>JARWLC010000012.1:70158723-70571223 GCA_033318265.1 Phyllotis vaccarum
AATCCATAGCTCTTTATTCCACAAGGTGACCCTTGAGTACTGGTGTCCTTGTGAATTGGAATTCCGGCGCCTCCCCAGTGGCATTTTACTTCTACAGCATCATAGTTCCCAAAGAGGTCCAGTAGCCATCTAGATATTTATTCTAGAGTCTGAGTGACTAGGTGATTGGCATTGTTTTCCTTCTGTGTGAGTGAACCCACACATGCGTGGCAGATGGGGTAGGTGTGGCTGTGCCAAAGGACAGTTCTCAGATGTACCTTCTTCTTTCTGGGGTGCAGTTCAACTCTGTTTTGAGGGAGAGCCCCTCATTGATCTGGAGCTGGTCTGTTTGGCTAGAGAGGCTCTGCTTGTTTCTGCCTCTCCGCAGCTGAGATCATAAACCTGTTCCTCCAAGACCCATTTTCCGAGTGTGCGTGTCAGCAATCCAACTCACATCGTGGCACGTATCTTCCTGACTGCGCTATGTCCCCGGCCTACTCTTTTGTTTGAAGAGACTACTAAAATGTGAAATAAGAAAGATTGCCTAAAAAGATGTATCTGTCCTTGAGTCGAGAGTTAATTCTTGGGCCCCACAGCCTGTGTTATATGAGCAAATTGTTGAGAAAATCGGGAGCCGTTGAAGGATTTCAGGTCTGGTAGACTAGCCTCCAAGCTCGTGATGTAGCCTCGTGGTAGCTTGTGGGTTGTGCAAAAGCCCAAGAAAACGAGGAACATTCCTAATGCCACACAACCACTGATAGCTGAATCAGGCTCATTCACTTAGGCAACATTCGTCCTGCCTGCCGCTCCAAAGACTTGGAATGTCCAGGAGAGGACAAGACCAGAAGCTTAGGATCATGGTGTATATTAGGGAAGGGCAGTAGGGGGAATGTATGGTGTGAGCGCTGGAAGACCCCACCTTCCTAAGCCTTATTCCTCCGTGTAGGGGTGCCTGAGTATCATTTCCTCTCCATTCTAGAAAAGACAGGCGGGCGAGTTAAGCAGGACAATGCCGCTCAGTGAGAAGGGGGTCTAGGGTTGGGAAATGCTCAGTCAGCAAAGTGTTTGATGTACAAGCATGAGGACTTGAGTTTGGAACCCGCACCCATGTTTATGGTCAAGGCGGTTAAGATGGCACACATTTATTATCCCCGCATTGGAAAATCTGTTACCAGGAGGATTCCTGGAGCTCACTATCCAGCCACCCTAGCTAAATTAATGTGCCCCAGGTCCCAGTGAGAGGCCTTGTTTCAAAAACAAGGTGGGTATCTCTTGAAGAATGACACCCTCGTTGTTGGTCTAGATGGACAATAGTCAGTACGGCCTAAGTGACCAACATATATATCAGTCGGGTCAACCAGGCACAGGTGTCAGCTACTTTGCTTGTTAGGTTAGTGGAAGAACTCCCAGGGAAGCATATGGCTGAACTGACCCTGGAGAGAAGTGTAATCCTGCCCCAGGTAACGGGGGGAGTTGCCTCTTCATCAGTAATTGCCACTAGCAACAGAAACACCAGGTAATAAGGATGGGGCCCAGCTTCCAAAGCCAGTGTCCACAGGAGGAAGGAGACACTCCAGGATGCTGTGTGGAAAAATGTATCTCAAGAAACCCTATTATATGTTAGCTTTTTGGGGGGATATCAGCCAGTGTGGTAGGCCGAATCATGCCTCCCTTTATCCCAGTATATACGGGTCTCCATCCAGAATCTATGGATGTTACTCTATACAGTCAAGGGACTCTGTGGATATGTTTAGGTCTGATGGGACAGGGAGATAATTCTGAATTATGCAGTTGACAAAGTGCAGTCATGAGAGGTCCTAAAATGTTTTACATGGAAAGGCTAGTTATATTCATCACATCAGTCACCATTCCCCCCGAGCGGAAGGCCTGGCCATGGAGACAGGGAGATGCAGAAACACCTCTGTCTCTTTTGTGCTTTGCGTGTATGTATGCTTGTGCATGTACATGCCACACTTTCTAGAGGATTGCTAGTGAACATGAATGAGCAGATCACCCTGAGAAGTCCTTCAGGGGAATAAACCCAACTAATTTTAACATGGACCTCCCATGAGTCTGGAATCCTGCTATCATCCCAAAGATCTATACTGAGACCCACTTGTATTTACTTTACTATTAAAGATAGGACAAGAGTTGGGCAATGAAACTTATCTGGGCATTGAAGGGTGGGTTTAGCCTAGCAGACTGGGGTGAGGGTACTGATAGGTTACAGCCCTGGGACAAACAGCTGAGGTGCCTATTCAACATATCAAAGTGGACCCCGCCTCCAAGTATCCTGGCATCCCTCAGTCTCTGCTGTTACAGGGTCCTCCTGGCAGGCACACTCCACCCCCTACCTTGAATGCTACAGTGCAGGAGCTGTGCTGCTCTTCCTTATATAATCCAACCATTTTGGTTGTCCATTCTCCTTATATTTTTGAGCCTCCTAACTGCTTCAACTGGTCCCCCTATCCCCCATCTGTAGTAGAAAGTTTATGGCCTGTGGTCTAGACCCGCAGACCTGCAGTCCCACAGAAACACACAGATGCTTATATTAATTTTACACTGATTGACCTAGGGCTCAGACATATAACTTGCTAACTCTTTACTCTTAAACTAGCTGATGACTCTTATCTTATTCAGCCATGAGGCTCGGTAGCTTTTCTCAGAGCAGCATTTCAACTTCTTTCCTCTGAGCCTTGTGGTATCTCCGTGGAGTGTCTCTGGCTTCTCTGTGGCATCTTTGCTCTGCTCTTCTTGTTCCCAGAGTCTGGTAGCCCTGCCCACACTTCCTGTCTTCAGCCAATCAGTGTTTTTATTAGACCAGTAGGCAAGATAATTATTTACAACGTAACATAATCCCACTACACCCATCTCTTTCCCCTCCATGTCTCCCAACATGGTCCAGCTCAGTGTAGACATGTCTACTTTGGACTCCAGATGTCCAGATTCCTGCCTCTCAGAAATCTCACATTATTTTCAATAAACCTTCTCCTCCACCATACCTAGGAGCAGTCAGTTTCCTTTATATTTTATTTCTTGTTTTCACTCAGGTACCTATGATGATTAATCTTAGCTGCCAACTTGGTGAGATCTAGAATCAATCCCCTGAGAGACGGCCTCTGGGTATGCTGTGGGGGACTGTCCACTGTGGGTGGTGTTATCCCCTGGGCTGGAGTCCTGGCTATATAAATGGAGAACAGGAGCTGAGAAGTAACCTTCTTCAGTCTGTGCTTCCTGATAGTAGATGCCATGTGCCTACTCTGATGTATTTTACCTTCTGGAACTCAAAGCCAAAAAACCCAGTATTATCAGGGTTCTCTTGAGAAATAGAACTGTAGAGATTATGTTGTTCCATTGTAAATAATTGTCCCTGCCTATGAGTTTAATAAAAAGCTCTGATTGGCCAAAGGCAGACAGGAAGTGTGGGCGGGGCTACCAGACTAGGAAGACCCTAAAAACAGACAAAATAAAACAAAAGGCCTGAGAGAAGCCAGAAAAAAACAAAAGACAACTATGCTGCTCTGAGAAAAGGTACCACTCGCATGGTTGAACAGGATAAGAGTCATGGGTTAATTTAAAAATAAAAAGCTAACAAGTTATATATCTGGGCCTTAGGCCGATCAGCCTAAAACTATTATAAACATCTATGTGTCTCGGTGAGTCTGTGGGTCTGCAGGCCTACACCTTGAGACTAGGCCCAAAAGTCCGGGACAAAAACCTCCTACTACATAGAACTGAAAGAATGAGTATATAAATTAACGTGTGTATGTATTTATTATAGTGGCTTGCAGGCTGTGGCACAACTATTCCAATCATGATTGTTTATTGATGGAAAGTCCAAGAATCCAATAGTTGTTTGCTATACGAGGCTGGATGTCTCAGCTGATCTTCAGTAAATACCAGAATCTCAAAAAAGTAGGCCCATTAGATGCCAGTGAGGGAATGACTTTACCAGTGAGAGCAAGGTCAATCAGGCATAGACCAACTGCTTCCTTCTTCCGTGTCCCTTATATAGACTGCCACCGGGAGGTGTGGCCCAGATTTAAGGTGGGTCTTCCCACTTCAAATGATCCAACCAAAATACCTCCTCACAGGTGTACGTACCCGGCAGCTTGGGTTTTAGTTAATTCTAGATGCAGTCAAATTGACAACCAAGCAAGTTATCACGTCCTTTCTCCCCAGATTGCTTCTGTCTGGGTAATTACCAGAGCAACAGTATCCCTAACAAGCAACAGTGATCAGGACAAGGTCCTCAAAGTGGAGAGCACTTGGAGTGCTCCCACCTGGGTATTCTCTTGGGAGCACTTCACCCAGTACTCTCAGAGGGGGAAGAAGCCTAACGATTGTGTCTGCCTAAGTAAACATGGCAAAAGACCGAGGCGTCTTTTCAGAATCTCTCCAGGATCCCAGGATGGCACACCTCCTGTTGGACCACTGCATCTGTGTAAACTAGAAGGGAGGGTGGAGCTAAGGATGCGGCTTGGTTCGTAGAGTACATGCAAGCATCTCTGGTTTGGTCCTCAGCATTACATAAGCCATGCATGGTGGTGCACACCTGTAATCCTAGCCCCTGGGAGGTAGAAGATTAGAAGTTTAAGGTTTTCCTCAACTACTACATGGCTAGTTTGAAGCTAGTCTGGATTATATCAGGCCTTGTCTTGGTTGGGGGAGGGAGGAGGGAAGGAAAGGAAAAGCCATAGGTACAATTTATAAACAGATTTCCCAGCCAAGCTTAACTCTTCCAAGTCCACTAGTAGAATCCCTCATAGAGTGGAGATATGGACATCTTTTATCTTCCCAAGGGCCCAGGAAGAATCAAAGGAGCCAGAAGCAAGGTCCCCAGGTTGAGGACCGTATGGGTGGACAGACCTGCTGGGAGTAGCATTTCACACACCGAACCCAGGAGAACCTCAGAGGCAAAGAAATGGTGCTCAGGACTCAGTACAAATGCAGAAGCCTGAGTGGGGATGATGTGAAACCTAGATGTCCCTGTACCTCCCTCTCTATGTAATGAGGCACTACTGTGTGGGCAGGGCTGGCCACTCTGGGGGAATGGTGACTTATTTGACACACATAATTAGCCTGTTTCCATGTAACACATTTTAACAGAGGCCATTACAGCCTAATAAAAGGCAACAGTCTTTCCATAAATCCCACGACCAACAGGAGAGAAAATCAGGAGGCTGGGAGCCTGACCTAGATCGAGCTGCCCCTTGGGACACAGGCCCAAGGAAAGGGTATCTGCCAACTCACACTCGGTGTATCTTTAAAGGGTACAGACCACGTGCTGGACTTCCTCTCCTTACGCTCCCAGCACCAAAGGTGCCAGTGAGTGTTAGGGAAAGACTCAGCTCAGCGAGCAAGAGAGAAGACCAGGTGGGGGATGAGTTCTAGGAGGAACCAGGTTGACCTGGGTCTTGAAGGATCAACAGGAGAATTCTGTGGATAAAGGAGAGGGTGCGGGTAATAGAAAGAGAAAGAAGAGTCCGCGGTAAGGGGCCTGGTGAGTCCAAGAGTACTGAGCCTGAGGGAACAGGGTTGGGAAAGGGGTGGGATGTGCAGCCAGGAGGGGTGTGTAAGGGTAGGGAAGAGCAGTTCGGCAAGCAGGAATTTGGCTCTTTTGAAGCATAGAGGCCATTTGAAGGGAAAGGAAACTGGATCAGGTATATGAATCATAGCTCAGAAAAGAGTAAAGAAATAACGGTATAAAGAAAAGATGGCAAGCATGGACTGAGTTGGTCTGTGGGCCATGTTCTGGTGATTAGAGGGTTAATGCCGCTGTCAACATGCATGTCATTCACCCAGAGATCCACTGATGCCACTCCCCTGACCTGTCTCTTCTGTTTCCTGTCCCTGAAGCTATGAACCAGTCATGTGCTCAGTTCCCTTTTGTCTGATTTCTTCTCAACCTTCACCTTCTCACCTGCGCCCCCCCCCCCATCCCCCCCATCCCAGGCATCCTCGTCCTTTCTGGAACCTTCCTGGATCTTCCTGGAAGAACTGATAGACAGACAGTCAGCACTGTCTCGGCGTTTGTTTAAACTTGTGTGTAGACTCATCTCCTTTTCCTGATCTCTACAGTGGCAATGGAAATGGGACAGTGCCACTCCTCAGGGCTCAACACAGGAGCCGGGGACACAGGCCACAGTCCGTACTTTCTGAATAGGACTGAAGCCTAAGAAGTGGCCAGTTAAACCAGATGAGGAACATTCAGCTGGAGAGGCTCTGAGCAAGCTCCGCATTTCCTACAGAAAGCTGGGGCCCAGAGAGGATGTGACTTCCTTGTCTTCATCCAGCTTTGGGGAGGGGACCTTCAGGGTGGCCTGGATTCTGCCTCACTGAGTACCAGGCTGTTCGTGTCCATCTCCTGCACTCCTTCCAAAAGGAGAACCTGGGAGGCCAACCTCTCAGGGACTCGTAGTACACACTCCTCAACAAGGTCCCATCTCAGGGCACTCTGAATTCCTGAGAAAGGGCCAGCCACTCCAAGAGGAGCTCTGGGAGTCACCATAACCTCTGGGAATGCTTCTGTGGGACCAGAGTGACCTAGGACGGCTGCTGCTGGGGCAGGAGGCTGTGCTGCAGAGTTTGCATTCCCCAGACAGGATGAATTGTACGGGAGTTGGGGATGCACCTGCTGTTTTTCATATGCCTGGAAATGCCCAGGAGGACTGGGTTGGTTTCTCTTTCAGAGAGAGAGAGAGAGAGAGAGAGTTGGGGACAGTATTTCTGAGCCCATTGCAGGATCTCTATTCCTTAAGACTGCTCAATAACCAAAGGAGGATCTGGACATTTAACTTTCCAGCCGGCATCTCTGCAGCCAGTGGCTGAGCCCTAATCTGTGCCTTTAAAACCTCGGAACTCTGCACAGGAAGAAGAGTGGATCTTATTCTTGGGAAAAGAAAGCTCGGCTTGAAATAGTACGCAATGTGCCAAGGCCCCTAGTTTTCAGGTCACCACCTCAATCCAGACCCTCCTACCACAGTAGACACAAGTCTTCCAGTTCTTGATTGAGAGGCATCCTTCACACTAGGCTTCAGAGGGGACTTAACACCTTATCACATGGTCCCACCTTCCCCACACGTTTCCCCGTAGTTACACGATGCAGGTTGGTCCCCAGCCATGTGGGTAGCATCACTGAAAGTGACCAATCCCAAACTGCGTTCCATTCTGTGCTTTTGAAGCTGGGGTGGCTTGAGCCAGTGACTCTTCAGTTCCAGTGGAAACACAGAGATCCTGGGAGGCTATGCAGCAAATATTAGCCAGCTAATAAATGACTGGGCAAGGGTGCATTGGGATTCTGGTCTCTTCTCCCCAACTTAAGTTCCTTTTTTTATGTTTTTGTTTTTTTTCCTTCTGGGCGGCTTCCTGTTACAAGCCCATGTTCTCCCTAGAAACCTATCAAGTAGAGGCTCCTCCCTCCACCCTGGAAACAGCTCAGATGTGGGGAGTACACTTCCTCATCTCAGGTTGTGGGGTTACCTCCTTGTTTCTAGGCCACAGAGAACACGCTGGACCCAGTTCTTGGAAACAGGTTCTTTACGTGACTTCTGTGATGTTGATTTTGGTGCTTCTAGTCCTTGCCTGGGGTGTCCTTGGGGACAGACACAAAGCCAAAACAGATCTTCCTTGCCTAGCTAGCTACCTAGCAGATTGGATCAGAAGAAATGACTGGCCCCCTGTGCCTACGCCCTCACAGACATCAAGGTCATAGAGGAGACCAGGAAGTGCCGCAAGGTGGCTTCAGTTTAGAGGGTCATTAGCTTCCCTGATGTCTGTAGTTAGAGGGTGAGAATCTGGGACCATTGCACAACAGGCAGGCAAGGCCAGCTCATCAGAGCAACATCCTAAGTTCCCTAAGGGGGTGGGAAATCAGATGGAAGGGCCTTATGGCTTCAGCACCTGAAACCAACAGCCTCAGGCTCCTTCCCATCTGGGAGAATGAGTGAGCAGGGGGAGGAGCCGATTGACCTCAGCTGCTGAGAGAGGCTTCTGAAGGAAAAGGCCTACTGGCCACCAACCAAAGAGCTCTGTGGTGTGTTCTCTGGAGTGGAGGCCCAGACCTCTTTAAAAATTATTCCTGTTATTGTTGTCTGTGTATGCACGTGCTACAGTGTGTGTGTGGACGGAAGGAACAACTTTGTGAACTTCATTTTCTTCTTTCCGATGGCAGTTAGGTCATCAGGCTGATGTGAAGGTAAACTATGCTTATTAGCTGAGCGCCCCACCCCCAGCCTAAGTCTGAACCCTCTGCTCCTAGGGGAGAGTGCCTGACTCCATGAAAGGTCCCCACAGGTGGATATAGTACAGAACCTCAGGCCTAGGAAATGGGCGCAGATGATTCCATTAGCTCAAGTGAAAATACCAGAAATGTTCCATTCTGGACAATTACCTTGGTTTTTGTTCAAGGACTGTGGCCTGCAGACCTCTGTGTCTTTGGAGCTGGATGGAGTTGAGCGGGCCTGTTCCATGAGGTGAACAGATCTGTAATTTCACCCTGGCCCTGCCTCTACTTAGCTGTGTCCATGGAGATACAACCTGTCATCTGAGTGGGTTTCTGCACTTGAGTCCTGGCAGCATCGACTCCGCCCCTGAGGGTTTTATGCACTCCCCAAGAGCAGATATATGACGCTCTTGACCTGAAGCTGAGGGAGGAAGTGGTTTGAATCCCACATCTTGATTTACTGGGTGGGGTAGTCACCCTTTACCATGGCTTTTTCAGTTTGGGGCCAGCCCAGACTGGATGTGGTTCTCTCTCTCTCTCTCTCTCTCTCTCTCTCTCTCTCTCTCTCTCTCTCTCTCTCTCTCTCTCTCTCTCTCTCTCTCTCCCTCCCTCCCTCCCTCCCTCCCTCCCTCCCTCCCTCCCTCTCTCTCTCTCTCTCTCTCTCTCTCTCTCTCTCTCTCTCTCTCTCCTCTTCTCCCTTCCCCTCCTCCCCTTCTCTCTCTGAGTGATAGATGGGGGAGAGAGATAGAGAGATAGAGCATGTCTTAGTTACCTCCTTTCTTTGCCCCTGAGACTGTCCATGTTGAGGAGCTCAGGACCCCCTAAAACCTTCCCATCATGTCCAGATGTCCTGGTGCCCAATGATTATAAACATGCCTGGGAAGAGTCCAGAGCATAGTATTGGAAAGAGAGCATTTCTGATGCTGGTGGGAGTTGAGTGGGGGTGTTCTGCCTGAAAGTCACAGAAAATAAAATAAGGTGAAGTAATTAAACTCCATTTTATCTCCATTGGCTCTTAAATCACCTCATATGTTACCTCAGTTTTAGAATGTGAGATAGGCCCACGCCTGACTAAGCAGCAAATTAGCTGGTTATTTTCTTTAACTGCCTCCTGCTTTTCTTAGAGAGACCCTTCAGTTCCAGCCTGATGGCTCCCCCCAAAAGGTTTACAAGTCTCTGAGAGCCCTTGTGCTTCAGGAAGAGAGCCTCTCTACCAATTCACTATTTCCCAGAAGCTCCACGTTGCTGGGCCTCAGTTTCCTGATCTTTCAGGAAAGTCCTTCTTTATAGGATTGGCTTAGTGGTCTAGGGGGTGGTGGGATGGAAAACTCTATGGGAGCTTGCTAAATCTGTTCTGGATGATATGGCCTGAATGACCTCCACAGCCACAGAGTATAACATGCCATTTTTACAAGTGCTGCGTTAGGCTTGGTGACACAGAGATGAATAGCATGTGACTAACTCTTTCTGAGAGCCCACAGTCTGTCCTTGTGCAGGAACGAAGTCTGTGTGACTCCTGTACACCTTAGGTTACAAGGCAGTTTGCTACCCTGGGACCTTTTGGTAAGAGTGCTTACTCTGCTTACTTAACCCTCACCCCCACCCTTCAGAAATGAGATGGGAAGGACTAGGGAGTAACTTAGATCAGCCAGGTTCAGGGGGTGTGTCCAAGATCATTTGACAAGATGGCAGCCATGATGAGACCTGGGCTCCTTCCTGTGTGGTTGTTTTAAAGTCACCCCAAGATTTAATATATGTTTATTTTTAAACATGGGACATATAGAATAATGGCTTCATATCAAACACATTAAAGGGGAAAAGGGAAGGAGTCTGAGTTGTTTTGGTCACATGACTTGAAATGCAAATGGGAAGATTTTACTACTGTGCAGAAATCTCAACTGTGATTCTTCACTGAGAGTGTCAGATGACCCAAGGACTTCTCCAAACCTGGATTAAAGAGGAAGTTCAGCATAACAAAAGCCAAAGAAAAACCACGTAAAAATTATCTGGCTGTTGAGACAATGAGGACTGGTCTGTATCCCAAGAAGGACACATGCAACCAGAGATGGGTCCTCTAAATGTCACTTTGGATAAGCCACCAGCTTGCTAACTTGTGATGTGTGGTCAGGAGGGGGTAGACTACCATCCTGGTGGTACAGCACAGTCATGCACATGTGTAAGTCAGAGGCACACAGGGATACCACGTGTGCACAGGTGTGGGACATGATCACATGTACACAGACAGCAGCACAGCCATGTTCCTTTGCCTCCCAGCAATGACTTTTGAACTAGAGATGAAGGGTGTGTGTAGGTGGCGCACTCTGCAGGGACCTGGAGCCTCACTTGCTGTCTCAGAGCAGCGCCTTTGGAAAAGATTTCCAGCCCCATACACTAAACCAGGAGGTGCCAGTGTCTGGAGAAAGATACAAGCCCAGTTCTTGCAGGGCAGGCCAGGACCAACTTGCTTAGCCCCCCCTTTGCCTCTCCAGCTTTCATTAAGGCAACACATGGTGTACTGGTCCATGACTCTTCTCAGTCTGATTCAGGTCCTCTATAGAAGACAACAGCTGGAGATCCAGAGTGCCGTCCATGGGTTACAGGCAAGTCTTACTTGACCAGAATAAGCTACTAGAGTGGACATAAAAGTCATTTCACATACTTAAACAATAAACTTACAAAACCTTTAAACTTGGCCTGGATGAAGAACTTGGGGAACTGGCTTCATGGATCAGGCTCTTACATAGTCCTGTCACTCACATGAGAAGATGGCAGAATGGCTGCCCCTCTCTCTGATCCAGCACTTGAGTGCTGGGCCTCAGCTAGCCAGCCTCTATCAACTCTCAAGCTCACCCAGTCTGTGGAGAAGCGTAGGCCCACCTCTGCTTTGTTTGAAAGATGAGGAAGTGGAAGTCCAGGAGAAAGTTTACAAAAACTAGCCTCCACACTTCCTCCTTCTTTAGAGAGCTCTAGTATGCAAAACAGCTGGGCTTGTAGGCCATGCTATGACTGAGTTTAACCCACTCTCAATACATAATACACGCTACATCTGACCCCCGCTGCATGATGCACCTTACGCCTCCTGCAGACTGCACCTTACACCTCTAGTCTCAATATACCGTGTGTCCCATCCCCACCATACAAAGCATCACACTCACCATGATGCACTTTACACCTCCGTTGTGGCCGCATACTTCACCTTTATCCCTACCCTCAAGCATCTTCCTAAATTAAGGATTCCAAACAGGCCTGGACTTATTCTCCATTCAGCCCCTGGAGCATACTTGCCATTCCAAGTTCTCCTCTCCAGCAACCCAGGTCTAGAAGTCAGAGTCATTGCTCCCCGACAGCCCTGCTGTCAAGACAGGCTTCCTCTACCCCCCTCCCGTGTGCTCCCTCCCACTTTGGCCTGTTCTGGCTGCATGGTGTCCATGAGTCCATATTCTCACTAGCCACCCCTCGCCGTTCCCTCATAATGATCCCTTGGATCTTGGAAGGCAGCCTAAGAAGCCCTGCGTATGTATAGATCTCGTTTTCACACAACAGGCTGCCTAACAGATGGGGACCCAGACCAGCCTCCAACATTTAGCTGAGTGTGAAGATGTGGGAAACAAGAGGGCTTTTGACGCAGCCCCTTACTGGTGCCAGCGTTCAACCTCAGAGAATTTTCATGGAGGGAAAGAAGAAGAAGAAAAAAAAAAAAAGAAAGGAAAACTAAACAAACTCACCAACAGCAAACACACACATATACACAAACCCAACAGAACCACAGCTTTCCTTGCTCCCCGAAACCAGATGGCAGATGGTATGGAACCAGCAAAACACAGACTCAAGCATTTGTTTATTTAGCATCGACTGTAATATGGCTTCGTTGTCCCTCGCAAAGAAACACCAACCTTCCAACCAAGGAAATGATGAATTGGAGTCCCACCTTGGGACAGCCTTTGGAGGAGCTGTGTCTGAGGGTCACAGAACCAGGGGAGATGTGACAGACTGGGGCCTCTGGCCTATGTACCTCTGGCTGGGGAACTGGAGGTCTTCATTGTGAACGAGCACTAACTGATGATCCATGTCTGCTGCTTGTCTTTCCTGGATGTTTCGTCCCAAAGGCAGCCAGGCGCAGGAAGAATGTGTCTGCGTCATTACTGAAACATCTGTGAAAGACACTGCTCCGGGCTGCTGATGCCAGAGAAAGGCCTGCATTTTCCAGAAAAGGCTCTCTGTTTTGTCGTTTGGGCCTCGGGGTACTGGGAAATGAGAGCTTTATGCTTCAACATGGTTCACTTTTCACTTTGTCTTCCTGGAGACTCATGGCTAATTATATACGCTAAGATTAAATAACTCTAAATTAGTTAAGTGGCAGAAACCCAATCCAAACAATTTTAAGTAAAAAGGTAACTTATTGGGTCAAACAAATACAGATGGCTTCAGAGATGCCTGGAATCATGGCTAACAGGCCTTTCTAGACCTTAAGCGTGCTCTCTCTGCAAGCCAGCCACCGCAGTCCCAAACTTCTCAAACTCAACCCTAACATTAAGCAGAGGCCCCCTTAAGAGTTCTGACTGCTACTCTTTGGCACATACTTCATCTGTGAGACAATTAGAGTAGGAAGAAGCTGGGGGTTCTGACTGGCACTCGTGGGCAGAGTAACCCAAGTGGGAAAGAGCTCCACTCTGCCTGAAGAACATGGAACAGAGATCCCTAGGACATATGAAAATGTGCAAAAGAGGGGCCCTAGTATCATTTTCTATCTCTGCCTCTTACCAACTTACTTTTATCATATCTGATCCTAAAGGTTATTAAACACGGGATTGGTCTGTTCTAGATGATGGACAAGGAAGTATCTGAAGAGTTTGGAGAATACAGGATTCAGAATGGTTTCTTGGTAGACAGTCCTCTCATAGGCTGGGAACCCTGAAACCCACCCGTTCCCAGGCCTGGTGTTACAGACAGCACTGTGGTACGAGGTCACCTTGACCATCGCCTGGTGTCTGCATCTCTGACGGCTGGAACTCAGAGGTCTGACATCAGGCAGGGGCTCTTTCTGTCCCCTGACTAACTGGGGCTCTTCTTTCTCCATCTTTCCCTGGATGACCAAACAAAGTTTCTTGCAAATTGACTAGCTTATCAGAGTGGACCAGCTTTCCAGATCAAAAAGGAAAATTTTTATCTTTTTGAACAGGGTTTCATACAGTCCAGACTGAAGTCAAACTTGATTTGTAGCCAGGATGACCTTGAATTCCCGATCCACTTACCTCTACCTCCCAAGTACTGGGATTATAGGCTTGTACAATCACACCCAATTAAAGCTCCAGGACTGAGCCCAGTGCTTATGCTTCCCTGCAAGCACTCAGATGACTGAGTCACAGCCCCTCCCAAAGAAAACATCTTTAAGAATGTTTTGTCTATGAGATTGTTAGCGGTTGGGCAACAAATTACTATTAAGAGAGCAACTTTAGACAATGTAGCCAATTATCCTTTCCCCTTCTCCTGATGTCCAGAGATCAGGTAGCTCAATGGAGTCTCCCCAGCAGGCTCCAGGAGGCTGCAATCCAGTGTTAAGGGGAGAAGAGGATTCATTCCAGCCCCTTGTAGGCAGTGTGTATAATTCATTCCTTTGTGACTGCATAAGAGAGGGTCTTGGCTTTATGCTTTATGTGGGCTGGGGACCACCCATGGGCTCCAAAGTCTCCTCTCCACAGCTCTTTGCCACATGGGCCCCCTGCACAGGATTGCTTTTTTATGAACCAGCACAGATAATCTCCTTCCAGACTCCACATGGCAGTTATAAAGTCCCAGAGCTGTGAAATGGACAGCTTCCCTCCCTTGTTGTATATTCCAGGAGGAGACCAGAAGAGGGATGTCCCATGTCCTCCACTAGATACAGTCACCATCCTATGAGGGGTAAAGAATGTTAGGTAATAACAATTAGTAGATATGATTGTCACTGGGCCTCATTTTATGCTCTCCCACTCTTTGGTGGACCGTCCTATAGCCATATAATAGACAGTACCTCTTCTGTGTCAGGCAGCATGTGGTCCTTCGCTCTCTGGCCAGTGCAGAAAAAGAGCAAGAGGTGGGTAGGGCCTCCAGTGAGGTAAGTGCTTGATGCTGTGTTCGGAGGCCTAGGGGTTACAACACAGTTTTAACGCCCTCCTTGACCTTGGAAGGGTATGGCTAGGAGTCAAGAGGACAGAGAAGGGGCAGAGAAGACTGTGGCGTGTACAGAAGAGAAAGATTCATTCGGAGAGAGCCTCTGCAACCCGATGTGACTGGAACACGAACCTGAGATGATGGGGGATAGAATGTCAAGGACTTCAAAGCCAGCTTTGGAAGTCCCTTTTCCCTCTGTGCTCCATGTAGGATGACCAAGAGGCCACAGGTGGGGACTGGAGTGGCTGCTGATGAGCTTGAGTTCCAGTGAGCCTGAGCACAGCAGAAGCCATGGGATGAGAAAAAGCTCCATGTGAGCTTTTACCTCACTGTCCCTCCAAAATGCTGAGGGAAGGCAGACCTCTCTCAAGCAGGTTCAGACAGCTGGGCTGCCGGGAGTGGTAAGTTCTGTGGTGTGGCAGTTGAATAGAAGTACAAAGTCCCCATAGATCCCTCTCCACTACCCTGACCTTGCAGCTCAGGGTGCAAAGTCTGTCACCCGGAGAATCTGAGGAAAGGAACTTTGATGCAGCCTTCTTTTCCCCTCTTAAGTTTTCCAATGACACATAGTAACCTTTTCAGCTGTGAGTCTGCAAGACCGGCCTACCCTCTGCTTGTTCCCACACGGGAGCCTCCCTTCCCTGTGGCCTTCTCCCTACAGCAATATTAATCGGCCTGTAAGTGGTTACATGTGTTCCCTTACATGTTAGTTTGGGTCTGTTTTTGGGCTTCACAGCTCTTTGGGTTCTGTTTTTGGGCTTCACAGCTCTTTGGGTTCACAGAAGTAACACTGGGGCCTGCACTGTGAACCCAGCCTCCTGGAGTTTGACCTTGTCCTCCAGATTTGTCCACGCTTGTCCATGTTCTACTTCTTGTTTCTCTGAGTTAATGGCAGTTCATCTCACACAACCGTGGAGATTCATGATCATCAGAGGCCTGTAGGTAATCCTACACTGCAGCCTTTCAAAGTAATGGCATTATAGATCAATGGTGGGGATGGTGTAAGGTAAAAGCCAGGGCCAGTAAGCTGGCTCAGCAGGTAAAGGACTTGCTGGGAAAGTCCGACAACCTGAGCTCTGCCCTGGAATGGGAATGAGCAAACTGACTCCATTTTTGCGTAGGTCTTGAGCGGCACTTCTGACTCCCAAAGGCTAGGAGGTTCAAATAACAGACCTGAATGGCATGTGAAAGTATGCAACTTATGAATGTCCTCTGACCTCCACACGTGACACACACACAGACACAACAGTAACAGTATCTGTCGATGGTCTATTCCGTGCAGGTCTTGCATACGTTCCTTCATTTCTCTCTCAAAGCAATTTTCTGAGTGAAGTCATTTGTGTCAGACAAATGGGAAACTGAGGCTCTTGAAGGCTAAGCAGAGCTGTCCCTTGGTGGCAGCGTGCCTTTACCTGTATATCCTTCCTGAATCCTTAGCAGGCTGGGCTGTTTTGGGCCAAGTGTTTGCCTGCTCTGTGCTTTAGGTTTCTGATCAGCAATGTGGTTAGAGTGAATACTTTATTCAAGGAGTTTCCTATGGGGATTTAAGAAATTTGACATTTTAGAATGTTTTGGACAGTGCACACAGAGTTCAACTATGTCTTGACTTCACAGCGAGTTCCAGGCTGGCCTGAGCTACATGAGATCCTGTCTAAACAAGTATCAGAGGAACTGGGGATGTAGCTCAGTTGGTGAGTGCTTGCCTATACCATACACAAAGTCCTGAATTCAGTGCCCAACTCCTCACAGATGGGATGTGATGGTGTACACTCTTATTCTGGTAGGGTCAGAAGTTCAAATCCTCCTCAGGTAGCTAGTGAGTTTGAGGGTAGATGAGCAATATGAGATCCTATCATTAACACACACATACCCCCACACACATACACACACACACACACACACACACACACACACACACACACACACACACCCCAATGAAAAGAATGCTCAGAAAATAAATTTAAAAGATAGATAAAAAACAGAAAAGACTTTAAAAAATGGATCCCACATCTGGGCATTTAACATCTGAATTCCAAGTAAAACAGTAAGAAGAATTGGCATGGGGTGCAATGAGAACAATATTCATGGAAATATCATGACAAGAAAGTTCCCAGAACTGAAATCAATCAGTTTTAACTAGCTCAATTCACCACACATTCAACCTAATGAAGGGCAGAAAGCCCACGTCAAGGCAGATTGTGAAATTTCAAAGATAAAAAGAAGATACTGAGAGCTTCCCGGGGAAAAAAAAGAAAAAGAAAAAAAAATCAAACAATAGCAAGAAAACCATAAAAAAAAAAAACAGGTCAGAGAAAGCAGGTGTTGGCTCATGCCTGGGAAGGCTGCACCCTGAAGGTCAAAGCAGGAGGGTCAGGGGTTTAAGGTTGTCTTAGGCTGCAGCAGGAGTGTGAGGCCATTAGGACCTCTGGAACAACAGAGGCATTGGATAAAGTGGCACTGAGTTCTCAAAAACAGCTCTGCAAGCTGGTTTTAACTGGATTTCTATACCCAACCAAACTACCAATCCAGGGTGGACTTCTCCACAGTGACCTTGAAAACAGGAGACCAATAAGTAATGTCTACAAAATGCAGCAGAAAACTAATTTACTATAGAGTTTATACTCAGGGAAATAACAGTCCATGGAGCTGTTAAAGATATCTTTAAATTTCACATCCTCCAAAATTCCCCTCCACTGTATTCACCTCCAGAGACAACCAGGAAAGAGGCGGATGATTCAGGGAAGGGTAAGCTGAAAGAATCCAGTGTCATGTGGGCAGAGGTCAAGCCTGCAGCCAAGCCGGGAACAAGCACTATCTTCATACTGCTTGCTTCACAATGCTGCCTCTTTGGACCCTTTGACAGCTGCCTGCCTTTTGCTCCCTTCCCATCTGTCTTCCTCAGCTGCAGTAACTGGCCCAGCTGCTGTCTCCCTCTCCTTCCTCCTTCCTCCACAGGCACATACGGTTTCTGGAGCTCTCCATGTCCACCGGGAACTGAAGAAATCTGTCATGTCGCCACCTATGGCTTTGGTTTGGATACCCTACCCATGATAGTCTACCTTTTAAACGGCCTAATGGAGGCACCTATTTCACAGGGCCGCTGTCAGGACAGAGTGAGCTGGTATTTGCCTTTAACTTGGCATCTGGTGAGCTGTCGTGTGATTCTGACATTTGTTAAATGAACCACATTACACAGCAAAGGGAAGGTGAACTTGGCAGTAAGTTAGAAACACATCACTTTACATTCCAGCCTCCGCTGTCACAGATCCATCAGCTCCCAACAGTTGCACACAGCTGGACCCTCTCATGTGCTTTCCTGGGCCCTTCCTGGGATGGCAACAGGATTCTGGCAAATAGGTCCCTGGTATATACTCTAACTACCTCTTATTACCACTAGGACCCTCTGTTTTGTCCTCTTTAGACAGACCCTGTCCTCCATGCCCAAAGACCTCCTCCAGGAAGCCCCTTACCAATGGATCTTCCTTTCACTTCAGGGCCTTCCTCTGTTGCTCTAAGCTTCTGGATTACACTCCAGAGGCAGCTTATCCTTTCTTTATCTGCCTTCAGCACCCCCTGGATATTAGCCGGGGCGTCACTCCTGCAAATAAGACATTTTAGCCCCAAACAGAAATAAGAGATACTGAGAGAGACGCTTAGCTGCTGATATGTTTAACTCTTGTATCAAGAAGACTGGCAAAGCCAGGCATGGTGTACACCTTTAATCTCAGTGTTTGAGAGGCAGAGGCGGGTGGATCTCTATGCGTTCAGGCCAGCCTGGTCTACATAGTAAGACACTGTATCAACAATCAAACACTGATGGTTAACAATTATTAGTAGAGTTTACTTGATTGCCACATACACACTGAGCCCCTATCGTATTCCAGACAGTTGTCCTGCCCTTAACTATACAGCAGTGACTTGTATAGATAGACCCTCTGCTCTTGGTGAATCTTCTCTGTAGTGATAATTTGATCATGGGCCACTATCAGCTCCATAAGGACAAGCACCCCATACCAACCTCTGCAGTTCTCTTTTTTCCTGGTCCCTAACATGTACAATGGCTGGCCCCTGGGATTTAACAACTTTTTTGTTGGGGACAAGCCTAAAGACCGTTGTTGTATTCCCTGAGAGAAAAGAGATGGGATTGGGGGCATGGTCTCCTGTGAGGCTCACAAAGGTCTTTTCTAGGGGCTGGCAGGAAATGAAGGTGCTGACAAGCAGTTTGACAGGTTAAAAGAGGTAGGCCCCACCCAGGCCGGAAGAAGGCGGTTGCGGTTTCTTTGGTAAGCAATCACCCCCATCTCTTGCTCTTTGCCTCCTGTTCCTATGGCTATGTAATGAGGCCAATCTTCCAGATTAGCTGAGGCCCTTTTGGGGGGTGGGAAGGGACATTTCTTCTCGAGTGGATAACGGTGTGACTCATTTGGGGAAACAGTTTCAAGCCAGTGGTTCACCCCAGGCTAGTTCTTGTCTCATTTCCCCAAGGGCCAATCTGTCTCCTCATTTCACTCTGAGGTTTAGAGTTTCCCCTCCAGCACTCAGAGACTCATCTAGGATGCTTTGCATAAGTGTGAGAAGCCTTGGAGCTCGGAGAGGGAATAGCCTGTGGAATGGGGAAGCTGATGGGATTCTCTGCAGACCCCTCCTTTGAAAGGTCCCATCCTCATGCATACTCAGATGTTTCTTCCTAGGCACTTTGTAAAAGATTCCAGCAGAGGACAACCCCAAGGAGATGCACACCTGCCCATTCCTGTGAGCAATTCAGAGGGAGTAATGAACTCAGAGATGCAGGTGATCCCAGGCAAATGACAGGTTACAGGCTCTATCTTTTGTATGGAGCAGCCACAGGGCTTGACCTACAGCCTACATTTCACAATTTGAAGGAGGGAGTAGGAGCAGTTTGAGACAGAATCTCCCACAGCCCAGACCAGGGTGGGTCTTAAATTCACTATGTTAGAAGAATGATCTTGAATTTCTGATCCTCCAGCCTCTCCCTCCCAAGTTTGGGGATTACAGTTGCATGGATCATGCCCCTCTCTCCCCAACTACAAATGCATTACAAATGACTTGAAAGAGCATACATCTCTGAGCACATTCTCCTGGTTCTGGGCCAGGTTCTGTCATTTCTGTCCCATTAACAATGGGATTTTTCCCCCATGGATTTGCTATGTGTTGTGCAAGCACAAAGTAGGGAATGACCACTCATTTGTCCCTGAGAAAGTTCGAGAATGCCTCTGATCCTTGTTTTATCCTATATGGAAATCTTCTGTGCCTACTTCAGTTTTATGAGGGATGATACCAGACGGGCTCTTCTGGAAGTCGTTACCTTCATACCCCTGGAAACAACCTGCTTGGTAGATGGCTAGAAGCCTCATGACCATTCCAGAACTCCTGACGCTTTCTAGCAACTCCAATTTAGCCAACCCTCTGATTTTCCCAAATTCAGCACTCCTTGATGCAGAACACTGTAAAATTTAGAGGGGAAAATCCTGTGAAGCAGAGAGACGAGAAACAGTTGACATCTTGTGGCTAAGGCTTCCTTGGAAAAGGAACTGTTAAATGACAGACTGTGTGCAGGCCAGAGAAAGATGCTAGGTATCCTGCCCGAGCACTCCATGTTGTATTTAAGGTTTCTCACTGAACCTGGAGCTAGGCTGCTGGCCACAAGTCCAGGTGACCTCTGTCTTCATCCTCCACAGTGTTGGCTGGGGCCACAGGCATGTGCAAGGCCATGCCCAGATTTTTCCACAGTGCTGGAGATTTGAACTTAGGATGTCATGTTTGCTCAGCTGAACTATCTCATTAGATCCCAGTGACTTCAAAGTCACTTCCTTTGTAAAACAGGCTTGGGCAGAAAGAAAGAGAGAAAAAAGCAACTGGGTAAACACGAAGTTACTTTGGGTTATTTCTTATTGTGAGGATGAGGCCAGAGGGATGCTCTTATCAAGCCCATGGAAACTAGCAGTTGGGGAACGCTGGGTCCTGTCTCTCTTGCTAGCTTAGATGATCAGACAATCACGTAGCTCAGTTTTTGTGAGGTAAAACTTTAGCATAAGTTACCCATGTTGGTGAGTCTGTACTGTCAGCACTCAACATGGAATCCTACTCCAAAACCTCTCCTATTTTTTGTTTAAGATCATCATTTCAAGCAGCTGAGGCTAATGACATTGTGCTTTCTGTGAAAGTTTCTATCCAAGTGGCCCCTAGTGCAAATGGTCACCAAATGCAAGAAGTTTCTCTGTGAGTCAGGCAGGGTATCTGCAGACAGCTCAAGGTAGAGAAAGTTTCATGGTCACAGGTCCCCTAGGGAGGACATCTCCTCCAAGCTCCCACTGCCAGGTAGTGGCCCAGGCTCCCATCTAAGGACACATCACCTCAGCGGTTTTGAATGACTTCTGACCAGCCTACTTGGCTCACTGCCATCTCACTCTATGAAATATCCTCCTTTGACCCAAGCTGGGGGAAAACTGCTCCATTATTTATCACTTGTTAAGAATAGAAGTCCAGGAAAAAGCTAACACTCTCATATAAATCAGCCAACTATATGATAAAAGGTATTTTTTTTTTATGACAGAGCAGTGTCTGTTGATTCTGTCATATAAGTCTTTATCCCTTCTCCCAAACTTATGATTTAGCCCTTTCTCGAAGACTTAAATTAATTAGTTATAACTCAAGCTCTCTCTCTCACACACACATACACAGAGTCAAAAATAAAATCTTAAAACATAATAACAATAAAAAGGTGTCACCTAGCTTTCCATTTCTGTGGTTTCTTGTGGGATTTTATATGGTGATCCTGGGTTCGAATTTGCGAATCAAGATGCTATACTTTAAATATGACAAGTCCTGATCCCACTTCCCGGCTCCCTGATCTTGAACTGTATGATTAACTTTTAGAAGCTTCATTTTCTCATTTGCACACCTGGATTGAAACTAACTCACAGTGGTAGTTCACCCACTAACCATTTTGCTCTTATTTTTTAAGTGTTTGCAATCTTTTCTGCTTCACGCTGCTATGGAGGGAGGAAACGTGCCTGGAAAGCCCGGAACTTTCTCCGACACTCACAGGAACATGTTTTGCTGGTTGGTGATTGGATGACAGGGGACCAATCTGGCGGACCTTTTCTGTTAAAGGTCAGGTCACAAACAGCTTTAAAAATCTAGGTAAGCCTGGGTATACCTAGATTAAAACGAGGCTAGAGTTGGCCTGTAACAATTCTACATCTCCCTTGAGGAAAGGGGTTACTATTTGGGGCTGAAGTCTAACATCACACCACCCTGAGAAGGTGGGATTCTCAATGTTCACGTGATTTAGCTTTAATCCTGGAGGTTCTTCCCAAAAGCCTCTCTCCCGTTCGAGAAGCATTCTTCCTCATGTTGGGTGAGTCTGATCCCAAGCTGGTTTCACGAACTTCTTCAACCTATTTTTCCAAGGCCAAAGTATGAGTTCAATAGCCTTGGGCAGACCAGCCACATGACAGACCAGCCAAAGACACTGTGGTCCCACAGGCTAAGGAGCAATGGCAAAGTACTTTCTTTCCTGAGCTATGGGCTGGGGCGATACTCCACTGGTAGAGTGCCTGAGGAATAAGCCTGCAGACATGAGTTTCGTCTTGAGCTGGGTGTGGTGGCATGTAATGCCAGTTAGTGCCAAGCAGGGAGAGACAGGTAAATTCCTAAGGCTGGCTGGTCAGTTGGTCTAGCTGAATCAGTGAACCCCAGGTCCCATTGAAACCCTGACTCATTAATAACAACAACGAAGTAAAACAAGGTGGACAGTTTCTGTGAAACAATATTTCATACCTAAGATTGATGCCTGGTCTTTTACACACACACACACACACACACACACACACACACACACACACACAGAGAGAGAGAGAGAGAGAGAGAGAGAGAGAGAGAGAGAGAGATTGAGTTTGGACTAAAGGCTCCCAGACTCAAGCTTTAAGGAAACCACTCTAGTGAGTTCTATGAACACAGACTCCTGGACCTTGCTTCATTTTTTTTCACCCTCCCAGCTAGCCTACAGATTTTCAGTGTGGGCAAGCTCCCCAGCCAACTCTGGAGCTAGGTTTTGAAATGGGGCCTTCTCGCTCTGACACTCAGTGGTTGTCAGAGGGTGAAGGGAGCCCCTGAGCCCTCGTGGGCTAGCCAAGCCGTGGTGGCATAGAGAATGCTGGTGGTAGAGAATGATATCTCCTCTGCAAGGACGTGGCAGGATGTGGTTGACCTTAACATCCTGTGCAGTGGGGAGCCAGGGGACTGGGGGAGAGACCTGGCAGCAAGCTCAACCAGAATGTCCCTGAATGCTCACTGGATACTGAGAAGCCAGCGCCTGTGCCTCACCTCCCACGTGACCCTGAAGCTGATGCCTTTACTTTCCAGGAGAAGTCTATGAAATAATGTGTCTGATTAGCCATCTCACTCAAAAGAGAGGGGTTTCTTTCAGTAAAATGATTGTCCCCTTCATGACATGCAAAGGCCAAGAGGTGGAGTCCCACCCACTTCAAGGCTGGGAATGACCAATGGCAGTCCTCTTTGAGTTAGCAAGGCCCTGGCTTGTTCACTTTGTCAACTGTGGGACATCATGGACGCCTTTCTTAGAAAGGTCGGAAGACTATGGAATGAGACATTTCCTTGCACTAACGTGGCATGAGACAGCCTTCCTATCAGGCGAGAGCTGCTTGACTTTTATCGTAACCTGGCTTTCTGTGTTTGTTTCAAGCTGGTGGAAGGAAAGAAGTGGGGGTCGTGGGAGACATTCTCAGACACAATGCTCTTCCTGGGATTTATTTCCTCTGGGCTTATCAACCAGTTGGAAACCATCTCTGGTACCTGCTGGGTACAGAGCTCTATGCTACGTGTAGGAGAAGTGAGGCTTCAGCTCATGCCACCAGTCCCTAACCTCGAGATGCTGGAAAGGAGGCTGGAAGATAACGTGTGTCTGAGAAGTGGGAGGGTGGGGGGATGATGGTGATGGTCATGACGGTGATAATTACAGTAACAGTAAACAGAGGAAGAAAGTGGTGATACTGACATTCTCTCCACATGCGTGCCGCTACACAGGTCACAGAGCATACTTGTCACCAGTATTTTACTTAATACTAAAAAATTTAAAAAGGAAAGAGAAAAGAAGGAGGTGGGATACTGGAGAGTTGGTTTAGCCCTCCATAAAAACCAGGCATGGTGGCGAGCTGGGAAGACAGAGACAGCAAGATCCTTGGGGCTTACTATCCAACTTGTCTTGCTGAATTGGTGAAGCCCTGGTTCAGGGGAAATGTTGTCTCAAAAATAAAAAATGGAGAATGGTAGAGGAAGACACGTGCCATCAACTTACATATGCGTGCACATGTGAACTTTCATGTCACAAACATGTATACGTACATACAGTGTGCAGTGTGCACACGTACTCCACTGCACACTTTAAAATAAAAATGGAGTCTTAATAGTACTGAAGGTCAGTCTGTGGGAAGTGACTTCTCTGAGATGAGAAGGAAAACAGCTGAGCTGGACCTAGGCCTCTTTCTATTGTCTCCAGAGAGATTCTGAGAGACAATAGTTCCGTTCCATTGAGCTACAAAACACACATCATCAGAGCATCACAAGAGTAGCTGACCCATGGGCCATGAGTAATCCTAGACCTCCGGGGCTCTTGGCTCTGGTGACCTGACTAGAAATGAGTGGATTTAGACTGGAGTGTGTTTGGAAGTGAGAGGTGGAGCTGTGAGAGACAGTTTTCCTGGCAGGAGGAGGTCGGCGTGGTCAGGGGTGCAAAGAGCCAGACTCCAGCCTGACCAGAAGAGGTGCCAAGAAGATGCATGTGCAGCAGGAGAGGCAGGGCTGGGGTGGTTTCCTCCCAGGGCGGCTGCACATCTCTTCCTCAGGTTACAGGAGAGAAGCCACCAGTTTCCCTCTGATACCCATGTTCCTTCCACCCACAGGTCCATTCAGACTGAAACCCAGGAGGAATCAAATCTCAGAATCTTTTGCTTCTGACTTTTCTTTCAAATCCATCCCAACTCTGATGAAAGCAGTGGAGCATGAGGGCAGCAGCGGCGCTGACTCACAAGGAGCAGCACATCAATAATGAGCAGTGATCAGACACTGGCAGGAACTGTATGTGAGTTTACCTGACGTGCTCTGAGGCTCCTCTGGACAATCTCACTGTGGAAAGATGTGAGTGCTTGCTAGAGACTGTGTGACTCATACTGTGGGCAGGGCTTGGGAATCAAAATAGTGCTCTGGTGTGCTGTGAGCCCTGGTGTGTCTGAAACCATCAGTTAGTCAAGGTTTATTTATTCATCTATCTAAGCATACATACATACAAACATACATACATCATCAGTCTATCCATCCATCCATCCATCCATACATACATACATACATCATCAGTCTATCCATCCATCCATACATACATACATACAAACATACATACATCATCAGTCTATCCATTCATCCATACATACATCCATCCATCCACCCATACATACATATATACAAACATACATACATAATCAGTCTATCCATCCAAGCATCCATCTATCCATCTATCCATCACTCATCTGAGAATGTCTTGATTACCACTATCTCTCTTTCTAGTACATAGCACATGACCATTGTATTTATTGAAAAATAAATGAATGGTTGGATGGATGAATAATGGGAGATGAATGGATGGATAATGGATGATAGATAGATAGATGAACAGTCGGATGAATGGATATCTAAATGCCTGAATAGATGGGTAGATGAATCTTGGTTAACTGATGGCCCTAATTCAATCTCACAGACTCGCATCATGGAAAAATAAAATTGATTCCTAAAAGTTGTCCTCTGACCTCCATAGTTGTGCTAGGTCACATGCCTCCCAGCTGCCGTCCTGCACAATAAATAAATTCAATTTAAAATAACAACAACAATAAATAATAAAGAGCTTATTTTATCAGAGCTACAATCCTATTCATCAGGGTTCTACCCTCTTGTCCTAATTACTTCCAAGGATCCAGCTCCAAACACTGTTATAACAATATAGGTTTCAGAGTATAAATTTGGGGGAGTACACATTTAAAGCTTGGCACAGAGGGCTTGTTTAAAGTCTGGCAGTCACTCCAGGAGTACTGTCATTTTAATAGCAGTGTTCCTCAATCCAGGAACATGGGATACAATTCCGTGTATTTATGTCTTTAATGTCTTCCAGCAATGTTTTGTAGCTTGCGTTGTACTTTAATGTGTTGACTTTTTGGTTTGTGTTGTTTTCTGAGACAAGATTTCTTTATATAGCTGGCTGTACTGTGACTTGCTATGAAGAAACAGGCTGGCCTTGAACGCACAGAGATCTGCCTTCCTCTGCTTACAAAGGGATTAAAGGATTAAGGCTATGCACATGTATTGAAGTCATAATCTGCTTTTGTGAATTCCCTTGTTAGTTCTAACAGGTTTTGTTTTTCTATATGTGGGTACAATAATTAGTCTCTATATGTAAGATCTATCAATACGGGTAATTTTATTTTTTTCTTTTTAAATTTTACTTTTATTTTTAACTCTCTCTCTCTCTCTCTCTGTGTGTGTGTGTTTACATGTACATAAGTGTAGGGGCCTTTGGAAGAAAGTGTCAGATCTCCTGGAGCTGGAATCCCAGGATTGTCGTGCGCAGCTACATGTGGGGACTGGGAACTAACCTGAGTTGTGTTCTTGGTGAAAGCATCTATGCTCTTAATCTTCACCCATTTAGGATGCTCGTAATTCCTTTTTAGTGCTTAACTGCTCTGGCAAGACTTCTAGTCCTGTAATGGAAAGAGATGTTAAAAGTGGGCACCGTTGTCCTGATTACTGACCTTTGAGTATGATCTCGGCCATGGGCTCTTTATGCACGGTCTTTTTATGTTGACATGCTTTGCTTTGCTCCAGTTTATTGTTTAGCATGAGAGGTTTGGATGCTTTTCCGTAAGTGGATGGTTATGTGGACTTCTCCTTTTTTCTGTGTATGTGGCATATTACATTGACTGCTATTCAGACATGAATGAACCTCCTTGAATTACATGAACAGATTCTGTTTGGTTGTAGTATATAGTTTTCTTACTACAGTCCTGAATTTGCTTTGCTACTGTATTGTTGACATTTTCATAATGTTTAAAATTGACATAGTTCATTAATGTTTTCATGACTTTTTTCCAGATTTGCTACAGAGTAATGCTGGCCCCTTTATCAGTGAAGAGTCTCTAGCGGGGGGGGGGGGGGGGGGGGGGGGGGTACAGGGACCGTGGACTGTATATGTATGTATACATCTATATATCTATCTATACACATATGTACATAATATGCACTGGGGTACCACTGTAAACTGAGTAGTCAAAAGTGACCATCTCTGTGATAGAGGTTGAAAACTGGGTACTTGTTAAGTCCGGGAGCTGGAAGATTCAGCCATATCAATTTATCACTGGAGGCTTGTAACCTCTTTGTATATGGGCCTCTAACTGAAGGTACCACACACCCCAGGTTATCCTCCTGGAAATACCCACAAAGATCCACGTAGAAGCTTTTTATTAGTTGATTCCAGATTCAATCAAGTTGGCAAACAAGATTAACCAGGATGCCCTTCTGCACTAAGTTAGGAGATGCCCCTCTTGGGTGTCTGGAAGCTTGTGAGGAGGGTCTGGAAAACAGCTTTAGAGATTTGTAGAAACCAGCAGAGATACTATCAGGGCCAGGGGTCAATTTTCTCAAGTTCTTTGAAAATTTTTTTAGTGATTCAATATTCTTTTTATTCTATATAGGTCTATTCAGATTTCTTCCCATGATTTAATCTTAACAGTTTGTGTTTCTGGAAATGTGTCCATTTTATCCCGGTTTTCCAGCTATTCATTCACGTTTGTTCACGATGCTCTGACAGAATGCTTTCTGCTCCAGCATCAGTGCTGGTCTCCTTTCATATCTGATCTCAGTAACGTGTCCTCTCTCTGAACCTCTCTACACACCTCTAGGCTGTAAGTATGGATGGCCTTTCCAGGCCAGCTTTGCTGCTTTCCTGTTCTCTACCGATTTCCCTCTGCCCCACTGGCTGCCTGCCTTCTACCTCTGATGGCTTCAAATATTCAAGGGTGAAAAGTTGAGTTGCTCATCTGAATTTGCTTTGTTCATATAAGCACTTAAAATAAAAAATTGCATTTATTATGTATTTATTCATGTATATGTGAATGTTTCAGTGTGTGTGTGTGTGTAAGTGTGTGTATGTGTGTTTATGTGTATGTGTGTGTATGTGTGTGTGCATATGTGTGTGTGCCTATGTGTGTGTATGTGTGTGTTTGTGTTTATGTGTGTGTATGTGTGTGTTTATGTGTGTATGTGTGTGTAAGTACGTGTGTATGTGTGTGCATGTGTGTGTATGTGTGTGTTTATGTATATGCTTGTGTGTATGTATGTGTGCATATGTGTTTATGTGTGTGTATGTGTGTGTTTATGTGTGTGTGTATGTGTGTGTTTATATGTATGTGTGCATGTGTGTGTATGTGTGTGTGTGTTTATATGTATGTATGTGTGTATGTGTGTGTGAGTGTGTGTATGTATATTTATGTGTATATGTGTGTGTCTGTGTGTGTGTGCACATGTGCACATGTGTGTGTGTGTCTGTGTGTATGTGTGCCTGTATGTGTGTGTGCATGTGTGCATGCATTCCATGGCACATGTGGGGGGCCAGAAGACAACCTACAGGAACCAGTTCTTGTCTTCCGTCTTGTGGGTCCTGGGGATTTAACTCGTGTCATCAGATGACTGTGAGCACCTTCATCTGCTTAGCTGTTTGGACAGCCCTACACTTATTATTTAAAAGTTCTTACTATCATGGCTTTTTCTATGCCTCACACATTCTGGTATATCATAGCTTGATTTTCGTTTTTCTGCTTGTGTCTAAGTATTTTCTAATTTGTCCTATGACTTCTGTGAGCCATCATTTTTTTTAAACAAAATAATAGAATGTTGTGAATTTCTAGTTTTTCTTGTTATTAATTTTTACTTCATCTCCTCATGTTCATGACGATACCTTGTGTGGCAACCATATGTTGACACTTGACTTGTGGCTTAATGTGTGGTCTGTCTTGGAAAGGGCGTTCCCCACCACCTGTGCTCAAGAAGACTTTGAAGCTGGATACGTGGAGTGCCCTGGCCCCCGTTCCTTTGCTTTCCCTCCCTGGCTTTTCTGCCCATGGGTGTTGGGTGCTGCATCTCTAGCTGCTTCACACTGCAGTTCTGTAAACATGGACTCCAAATATCTGGAGAGTGTGGTGAGGTGGATACATACTTGGAGCTGTTACCGCTTCTTGCTGTGCTGAAACTTTTATTAATATGTAATACCTTTCTCTGTCTCATAGCAATTTTTAAAATTCAAATATGCTTCGAGCTGATATTAGTGTAATCTCCCCTGCTCTCTTTTGATTTCGCTTTCATGAAATATCCTTTTATACTTTCACTTTCAGCATATTTGAGCTTTTGAACATAAAATAAATCTCTTGGCGACAGTATACTATTAGGTCATGCCTATTCCTTCTTTACTAATTAATTAATTTCTCCACAACAGCCTTAGCAACAGCCCAAGGTCAGCTCTGGGGGTTGGGTGTCATCTCTCTTCAGCTGCAAAAAGAGAGAGAGAGACTGGAGAGCCAGGAGGAGGTAAAGTGAAGAGCCCGCAGGGTGAGGGACAGCAAGCCTTGGGTTTACTGCTGAGAAGACAGGTGGGCAAACAGGAGACACCAGCTCAGGGCTGGGGTTTAAAATCATAGATATCCGTACTCTCAATAATTAGTCAGGCTGAAACGATGGCGGCTCAGTGGTTAAAAGCACTGACTGCTTTTCCAGAGGACCCAGGTTTCCCAGCACTCACCTGGCAGTTCACAACTGTGAGCAACTCCAGTTCCAGGGCATCTGACACCCTCACACAGACACACATGCAGGCTAAACACCAATGGCCATAAAATAAAAATAAATTAATTATTGGGAAAAAATCTGAGAATCAGTTTATCAATAACCCTGGAAACCTTTGAGACACAATGGGCATGAGAACACAGACCCATTTAGAAGCTGGTGGAAAGAAAAGCTACTTAGGGACTACCCCCCCACATATATGTCCCTACAAATTCCTGGCTAATTGGATGCCTCTGCCTCCTTTGGTGGCCCAGCCTCCCTTTCTGACCATTTTCTGGGGCTTCCTTATGAATTACTATTCTGATGCTGCCCCACGGCTCTAGAACTGCCTGTGGCTCCCTATGGCTCTTCCCACCATGTCCAAATGCCTCTCTCTGGATTTCTAGTCCCATAAGTAATTCAGAAACTACTTAATTCTGATTAATTGTATATTAAAATAAAAATGTAATTTGTGAGCTTGAATGTGTTTGAATAAATCAATAGTGTAAAGATCCAAACAATAAATAGTACCCTTGAGACCCAGGTGCCCCTTCCTCAGGGATGCCAAAAATATACTACAATATAGCAAAAGTGTATGTGAAGATTTTTCTTACAAAAGTAGGGCATATAATTTTCTCTTCATCTTGATTTTCCCCTTTATAAATATACTTTTGGGAGGGTGGGGATGCAGCTCAGTTGATAGAATGCTTGCTTAGCATGTGTGAAGCCTTGCAATTGATCCCAGACACTACATGGAATGGATATAGTGGTGCATGGCTGCAATCAGGAAGTGGAGGCAGAAGGGTCAAAGTTCAAGATCATCCTTGGCTTTGTATAAAGAAAAATTCAGGCTATCTTGGGCTACATGGGACCCTGTCTCAAGCCAAAGAAATAAACCATGACAATTATGCATATGTAATATTACCATTGTAGTTATTCCTTTTTAGCAATGTGCTCTGTCAAAAAAAAATGTGATTTATTTAATCAGAACCCCTCTGAAGGCTTGGGTTCTAATCTTTGGCCAAGATGAATAGGGTCCCCATAAACAACACTGTACACACCTCTTTATCTTAGGAGCAATATGCAAGTAAATATATCTGTACTTCTGGAAGCTGAGAAATGGGATCGAGGGCACAAGAGCTTTCTAGATTAATACAAATATGACAGACAGATTAGATAGATAGATAGATAGATAGATAGATAGATAGATAGATATAGACAAATAGACAGACAGAAAGATAGACAGATAGACAAATAGACAAATAGGCAGACAGATAGATAGATGGATAGATAGGTAGATGGATAGACAGACAGACAGACAGACAGACAGACAGACAGACAGATAGATAGATAGATAGATAGATAGATACACAGATAGATGAAACATATATCGAAGATTGCTTTGCCCGTATCTTTTCTCTGTTTCAAAGCATCCGTATTTATTTCTTCCAAGCCCCTAGGCTGCTTCTCTAGGAGAGTATAGAGATAATATTTATCGATTTCCAAGGATCTGGCAGATTATCCAGAGATGACCCTTGACCGTCTTAACAGTTATAATTCTTCATCCCTGATCACTCATTATCTGTCCAGTTCTAATTGGTCCTTTAGCCAGTGTTTCAGACACACTCAGCCACACGGAGGCAGGAAGAAAATGCGTGTGTACTTGTGCACAGGAGTGGAGGGCCCCTTCTCCACTTGTTCATTCTCTCGGATAATTAATAAACATGATGCTTCTTCATCCTTAACACTTACCTGAGATTGAACAGTGAGACTCAATGTTCGTCTGCCCTCTTTCCATTGGAAGTGTTGGATAGTCTGTCAGGCTCAGAGCTCAGAGTGTGCTCTGGAGACCATGGGTAGTCAGGTGGGCAGGTAGTCTGGGCTTAGTCTAAGGACAGGAGTCTTTGTAGAGGTCACTGATATGGATTTGAACTTTGCATACTTTTTTGAGCTTGCCATCAAATAGCCAAAAAACACCTGGGAAAGAATTGGCCTACACCCACAAGTATGGCCCTCCCAGATGCTCCCTTTGGTGGCTGACTTGCCCTACCTCCCTGAGGGATTCACCAGCAAAAGGCCATGATCAAGACGCTGATGTTAGCATCTTCCTAAAGCCTTCAAACACCCATCTTTCCAGTTTACAGGGGTGGTGAATAAGGCTTGAGAAGTTTGGATAACTCACCTAAAGTTTCAAGGCCCAGAAAAAGCAGAGCTGGGTTCACAGCCAGTCTACCACCTGGGTCCTGCTCTCATACTGTCTGAATCAGAAGATTTCTGGGGTCCAACTAAAACTTCCTCTTGTCCGGGTGTTGAGGAAGCCGTCACAGGATGGCAGTGCCATGTCCAAGTCTCACTGCCAGAGAGCGATCCTCTTGGGACCATAGACAGGCCTTTGGACTCCTGGTCCTGTGTTGTCTGGGAAAGCGTCCATGGAAGGATAGAGTTCTGCACAGATGCTTTGAGCCGGGTAGGGCTGGGGCCAAGATCTATGTGACTATGTTTGATGTCACACTCAGGACATTACACTTCCATCCTCAGACTTTTTTATACCTTCATCTGTGTCACGCCCCTTCCTGATTTTCTTTATTGTGGTCAAAGACTGTGTGGCCAGGGTTCCTGTAATTTGACCCCAACCTGTCTGGGGTAAGGTATGCTGAATAACGTCACAAATAGTAGCCATCTCTGTACCATAACCTGCTCATGATGTCTTACCATGAGGAAGAGAACTTTCATTAAAAATTATCAGGCACTGTGCCAGGCTCTGTGGAAGCAGAAAGGGGGCATGGGCCAGTGGAGTGAGACTCAAGCTGTTGCTAGAAAACTCCATGTCACAAAGCCTCAGGTAACCCAGTGTGATTTCTGTCCCCATCTCAGTCTGGAATTCCCCAATGGCACCACCCCACACTGATCTGTCTTGGTTATCTCCGACGTTAGGAAGCTCACTACCCCTTCAGGCCTTCCATTCCATTTCGGCCAGCTGCTAATTTTAGTGTCTGTGTCTACACAGCCTGTCTTTTTGGGGTGTCCCAACCAGTCTACCTGAGGAGGAGCATTGTCAGGTTGACTGGTTTCCAGCTGGAACAGATGTGTATTTTCCCCCAAAGCAGGAACTCAGGCAGCCATCCTTATACCCACGGACAGATATTTGTCACCTCTGTTACTGCGGCAAGCAGTCAACCTCTCCTATTTTTTATGTTGGAAAGATCTGATTAGAGCATGTCTGTCTTGGGTTACATGTTACATAGTCCTCTGATATCAGGGTATATTTAAAGCTGGGTTCTGGGGGTGTCCCTGCCACACCAACAACTGGCTTTGTTCTCCTGTTAGGCTTCTTGCTGTTATTATTTTGTTCTTGTATTATGTGAGTCCAGCTCTTAAGTTTTGCGTGTGATGTGTCACTTACAGCGGCGGGCATATCCTGCTGTGTCACATGGCACTCACTTTGCCTGTAAGAGACAAGAAGGCAGCCTCAGAACAGGGAAGCTCATGTGGGACCCAATCCATTCAGTCTCCTCTGCCATGTTCATCACTAGGGGGCTGACGTTGCTGGGTCCAGAGCTGGTCTAGGTGGTATGTGCTAGGATGGATGATGCGTGAGAGAGGGCAGACATCACAGGTGTGACCAGGAGAGACTTAATGGAGGAGAAAGCCTGAAGGCGGACTTTGAAGAACGAAACAGCCAAGACACGGGGACCTGGCTCAGTGTCATGACAAAGCTCACCGTGCCACTTGCTTGGACACAGGTGAAGCATTTCTTCCACGGGTTGTGCGGTTTTAGGAAGCTGGGCTTCATCTGTGTCCTTACTCTGGCATTTTTCCCTTCCCCACCCCCGTGTGTATGTATGTGTTTGTGGTATGTGTGTGATGTGTACAAACATGTCTCTGTATAGGTACCCACACATGCGTGTGCAGAGACCAGATGATGACATCCAATGTCCTTCTCTATCCGTCTCCAGCTTATTCCTTTGACAGGAGCTCTCACGGAGCCTGGAGCTGCCTGGGGACCAATCCCTGTGATTCTCCTGCTTTGTCACTGCTTCCCCACCATGCCACTGGGCTTATGGCTGTGTGGGGCCACACCCAGCTTTTCTTCTTATATGAGTGCTTCAACTTGAAACTCAGCTTCTCATTCTTGTACAGCAAATGCCCTTACTCACTGAGCTCTCTCCCTGACTCTGCTCTGCCAGCCTTTGAATCTTTCAGCTGATGGAGCAGCACAGCAGCTCTAGGGCTCTACCAACATGTCCCCCACTTCAGGAGAAAGGAAGATTGGGAGTCGAAGCGATGTCTGTAGCACGCATTCTACTCAGAGCCAGATACTGGGGAAAAGCTGGAATATCGGAGGGAGGAAACAGACCACAGTCAGTTCTCACCCAGCCAACTTCTCAGGATAAAAGCTACCTTCCCCCTTCCTTATTCCTTCAACAGAATAAATCTGTCTTCCTATGCCTGCCTTAAATAACTTCTTCACCCAGTTGTGTCACATCCAGGTTAAGATTAAAGGCATCGGCTACTACTATTTGGTAGTTAGGCCTTGAACTCACAGAAACACAGAAAGATCTCTGTTTCTGGAGTTATGGGATTAAAGGTGTAAGTCATCACTCCCTCTTTCCTGTGCTGGGATTAAAGGTGTGAGTTATACTCTCTGACCCTCCTGACTTGGCTGTGGGTGGATCTGTTCTCTGGTATTCTAGACTGGTTTTATTAAATATATAGGATATCACCACAGATGTCATTCTCATTAGAAATGTACCTTGGTTATTTACAACTCTGAGAATCCTCTGGTCAAATAAAAAGTTATTTGTCCATTGATCTCTCCTTAGATGTCTCTCATCCTGCACGACTTTGAGAGCACAAGTTTATGCATGTTTGAGGTGACAGGAGTGTGTGAAGCAGGTAACTGTTACCCTCTTAGAAACACCGTGAGACCAGCATTTCATCCCTGCCAGACAGATACTAATGCTGAGGTTCAGGCAAAGCCACCATCCAAGACTCTGAGCCCCTTCTGTGGTCTGAAGCTAACTAAGCCTTTCTCTTCTTGCTCTACCTCCTAAGAAATAAGTGGTTAAGTGGGGTGACCTATCCCAGAATATGGAGAAGAGGATGTTTACACCTAATCACTGATTCACAAGAGAAAAGATTAGTGGCCTTAGTGACCTTCCGAGCCAGACAGACTTCCTAGCCAGGGCAGGCATCCCAGAGTAGGACCTGGGATACTGGAGCTGTGAGAACCAGTCTATTTTCTTATTTGTAACAAAACCTCTCTCTGCCTTTCAGGTTGCTTAAGAGAATGACATCAAGAGAGATGGGGGACACCTTGAAAAATTTTAAGTATCGGGGCTTTTTTGACCTCAGATTTATTAATTCAATGTTTACTTCCTCATTGTTCATTCATTCATTCATTCATTCATACCTTCATTCATTCATACAGCAAAGATCAAGTGTCAGCTGGTCAGGGAGAGTAAAATACACACTGAGCTCATGTGGCTACAGCCCCCATTGCAGATGAGGTCGCAGAGATCAGAACAATGGTAGGTTTTTCCAGAGCTGGAGCATGGGGAGCCAAACACACCACCTCACTCCAGTGCCTTGGTCATGCCCGCTTGACACCTTGAGAATTCTCTGTACTTGCCTCATCCATCCATATTAGTTCTCCTCTCCGAGGCAGACTCCAGTCTGTGTTCCCTGCCAGACCCTGCTTTATTTTGGTCACCCTTCCCTCGCAGCTTGCCAAGTCCTTGTTATTGGCAAGGCTCATCTTAGCACCTGACTCTGATGATTCCTGGTGGCTTTATGAGGGTGTGTGTCATCCCCTCTCTCAGTGATCACCATCCTCTGCTCCTGTCCAGGGCTCTAGGCTAGACATGCCAGAGGGGTCAGGGAAGGTCTGGTGACCATGGTGACTGCTGGGCTGCTGACAGATTTAGCCAGCCAGGGAAGGTGGCAAGCTGGCTGTGATCTCATTCCCTCCTTTTGCTGACATGTCCCTAACTGGACTTTATGGGATTCTTTCCTGGGGTGTTGGCTGTGCTATATGGAGCTGGGCTGCCAAAAGAAAACCATTCAGAGACCGTAGGAGGGGCAGATGGGAAAGGCTCGGGCCAGGGCCACAGTGTGCACAACTTTTCCCAGCCTCCAGCAGGGGCCCAGAAAGTTCTGGCCTGCTTTAATGTCTTAGATGGGTACCACCAGGAAAAAGATGCTGACAGAGATTTGTAAATGTGGGACATAAAAAGACCAAAGAAAAGTAAAGTCCCAGAGAAGCTTCCAGAAGGATGTGAGGAGAACAGGCTGGGCTCAGGGATAGGGGATGCACTGAGAGAGGACACGGCCGAATGTCATTCTTACGAGCGAGTTGGCTACACTAGATGTCTGTGGTGTGTGGGTTGTCATGATGGGCCACTGCTCCATGCTTCTGTTTCTTTATATTTATAAAAGGGGGTTGGAATCCATTACAGGCCACAGATCAGTCTTGAAGGTTTTAAAATCTGCTTTGGTCTATACTTGGAAATGGATTTTTTTTTTTTAAACATGGACAAATCACCTGCTGCTCAGGAGAAGTCTCAGTGAGTAAAAGTTCACCATGTCAGCGTAAGGACTCAAGGTAAAGTCCCGTCATCCAGGCAAAAATAGCCACCAGTGGTGATTCGAATTTATAATCTCAGCACTGGCGAAGGTGAGATCCTTGAAGCTCATTGGTCACCTAGTCTATGCCTATCAGTGAGCCCCAGGTTCAATGAGAGACCCTGTTTCAAAGAAATTGGGTGGGCAGCAATTTAGGAAGCCACTAGATATTAACCTCTGGCCTACACACACACACACACACATACACACACACACACACTTATGTACTTATGTACACACAAACAAAATACATTCACGTGCACATACATATTGCCCCTGACACATACATATGCACTCTCATTTACAACTGCAAATATGAATATATACATACACATGCACACAAGTTAAAAGACAAAAATAAACAAGCAAAACCTGCATTTTTTAGCTTTCAAAAGTATCAGAATTTACAGAAATACTGGGCCTGTGTCAGTCACAGAGTTCTGGATCCCCTCTGCCTCAAAGGACTTTATAGCCACAGTAAACACTCACCCTTGTCACCCACCTTTACACTGACCTCACACTTCTTAGGACACTGGCTTTTTTGTTTGTTTGTTTGTTTTAAACACGGGGTCTTATGTAGACTGTGATGGCCTCAAACTCACCATGGAACCAAGGATGACTTGAGTCTCTGATTCTTCTGCTTCTGCCTCTCTGGTGCTGGGATTACAGGATGGCCCATTGTAACTGGCTCATGGGACGTTGGGATTGAATCCAGAGCTTTGCACACGCTAGGCAAATATACCTTCAACTCAGCTATACCTCTGGCCCCAGAACATTAGATTTCTGCAATGCAGAATGGAGTGTGGAAGAGTGTGGGGAGAAAGGAGTATCTAAGAGGTCAGGCCATGGAGCTTGCCCAGGCTCTGTGCTGACTTGCTGTGACCCACCTCCCTCTTGCCTTCATTTATCCCATCTATTAATTTTCCTCATCTATTAAAAGAGGGAGTTGTTTGAAACCATCAATCAGATCCTTTCAAGTTCTCAGACTCTCTGACTCTATGAAAATGCCATTTGCCAGAATTCAATGGAACTGTGATTTGAAGGATGTTGGCAGCACCTGACCCTTACAACCGCCATTTTAGGATGAAAGGGGAGGAGAGGAAGGGAAAGGGAACGATAGGAAGGGAAAGGAGCATTGGGGTGTAGAGCAAGGGTCCCACCAGTGAGATGAGACATGTCTGTGGCCCAGGTCGGGCATCCCAGGGTGCTGGGGGCACCATGAGGAATAGAACAGTTTTGGGGATTACTTCCTGGCCAATGTCCTGGAGCTGTTCCAGCCCACCCTTCCCAGAAGCCCCAGGTGGGTGAGAGCTGAGGGCTGCCAAGCTTAGTATTCACATGAGGGAGGTCCAAGTGTATATAGGGCTCCTGTGTCATCCTGGAAGCTCTGAATAAGGGCCTAGCCAGGGAGCATGGGATCCTGCCACTCAGTGAAATGGGCCACTTTGCGTGGCTGGCAAAAGACTTCTGAGGTCATTCTGACTCTTCCATAACAGTTGATTTGGGCTTCTTCGTTTGGCTCATAGCAAGTGAACAAGGCAAATGAAGATGTTTGGGCTTCTAGAAGGAGTTCTTGAGGTCAGACCTGGGCTCCGGAACAATCTCCCTGGCCTAGTTCCAAGCATGGCCTTCCTGGCCCCGTCTCGGCAGAGAGGTGCTCTTATAAACCCTCTGCCAGAGAGATCCTCAAGCAACAGAGTTCTGGGGAGGGCACACCCCTTTGAAGGACTCATACCTCCCATCTTTTGTAGTCCAGGTAACTTTGAACTCATGACACACCTGTCTCTGCCTCCCACTTATGACCTTCAAGCAGCGTATTCGCTACTGCGAATTCCTTAGTAAGAGAGGGTAGAACTACCCACGGGGCTGCAGGTAAGATCCACAGACTCTGAGCCGGTTGAGAACAAAGTCCTTTTCTGAATCCAGTTGTTGATGAGTGAGCACTAAGGATGTACAGAGGCACAGATACGCCAGGCTACAGCCATCTGGACATCTAACTACGGATGCGAAGGCCTGAGCTGGAACGCCCAGCTTGTTCTTATTGGTGAAATTCATGGGGGATTCAGTTCAGCCTTCCTCTCGGGCTGGTAAGGTGACTGCTGCTGACAGGAACCTGCAGGTGATATCACAAGCGAAGGCAAGATGGAGACAGCTTGGGAGCCAGTGGCTGAAGACATGAGGGAGGGAGACCTTAGCTAGGGTATGCGAGCCCCACTGCGATTCCAAAGAGGCTGCCTGGGTAGAGAGTGGCCGTGGACCCTGGCACCAGGCTTGTATCGGAGTCACTTTGTGCTGCTGCAGAATGGTCCACCTTTTAGCCTCTGTGGTCTCTCTGTGAAGTGAGGGTATTTATTCAGTCCTCAGCAGTTAGATTAAAGTAGAAACCAAGACTGTAAAACTCGTGACAGAGCTGAGTCAGGGTAGTGTTAGTTCAGCTCTGGGCATTTTCTGAACCTTCCTGCTGAGGCTTTACTTCCTTGGGCAGGCTGCTCTGAGTCATCCCTCCGGCCTAGGATGGCCCCTGCTCACAAGGAGTACATAGTATGTGTTAGGCTTCTTGGCAGGATGCCATATCCCTCCTGTGGCAGAGCTTTGTACTGCTACCTTGGCCACTTGCTTGGCCTGTTCCCCTTCCTGCCTTTACTCATACCTTCTTGAGTCCTATGCCTGGTCTCAGTCATTCTTTTCCAGCCTGCTTTTTATTTTAATTAATTACTTGATTTACAGACAGGTTGTCATGTAGCCCAGGCTAGCCTTAAAATTACTATGTAGCCAAGGATAGCCTTAGTTTTCTGATCTTTCTGCCTCCACCTCCCCAGTGCTGGGGTTATAAGCACTCACCATCTGATCTGATGCTGGACATTGAGCACGTGCAAGCTAGACAAACCCTCTATTTGATTTATGTCTCCAGGTCTTTTTAGCCCTTGGCTCCTAAGGTTAGACTTCCAACCTCCAAGTCAAGAAAAATAAAGTGCCACTGTTTTTAATAGACCGATGTGGGACTCCATGATGAGGCTGGAAGTACCTAAGACATGGGGCAGTCGCCTTATTTACCACTCTGTTTTGTAGAAAAGGAAGCCCTGAGACCAGGAGCAGGCACAAGTGTGTCACATTTACAGTCAACGGTGTTTGGTTCTGACTCTCTTGCTTCTGGGGTCTGGGTACCTTCTCTGGGTTGCCTGGCCCTGGGAATTATGCAGGATCTGTGTAGCCCTTTCAGGATTGAAATAATCAAACCAGGGAACAGGTAGTATTAGGAGATGTACAGTCATTGGAAAGAGCCTTCTTCCACTCTGTTCTTCTCTGGCATGTAACTATTATTTACATATACATACACACATATTTATATAGACATATATATTATTTATATACACACACGCAGTCATATATATATGAGACACACACAACAGAAAGACAGACACAGAGACACAAAGAGACTTGGGATTTTCTTTTCATGGCTCATATGAAATCCCTTTGAAAAGGATGGCTCATAAGACTCTGGTGGACAGAGAAGGGCGCAGTGTGTCCTGAAACCAGTATCTAGTGTGGATTTAGATACAGTTCTGGGCTTTTTTTTTTTTCTTTTCTTTTTTTTTCATCAGAGACCCCTTAGAAGAGACCGCCATCTAACCCTCGCAGCCTCACTGTAGCATCTTCTCCCTCAGGCCTCTCTCTTGTGCCCTCACAATCCTGTGTGCCATCCCTGTGGAAGGCTGCTGAAAGTCTTGGTGGGCTGTCACTATCCCTAGGGGAACTAGAATCATGCCAGGATCCCGTCTCTACACACTTGGCACTCAGAGATACTGGGAGCATCAGGTCGCTGAGCATGCTGGGTTTTCTGAAAGCAGCATGCAGCTCCCTCTTCCCTGGTAGAGTGAGGTGAGATGAAAAGCATCCTGAGAAGCTAGATTGACCCTTGTACCAAGTGGGCTTTCTTGGAAGGAGGAAGAGGATGAACTCTGGAGACTGTAGAGGCTGGATGAGGAGGCAAGAGGAAGCTGAGAGCCACTGCCCACTACTCAACAGCCACCCTGCAGCCCTCTAAACTACATTGGGTTCTGTATTTAGTTTTGACTGTCAACATGACATCATCTAGAATCACCTGGTCAGAGAGTTTTAATGAGGAAATGCCGAGATCAGGTTGGCCTATGAGTATGTCTTTGAGGGATTGTCTTGATTGTTAATTGATGAAGGAAAACTCAGGTCACTGTGAGTGGCACCATTCCCTAGGCAGGGGTCCTGAACAATATGAGAGGATACAGCAAGCAAGCATTCTGTTTATTCTCTCTCTGCCGTTGACTATGGATGTGATACCTCAGGTTTCTGCCATGATTTCCCCCAAATAGACCGTAATGTAGAACTGTAAAGCAAACAAACCTTTTCTCCCATAAGTTGCTTTTTTAAAAATCAGAATATTTGTCTGAATATTGACCAGCAACCGTGGTCAGCATACTGAGCCTGGTCATATCAGAATCCTCGGGGCTTCTGAGCTGATGACTCCCACTTGGGTGGTTGTCCTGAATGGATCATACTTCATCAGCTGGAAGTACTTTCCTCTTTTACAGGATGAAGAAGGCTCCTACCTCCACTGACCTCTGCTGACCACCACTGACCTCCTGCCTTCCTCTGTGCCCTCTCAGCCCAGCCAGCGTCTTTATAATGTCCCAGTTTCCCAGCTTCTGTGGCCTCTTTAACCCCCTCGCAGCCTTTGAAATCACAGCAACACTGAACTCGGAGTCTGGCACTGTGAGTGCCAGGCAACAACCCCCAGGCATGAGAGCCAAACTGGGCAAAACATGTGCATGTACACCATGTGCACACCTGGTACCTGAAGAGACCGGAAGGAGTTGGAGTTACAGGCGGTTGTGAGCTGCCAAATAGGTGCTGAGAAATGAACCCAAGTCTTCTGCAAGAGCAGCAAGTGTCCTGAACTGCTGAGCCATCTCTCCAGCCCAGATGGTTATCTCCTAATTCCTGGTGGCTCAGGCCAGATGCTGGCAGTGGGACATGTGACCCTAAGCTAAGCCAGTGAGTACTTCCCATCCCCCCAGCTACAGTCATTGGCTCAGAGGAGAGAATGGCACAGAGGCCAGACTAGACAAAATGAACCTTGGAAAAGAGATTCCTATCTCCTTACTGGCCAGAGTCAGACGTATAAGCTGAGTCCTCGATGCTCTTTGGGGTCTGGGAAGAAAGCTCATGACTGAGAAAGGCTCTGCCCTACTCTCAGACATTATCATAGTGGAATTAATAAACTCTTAATGTTGAAATCAGGATGGTCAGATTCTCACCCCTCTGAAGTTAGAGAGAGCCTCATCAGTATTGGGAAGAAGGAAAAGGACCAAGTGACATGGGAAAAGCATTCCTAAGAATTGACTTGCTAGCCCCAGGCGGCAGACCATCGGTCATTTTCCTTTCTCTCTTTATGTATTGTATCTAATTTTCCTATGTCTGTGTAACAAGCAGGTTTTAGTAAAAACTGAGCAAAGTAAGCTCTCTGTCACAAACAGTTTCTTCACAGAAGCAGGGACTGTGCAGACAGAGCTTCTGACCCACCTTAACTAGGGAAGGCCAGGGCAAGTGTCTCCACACAGTCCGACTATATGGATCTGAGGAGATCCCCTTAAAGCTTAGCAAGCTAGGCCTTCTCCACATAGTATGAAGTAGCCTTATGAAGCTGTGGTCTCTAGATGGCACAGGCCAGAATACAAGGGGTCTGAAGGTGCCTGGATGGGAGATTTCCTATGATTGTTTGAAAGCCAAGATGTATTCCTAGCACCAACTCTATGGATGGCAATGCCATGTCACAACGTCAAAAAGCTGGGCATGCCTGGAACATCATTAGTCACTCTCCTCAGGGTGTCCACAGTTGGTTCATTCCCTCCAGACTAGGCTACATCTCCTCCTTTACCATCTACCCCTTCACGACCCATGGGGGTGTATCTGTTACCATCTCATCCTTGACAATGCCTACCAAGCTCCATCCTTCCTAGAACTTTGGGCCCTTTGCAGCCTTATGTCTTCTCAGTATTCTCCAAAATAGGCAACATAAACTCCGTTAAAAGATGATGAACCCAAGGCTCAGAGAGGCCAACAGTTTGTCCAAAGCCACACAGCCAATAAATAATAGAGGTCTGGACCAAGTCTCTGCCCTGTGCCTAGAAGAGTGCCTAGGACAACATGAGCTCACACTAACATTTGCTAGAGGACAGAAGGAGAATTGCCTGAGGACATTCCTGCTGCAAACTTCACTGGGAACTCATCGTGGTTAATTTTATTCATCTGAACACCTGCTTGTGAGCCCAGTGTGGACCTAGAGAAAGTGTGCCTAGGCAAGCCAGGCTATAAGACACGTGTGTGCACGCGCACACACACACACACACACACACACACACACACACACACACACACACACACACACACTCCTGTAATGATCCGCCTGCAATTGATATACTGCTAAGTAGCATTTCTTGTACTGGGGAGATTCTATTTCCACACTAGCAGCAAATATGACCTTTGAGTCAGCTGCCAGCTGCTCATAATTCTGACAGATGCAAGCGCATTTCTGGGAAGCTGTAGCCACTCAGGACCTTGCAGATCAGCAAGCAACACTGGCGGCTTTGGTAAGATTGATCGGCCCGTGAGAATCCCATTTACAGCCCTAACAGAGCCTTGGTTTACCGCGGCCTGGGCACTAATGACTTCGACAGCTCCGATCTAAATCTGTCAGCCAGGGCTGGTGGCGATATTAAAGAGCACTCTATTTATATGAAGCGGCAATTAGGAGAATGCTTGCCAATGGGCCTCCTCTTCCAAGCCAATCCCCGGCCTTCCAAACGGTGTCAATGTTCGTGGTTATTTTAATCCGCTTGGAATTTCGGGGATATTAATGTGACGGGCCATCAAGGAGGATCAGCCAGGTTTATTTCTGCTGACATTTCAGAGAGCACACTCAGGTTCCTGAGACGTGCCCAATATCCCCTGCCCTGTATACAGCTCATTGCTGGGGGAAGGAGGGAGGGGATAGGAAGCGGCTGCAGAGAGGGAGGGGCTTTCTCCTTAGCCCTGCCCTCCTCTGCCTCCCCCTGCTGTCCTCTTCATCTTCTCTGGACCCCCTCCATCATCTCTGATTTTGCCTTGTCCCTTTTTTGCTTTTTTCTAGCTAAGATTACTAGACAAATTCAGTTGGGGCGGGGGCGGGACACCAATATGATATGTGTAAGTTGCAAGGCTGGAGGTTCAATTGTGTGCTGCCAACAAATAAACGTGCACACAAACAAATAATTTACGTATTTTAATGGTGAGTTTCAGAGAAACAATAGAGAAGATGTCTATCAGCACACAATATCTTGGGATATACTTACATTAAAAACTTCCTTATTTGAAATTCACGTTTAACTGAGTATAACTCAGATTAGGTTATAGCCCTTTTTATATACATGCTTAGAGGTACAGCCCTCTCATGCTTGCTACAAACTTCCATTTCTAGCTCCTAGGGAAGGCCTGGAGGGGCCAGGTAGTTCTGAGGGATAGAGAAGCTGGCCCTTTCCAGCTGGAGTGGAGATATTTGAATATTGTCCTGGCTAGATTTATGTCCACTTGATACAAGCTGGAGTCATCGGAAAGGAGGGGACCTCACTTGGGAAAATGCCTCCGTAAGATCCAGCTGTAAAACATTTTCTTAACTAGCGATTGATGGAGGAGGAGCCAGCCCAGTGTGGGTGGTGCCATATCTGGGTTGGTGAACCTCAGTAGACTGAGCAAGCCGTGATGAGCAAGTCAGTAAGCAGCACCCCTCCACTGCCTCTGCATCTCCTGCCTCCAGTTTCCTGCTCTGACTTTCTGTCCTGACTTCCTTCAATAATGAACAATATGGAATTATAAACCAAATACACTCTTTTCTCCCCAACTTACTTTTTGGCCATGATGTTTCATCAGAGCAGTAGAAACCCTAGCTAAGACAAATATGTCAGCCATAATCATGGCTGCTGGGCTGCCAACTGTAAGAGGAGTTTAATTCTGGAGGCAGTTATGATTCATTCTCAGCTCCCTGAGGATTAAACAAATATGGACCCAGAGAGGCTGAGATGTTTGCCATGGGACACACAGTAGCAGTTGTAACTTCAGGCAGCCTGGCCCCATCTGTACAGATCCCTGTGCCGTCAGCTTCTGTAAGGACCACATCTGTACTGCCATGGATACAGCCTCCTCCAAGATGGTTGTGAATGTACACACCCAAAAAGCCCATGTTACTCGTTAAGAGATGTGGTCAGTCTGAAACCAAGATGGCCACCTGACGTGTCACAGTTGGAAGTCTCAAGGGTTAAGATTAACCAATGCATGCAGAGTGTGTGCCCTTACCCATTGCGCTATGTGGCACTGAGTGAGTACTGGACATTCCCATTTCCTCAGAACTTACTGTTGGGGATTGTAGGACCAGTACCGCCGTTCACTCACATACCAGGTGAACCTGTGGAAGCCCATATGCCTGCCGGACACTGTCCGTGACAGACATGATGAGAACATGTGGAACAGTGTAGCCGAGGGACAGCAGGTTCTGTGTTTAGCTCACCAGCAACCCAGCTTTTCCCCCTGCCTCAGAAGGAGCAGTACCTTCCTTGCTTCTCCATAAGCCACACCTGGGTAGGAGCTTGTGGACTTTCTCAGGACTCTACAGTCACAATGTCTACTGGCTTTCCAGTTCATTCTATTCCCGTCCCTCAAATCAGGCTAGGGAGGCTCCTCCCACTCTTCGGGCCTCGAGGACCTCCCCAAGCCGGGTCTTCTCTCTGTCCACAGCATGAAAGACAGATGAAAGTCAGTGGGTCACAGCAAGGCCCAACCCTCCAGCCTGATGTGGGACTGTGCTCTTGTACACTGTTAATATTTGTCACTCCTATTGGTTTTTAATAAAATACTGATTGGTTAAATAGCCAGGCAGGAGGTAGAGGAGGGGAAACCAGACTAGGAGAATTCTGGGAAGCAGAAGAGAGAGCAATGACAGCAAGACAAATGGGAAGCAGGATGAGAAGGCTGCTCTGAGCAGGAAGGTACCAAGCCACTAAACATAAATAGAAATATGGGGTAATTTAAAGTATAAAAGTTAGCGAGCAATAAGCCTGATCCATAGACCAGACAGTTTGTAATTAAAATAAGCCTCTGAATAATTATTTTATAAACGGCTGTGGGACTGCGGTTGGGAAAGATTCCTCCAGACTGCAGGCTGAACAGGAACAGAAACTTATGTCTCTGCCAGTCCCTTCAGCACTGTGGAAAGCCCAGGGCTGCATAGCCTGGAGGGCTTACTGAGGAGGCTTCCTATGACTCAGCCCGAAGTCCTCCATGCATGCTTCTCAAATATGATTCTCCCCAACCCCAAAATTCCATCCCAAATCATCTCTCACTGAAGAGTGTCCCATTGAAGGATGTGGGCTAGCATTAAAATCCAGTTCTCACATGACTGGAGCTGCCAAGGTTAGGAGAGAACAGGAGACTGATGAGACCCCAAGGAGGAAGCACTGGCTTTGAGAATGAGGGAGTGTACAGTACCAAGATAAATAAAATGGAGACACTGTACAGGATGATGGAAACAGATGTCACCTCTCTCTCTCTCTCTCTCTCTCTCTCTCTCTCTCTCTCTCTCTCTCTCACACACACACACACACACACACACACACACACACACACACACACACTCAGAGGCAGGGTTGGCAGTGCTGACCACTGAGCTGCCCAGGAAGCAGGTTACCTAGGACGCCTCCATCTACCTGCTGGTATGGAACTTTCACAGAAGAGACTTTGGGTCCATCATAATCTCAATGCCACTGTACCCAGCCTGACCTTTGTTGTCTGTAAACTATGGGGAACCATGGTGATAGCCTGCAGGCAGGAACTCTGAGTCCTACTCTGTGCTGGAGAGGGAGAGGGTGGGGAAGGGCTGAACACATCTGTACACCTGCTGCCCCTCCCGCCAGGCCACGGTCTGGTATTCTTGTCTCTTTGTCAAAAGGATTTGGGCAGTGGAAATGACCTGGAAACTGTGAGCCAGGTTGGCATTAGGCAGAGGACTGGGACCCAGCAAAGCTCACTGGGATGCGAGAAGGTTGGGAGGGACTAGAAGGTTGTCTGGAGGGTGCCAGGACCAAAGGATGAAAGGTATTTGGGACAGGAGTGGGAGGCTCGGGACACCAAGGATTTAGCACAGACTGGGTGGTAGGCTTCATGCTGGCTCTTCCACAGCAGCACCTGATCCTGCAGAGTAGGGAGAGAAGCTATAGGAAGAGTCGGTCCCCGCTGTGCGACGATATTATATTACATTTAGCGTGTGGTCATACTGAACACTAAGCCTGTAAAGCATTAATGTTCTCTCTCTCTCACCCCCTCCCTTTCTTTGAGGCTGAGTTTCATGGAAAGCAAGCTGGCCTTGAACCAAGAATAACTCATCATTTGTAGTCCCAGTGCCCCTTACTGGGAGACCCGGGAGAGGGGGGGTGACATTTGAATCAACGGAAGCTCATGGTTCAACGAACCTGGCTAAAAGTCCTAGCCTCAATGAGGTTGGGAAGGGGAGTGACAACTGAAGTATGGCCTTGGATATTCATGCATGCTCTAGCTCTGTGGCACTTGTGCACTCATAACCACACACAGGAACATGCATACACACCCTTACATTCACATGCTATGCATATGTGCATAACACAGGTAAGTGTGTGTGTGTGTGTGTGTGTGTGTGTGTGTGTGTGTGTGTGTGTGTGTGTGTACAGATGTGATGTAGGTCCTTTCTGGGGTATTGTAGTGGTCTAAATAAGAATGGTCCCCATAGGCACATATATTTGAGGGCTTTGTCATCAGGGATTGGTACTAGTTGGGAGGAATTAGGAAGTGTGGCCTTGCTAGAGGAAGTGTGTCATCTGGGATGGGCCTTGAGGTTTCCAAAGCTCAAGCCAGACCCTGTGTCTCTCTCTTCCTGCTGCTTGTGGATCTGGATATAGAACTTTCAGCTTCTCCGCCAGCACCACGTCTTCCTGCATGCTGGCATGCTCCCTTCCATGATGAAAATGAACTGAACCTCTAAACTGTAAGCAAACCCCCAAGTAAATGTTTTCTTTTGTAAGAGCTGCCATGGTCATGTGTCTGTCTCTTCACTGCAATAGAACATCGACCGTATGAGGAAGCTCCTCCCTTCTCTCAGGGGTTTTGCCAGCCTGCCCAGGTGTGGATGCTACATTCAGGGAAGCCTGTAGGTAGAGCACAGCCCCAGCTGCTACAAGGAGAGAGGCAGCAGGGGGCCTCCCAAGCAGAGCTGTGAGGTGCAGGAGTGGGACCAGGCTTTCTGTGAGAGGGCCTGGGCAGTAGACAGGCTTTTGGTGGCCAGGAGGAAACTATTTTCCATTCCCAATAGACAGAAGATAAGGGGTCGAGGAGAAAAGCTGAGGACTCCATTCTATATTTGTCTACTTTGCCCACTGTGTGGACAGAGCATGTACATTCAAGTCATACCACCCTGCCTTAGTGTCACAGCTGAGCAGCTAACAGAAGCTTCCCGGGGTCTCTGTGTGCTTGTGTTCCAGTACCGAGGCTTTGATGGACAGACTGTCTCTCTTCTCCAAGGCTTCAGCGGGCTTGGTTTAATTTCCTGTATGTGTGTTTCTAATCTTCTCCTTAGCGAGGCCTACTGACTATTCTTTCTGGAATGATGCTTCCATTTGGAAAAAGATGGGACTGTCCTCCTTTCTCCCCAAGCATGGCTTTTATAAAAGACAGACTTTTATAGCAGAGTGATTATAGAGACTGGCGTGCATTATCCAGGCAGAGCTGGCATGGCTGGGGCAGGGTGCACATGAGCCACAGCCCCAGGATCTATATCTCAAGTTAGCAGTCCCACCTTGAGCAAAAGGCAGGCCATGTCCCTTGCTCTTTTTCCCTTCCTTAACCTTCCCCACCCCTGACATGTGCATCCATTCCAGGAAGGATTCAGAAGAGGCTCCAGCTTTTCCCTTAGTACTAGCTTGGGAGAAGGTCCAAGGGACAGGTTCAAGGAGTCCCTGGCTACAGGGCTGGCTTCCTTTGGAAATTCTTCTCCCCCTTGAAAATATTCCCAATAAAATCAGACTGATATTGGAGCATGAATATTAAGTAACACTTAGCTCATGAGTGGAAACCAGACAGCATGTAACGCTTTTGGTTCTGTGTGGGGAGTCTGGGTTTTGAATCAATATGAAATTCCATTTGTAGGATTTCTTCTGGGTGGAAAAATGGGCTCCACCTTTGAGACAAGGAGATGAGCTCCCACAGTTTGGGAGAGTTCATGACAGAGATGGAAACAGGAGTAGACAGCAAATTGAGGGCAGATACAGGAATCGGGCTCTAGAAATGGCATTAAAAGGTGGAAACATGCCGAGCTGGGTTAGGAGTCCAGCACAAGCCTTAGAAAGCAAGACATTTCCTGCCTCCATGCTTTTACTTCCTCAGACAGGGAGGGAAGACTGGAAAGAAGTAGGGAAGGAAGGCCAGTTAGCAGCCCATTGGGGCTCAAGTAGGTAAACAACAGAAATCTATTTCTAGGAGTGTGCTAGAGGTCAAGGTAGACTTGGTGTCTTAGAAGACCTTTTACACCTAGGTGGAGCCTTGCTGCTGTATCCTCAAGTATGGTCACGAAGGCACTAATCCCCCTCATCATCAGGTTCTACTCACATGACATAGCCACTGCCCAAAGACCCTGCTTCCTGACACCGTGTGGCAGTGGGCTTTAGAGTGTCAACATTCAGACATGGAAGGTGGGAGGAAGAAAGGAACAGACCAGAGGGCAAGAGAAGAAGCAGGAACCATCTACAACAGGCATCGCTGTACAGTTACATCATTGGCCTCACGAGCTTCATGGCCTAAGTTCAATGCTGTGGCATCAAGGGAGAAAACCAGCTTCCAAAAGTCATCCTCTGGCCTCCATCTGTGTGCCAGGACACACTTTGCCATCACATACCACATGTACACGGTAAGAATCATAATAAATTCAAGTTGCGTCACTAATTCCTGAAGGGTGTGTAGTGTATCTTTACGCCTGTGTTCATCCATTGCTCATGTACTCTCCATCCACTATAAATTTTTCATGTTAAATATCCTTCCAAACCTCAGAAGGGGCCTCTACCTGTCTGGCTTCCATTTTACTGTCTATTAAGCAGGGGTCAGAAACACAAACTGCCTTTGGCACCCAGGGTAGAAGGGAAGGATGAGGGTCTTGGTATTAGAACTGTAGGCCAACTCCAGAACTGGCTACTGGCTACGCCAAGGGCTTTCCTACTCACTGTTGAACTTCCTTAACCTTCCATGGGTCTTCAATTCAGTCCCCACACTCAGGTGGAGGGGATCGTGCACTGTGATGTAAGGTGTCTGGGACTTCCCCTCCTGGATGGCTCAGGATGGTGGTGGCCAGCACACATTCTTGGAAAGACAACAGGAACTTCCTTGGTGTCCTCTGATTGAATTTCTGGTCATATTGATGAATGGGCTCCACGTTGGTACTGCTGATCCCTGCACACGGTCTTCAAATCCTCTGAACCTACGTTTCCCATTCCCTACAATAGTGCTATGCCTGTCTAAGTCAGGAGCCCGTAGTCAGTGCCAGCCGTTGCAGAAAGTCCCTCAGAGAAGCGTGGCCGCCATAACTGTTTGATTGGGGCCCCAGTACCGCTCTGACTCACGTGTAACCAGAAACTCCCGGCTTAAGGGAAAGGAAGAATGCCCGGGTCTCTTGCTTGTTTTAGATCTACGGTGACTCACTGAAGCACATGACCGTCCCTCGGCGCTGTTTAGAGAACACAGTGAAACTTTAGATGAAGTTTGGCTAGAGGCAGAGTGATTAACTGGTCTCACGCTGGTCCTTCTTTCTCTCCTGGAAAGCGACAGAAACTCAGCCAACGAGATTAAATTATCATTATGCAGCATTGATACCCAACACTGTGCCCATTAAGTGCATTCATTAGCTAGAGAAAGTTCAGCAAAACCTACTCGCTAGCCCCTCTCCTCGCAGCCACCCCCACTTTCCCATCAAAAGATGCCCCCAAGTTCCTGTGCACTTATCCAAGACTTCCCCAACTTTCTTCCCAAACTACTTCTTACTAGTCTGAAGTTTCTACCCAGCGGAGAAACTGCCAAAGATAGAAATAGGGCCAATTTCTATCACTGCTCTATTGGGGGTTGAAGGGACAAAATAAAGGGATTCCTGAGACTTCTTTAAATGTTCCTTCAACCCTTAGCTCTCTCCTATGTGAGAGCAAATGGATCTCAATTATGCCAATCCTGTGAGCAGGAAACACAGAATTGAAGTCTAAAATTTGCCCCATTCACCGGTGATTCAGGTTTGTTTAGACTGCCAGTGAATCTTTGTGCTGGCAGTGTTAAGGCACCTGGGAGCGTGGTTTGATTTCACATAGAAAAGCTTCTCCATTCAGGGCAACATCCCAGGTGTGCAAGGCACAAAGGCCTTGATAGCCCCATGATTTCCCATTGAATCAGGAGCCAATCACACAGCTGCTGAAGTCCTTCTGAGCCATGTTGGCCGTGCTATGCATGAATACAGCATGGTAGAGAGGAAACCCATGGAGGTCAATCCCAGCCCTGTTGGGCTTCCATCTAGTCAAGGTAGCCTTTGGGGAAACATATCATTTGATTTTTTGGCATTGCTCTGGGGTGAGGCAGCAATTGACATTGCTCTGTGAACCCAGTGGTTTGGCACAGAGGAGAGTGTCACTGTCCCCTTGGCGTGCCCTACCATCTCCTGTTTGCTTGCTTCTCTGATGTTTTAATCCTGTGTCAGGTGAGAACTGAGAACCTTCTAGAATGCTCTTTCTCTTCAATGAGAACTGAGAATCTTCTAGAATGCTCTTTCTCTTCAATGAACTAAATATTAGTTTCTGTCATCTATAACTAGACTTTCAACTCCTGGAGAATTGGATCATGAGAAAGAAATTTTCTTGGTCTTTCAAGGAAAATTGGATAAACCACCAGGTTGGTTTGAAAATCTTCACCTTGCTAAGTCTGTCCTGGTTAGCTTTAATTGTTAGCTCGACAGAGCCTAGACTCATCTGAAAAAGGAGTTGCCTGGATCAAATTGGCCTGTGGGGGATTATCTTGATTGCTCTTTGAGGAATGAGGCCCCGTTGCACGAGGTGTGGTTCTCACACAGGAGGTCCTGGGCGGTAGAAGAAAGCATGAGCCTGTGAGCAAGCCAGCAAGGTGTGTTCCCTGCTCTAAACAGCTTTGGCAAGGATGCCCGCTTACGTATCTCGGGAAAGGATTGTGCTGTTTTGTTTGGCCGGTTGTTGGTTTTCAGCTTGACATAAGCTAGAGCCATGTGGGAAGAGAGTTCTCAATCGAGAAAATACATCCATTAGATTAGATTGTCCTGTAGGCAGGCAAGCCTGTGGGGCATTTTCTTGATCAATGATTGATGTGGGATGGCCCAGTCCACAGTGGGCAAAACCCCCCCCAGCCCCACCCCCACCCCCGGCCAGGTTTCCTGGGTGCTCTAAGAAAACTGAACAAGTCATGGGAAACAAGTCAGTAAACACTGGGCCTTTGTGATCTCTGCCTCCAGTTCCTGCCTCCAGTTCCTGCCTTGGCTTGCTTCACTGATGAACTGTGTCTAGGAAATGTAAGTTAAGTAACCCCTCTCCTCTCCAAGTTGCTTCTGGTCATGGTGTTCTGTCACAGCAGTAGAAATCAGGCTAGGACACGGATGTCATGGGTGTCTGGTATATTACGCTTCTCTGAGTCTGTGGTCCGGTTCCAGAAGATGTGGCTGACATTTTTATGTCCATAGTGCCTCTTCAACAGCAAAGGAAATTTCTCTGTCTGCTAAATACAGACGCCGCTGCCCTAGAGATTGGGGACCTGAGAACATAGCTTTCCATTTCACTCAGGGCAGAACCCTACCACAGAAGACACGAATTGCCAGGGAATGTCATCGCTGTGTAGACAGCACAGTGCTGGTATTTGTCTCTCCTACCTTGGAAGTGAGCGTGGAAATCAGATGTTGGCCTTGACTTAGGGGGAAACGGTGTGTGAGTGACGTTTGCAGAAGCCATAAACACATGCAGCCAGGCACTCGGACACAAGGGAACACACTCCTGGAACACATGCCACTTGGAAATGTTCTTCATTATTAATAATAGTGAATCAATAAATGGTTCAGAGAGTTCTAATTTTCTCTTGCTGTCCAAATTAGCATACCCCTCCCCAGTTTTCCTAAATTGCTACCTTTTTTTGATAATGTGTATATAATTATGGCACATGCTCTGATTCCACCCAAATTCGCTCTTTGTTAGGTTGGCTGACTTCGCCTGCATCCTGTCAGCCACTGCAGGCTTCCTAAAGAACTCTTATGATGGATGTAATTAATCCAAGATGAGGCTTCCAGTTTGCTTTCCTCTCGTATGTTTTTCTGCCCCCCCCCCCCATCACAAAAGGGAGAGAGAGAGAGAGACCCAGTTGTTTCTGGTTTGTTGGGGTTGCTGTACCAGAAGGTTCCATAGCTGCACTGCTGACAGAATTCAAGGACCCATCACAAGCTTCTGCTTCTACTTCCGGCTGCATTGTTCTTACCAATTACCGGAGCGGCCTCGGGTCTCTCCCCGTTAATTGCCGCGAGCAGGAAAGCTTTACTCAGTGCACAGCGTACCCAAGCATGTATGGAGTTTAATGAGTCATACTAACTCTGCACTCTAAGCAATTAGGTAAATCTAGCTGTTAGTTAGTGAGGCATAAAATAAATTTAATCTCTCTTCTAAAAAATCAATTATAGTGCTGTAATGTATAATTCAATTTGGGTCATGCTACATAAATTTTCTGTTTTTAGTATGTTTTTAAACTGGTTGTTATTAGATTTTGCAAGCTCTCTCTCTCTCTCTCTCTCTCTCTCTCTCTCTCTCTCGTGTGTGTGTGTGTGTGTGTGTGTGTGTGTGTGTGTGTGTTTGTGTGTGTGTGTGTTTGTGTGTGTGTGTTTGTGTGTGTGTTTCTGTGTGTGTGTTTCTGTGTTTGTGTTTCTGTGTGTCTGTTTCTGTGTGTGTGTGTTTGTGTGTGTGTTTCTGTGTGTGTGTTTCTGTGTTTGTGTTTGTGTGTGTCTGTTTCTATGTGTGTGTGTTTCTGTGTGTGTTTGTGTGTGTATGTTTGTGTGTATGTGTGTGTGTAGACTGGATGCAGGGTGAGGGACAGGGACATCATTAGAAAGTCTGGCTGTATTAAGGACTTCGTGTGTCTCTGCCCAGCACTTTCCCCCCATTCTCCCTGAAGCCCCTACTGGGCTTACCTGCCTTCATAGATGGTACAGAGAACTTGTGATAAACATGTCCTCAAGGACACAGTCTAATGGATAGTGCGGGACCAACCAAACCGAAAAGAGAAAATAATCAGTGAGATGGGAAAGGGCAGCAGATAAATGTAGGGATATTGGAGGAAGAACTGGGGATTCCAAAGCTGGATGCTCCATTGCGATGTCTTCTTTACTAGCAGGTAGCCTAAGGCGGACACCAATCTATCTATGTGGACCCTGCTTTCTTCATCCGTAAAGTGGCACATAAACCTGTCTTGTCCACTGTCATGTTGCTATGGTAAGGCACCGTGCTGACAGTTTCAGAAGGTTGGTCCATGGCCGTGATGACAGAGAGCATGGCATGCAGGCATGACTGGGGCTGTACCTAAGAGCTCACACCTTCACCCACAAGCTTTTGAAACCTCAAAGCCCACCCTAATAATGCACCTCCTCCAACCAGGCTATCCCTTCTAATCCTTTCCAAACTGTTTTAGCAACAGGTGACCATGTATTCAAATATAGTCACCTAGAGGGGCCATTCTCCCCCAAATTACCGCAGAGTTCCTTTCCACAGAGCATTTGAGATAAGCTGAAATGACAAGGTCAGGTGTACCCTTGCTTTCTGGGTAGTAGTGTCTTACTTAGAACTGAATCGGCATCTGGAGGGTACAGCTGGGTCTTCCCTTCTCTGTTGTCACCCTTGGCACCTGGCACTGACCTAGCAAGCAGCAAGCATTCTAGATGCAGAAAGAAAGGCAGAAGTGACCTGTATGGGTCTGGGTGGCATTTGAAGAGGGAGCCAATGACTAGGCCAGTCTGTGCCAGCTATTGTGTCAGGCACTGGAACCTACCACGTGTTCCTCTGTTCTGTAAGACTATCTCTGGGTGCAGGAGAGGAAGTCATGTATAGTGAGCTTGTCTAAGACCACATAGTAAGAAAGATTGAGCCTAGAGACTTGACCTCAGGTCTTCCGACTCTCCTTTGCCTCTCTACCACCATGGAGAGCAAGAAGAGAGAAGGCCCTGGTAGCCTGAAGTTCACAGCAGAGGTTTGGTTGAGGCTCAGGGCTTAGAAACTCTCTCCTTACTCTCTCCTGCTGAAGCCTTTAGAAAGCTGTTCATGCCCCCCATTCCTGCCTGCCCATTTGATTTTGTTAATGGAATTCTTAGGAAAAATTACGTACTGTTCCATTTCCCTGCTAATTTCCTGGCAACCGCCATGGTCCCGGACATTATTAAGACTGTTAAGACTTCATCACAGATGTCTCTTTCCAATTTTCTTGCTTCCAGGGGGTGATCAGCACTGCAGTGAGCAGGCTCACCTCCCTGATGCTTCAACAGAAACCCAGCAGGTATGTCCACAGCTTTTTCCCAAGGGAAGCAAGGCCATAGAGGATAGACAGAAGATATGAGACCTTATAAAATGGGATCCTCAAGATGGGGTCTGTTAATCTGGTGGGAGGTCCTGAGCCACAGTCAGTCCCCCACCTGCATGCTGGCTCCCTCCTTGTGGCTTTGAAAACATACTTGCCACTGGCTATGCTGAAGAATAAATGCTCTGGAGATGCATGTGGCCTTCCAGTCTAATAAGCCACAAGCCTCACTGTGCCTCTGGTCTATGTCCTTTGCCAAGCCAGTGGGTCATTAAAAAATACATATCTAAAGTAGGGTGTGTGCATAGTTTTCACAAAATGATTCCCATCACAAAATAAGCCTTTAATTAGCAGAACAGCTCGCTCAGATGAAACCCAACTTTCACAGACATATACCCAGTGATGTTAATTATGAGATGAATCTGCACATGCATGATTTATGGGCCTTTGACTTTAAAGAGAGGGGGGAAAACCCTCAGCTGCCTACTTTATTTATGCTTGCTGCCCTCTGAGGAAATTCACAAGAGAGAGATAACACAGAAGGTTCCAGAGCTTTGTAGGAGCTTAACGTCCCTTTCAGTGACTTTTATACATTTGCTTACATCAATCAGCTAAATATTTATTGAATTCTCAATTGCCCAGCACAAAGCAGAACTGGGAGTGGGGTAGAGACAGGAGCTCAAGATGAGTCACAATGATAAGTTATGTAGCATGGACGGACCTTGAGGAATACTTGAGGTTTCATTTTGCAAACAAGAAAACAGGCCAGAAAGTAAATTAACTCATCAGAATTTCGCGGTGAGTGGGGTTTGACTTTCCTTATATCGAGACTAATGCTGGCTGGATTCACCATATGCTGGAGCAGTGAGGAAGGTATTTCTGTAGTGTGGGAGCAGATAAGCATTTATGTGCAGCTTGGTGAACCACCCTGTCTGGGGTGCTGTTGCCACTGCCTTCAGTGGTATAGCCACTTGTGAGCTCACCTGGTTCTATTGGATGATTCCACGCCCATGTTCATGTGGACAGCCCTGGTTCAAGTTACGGGGTCACAGGACAAAGAGAAATGACTAGAAACCAGGGAAGAGTTGGCGGGATGGGGAGGGAGGTGAGTCATTGGAAGTGACGGTCGTCAGAATGCATTTTACCAAGGTTGACACTCACCTAAGGATACATTGCATTTAAAGTAAATATATAAAGTTGAAATCCCCGTTTGAAATTAAGACCAGTGCCTTGATCATCTCTAAACTGTCACTTCTCAAACTTCAGCATACCCAAATGGTCATGAGAACTAGGTAAAAGTGCAGGTTCCTAGACCTGATCCTCAGAGATTTGGGTGTCAGTGTCTGGGTGACCTGAAGAGCCCTTGTTCCCAAGAATTGTCACAATGATCATTTTGTTAAAGGTCCAAAGTGGGCCCTGAACATTGTGCTCTGGGAGGGGGCGGGCTCACATTCCTATTGTAACACTGTGCACTTCACAGGGCTGCTGGATTCCTTCACCCCTTCATACCAGTCACTTTTCTTGTTCCTACAACAAAATGCCCAACACAGGCCGTTTAAGCCGGGTGGGTTTATTTTGGGCTTCATCTGAAGATATATAGTCCATCACAGCAGGAAGACATGGTGGCAGGGGGGTGAGGAGGTGGGTGGTCACAACGCTTCTGCAGTCAGCAAGTGGAGGTGAAGGCTAGTGCTCAGTTCACATCCTGGGCTTCATCCCATGGAATGGTGCCACCTACTCTGTATGCTCCAGGGGTTCTAGATTGAGTTCATTCAACTGCACACAGTGGGTGGCTCCATTCCATGGGAGTTCTAAAGCCTGTCAAAATGATAAAATCAACTACAACACAATCCCACATATCTTTCTTGTTCTGTCCTCATGAGTATGTTTGGATAGAGGAGGCTGGAGACATCCTTTCTGGTTTCTCTCCTCCTCTATGCAGAGGCTTCCACTTCCTCTGATTCCCCTCTCTATTCCACGCATTCCTTAGCAGGACAGAGCCCTGGAGTTCTCAGCGGCTTTGTGGAGCTGTCCCTGTATTCTGTACCTGTCACCCCCACTCCAAGGCACCTCACTGTCTGCAGACTAGGATTTCCACATGGAGCTTCCTCACCCTCTCCCGCTCACGTGCCTTTTCTGGCTTCCCACGTCCTGTTCTTTCCCTTCCCCTTTAAAAAAGTCCATGATTTATTCATTATCTACATTTTTTATCTCCTCTCAAATATTAAGAGGGCATAGTAAAAAATTTTAAACGTGGCAGCCGAGGAAGCTGCAAGTCTCTGTGTCTGAGACCCTCCCCCCAAATAGCAGGCACTCAAAGCCTGCTGGGCTGAAGTTTAGGTTAGAAGTAAACATATGAAGAAAGAGAAACAAATATGTATTTTGAAGCAAAGGTATAGTAAAATCATAAAAACTATATGTGACGTCTTCCCCTAAGGAACAGTCAGTCTATCTGAGCTTTGCTAGTGGCGTTACAGGAGACACATCACGGTCTTTTTCACACTCTGCAATACTCCGTTGGGTAAATTTAGATTTTTTTTTTTTTTTTTTTTTTTTTTTTTTTTTTTTTTTTTTACCAATCCACACTTAGGTTTGTTTAATTTTCATTTTTTGTGTGGGGTGAGGTGGGTGGGTGCATGCCTGCCACACCATGCATTTAGGGGTCAGATAACTTTCAGGAGATGAATCTCTCCTATGGTTGCAGGAAACTGAACTCAGGTCAGCAGACTTGGCAGCAAATGCTTTGACACAACGAGCCATCTCCCCAGGATCTGTTTAATTTTTAACAGTCACAAACCAGCACCAAGGGGAACATGCTTGCAGATACCTAGGTGTGCCTGGGATTGAACACACGTAAATAGAATCGCTGTATTCTATTGTACGTGAATAGAACACGCATAAACGGAATAGAAATGTGCATTTACAGTTCATCCTATATTACCAACTTGGCTCTCAAAATGGATTTTTACCAATGTTTTTGAATGGCTCTTACTGACATACCCCATGCCCATCCTGAATGTGAGACACTGTTAACTCTTCGCTCAGGCAGATGGAGGAAAACACCTGTTTATCATTTCCTCTTCTCTGGTTCTCAGCTTGGAGGGGATGAATTTTGGTTCTTCTTTGAAGGCTCATGAAATGAGCTTGGTTACTTTTTCTTTGGTAACTAATGAAGCACACAGGTGTGACATTCTCAGGGTATCTTAATCTGTTTTCTGTGGATGGAACCTGTTTGGTTAGGTCACTTGTAAAGGCAGGAGGGTGTGCGGGCTCATAGTGTGAAAGGCTAGAAAGCTTCATATCAGGTGCCACATCTGGAGCGCGCCCCCCGCCCCATGGTGGGAAGCAGATGAGAAGTAAGTGCCATTGAGTAGTACCTACCCTGTCTCCCTCCATGACAGCTGTGCTCATGTGACTGCCTCAGTCTCTGAAATTGAAAATTCACTCAGGCAAGCAAGGTTCAGTCTTTTCCTGAGGTCTGTCCCATGACCTCACCACTTCCCAATAGTACCTCCTCTTCAGAGACCAGGCCTCAACTAGTTTTGGTGTCAAATCACACTCAGACCACAGAAAGTAGCTTACAAATCCCCACAGTGCAGAAGGCTGTGTGAAACTAACCCAGAACTCAAGAGCCCAGATCTCAGCTGAGAAGGAACCTCATACAGAATGCTCTCATGGCCCATAGCCCACCCAGGCACTTTTCAGGCAGAGGAATAGCCCTATACCTAGCAGACTCCCTGGGTCCCCACAACAGGGTGCTCTGGTAATCAGATGGCAGAGGCTAGAGAGGTACTTTCACCCAGTACCAAACCCCTGCCCTGGGTTGGGAGCACACAGGCAGAGTCCAGAGGCTCGAGGTCTGCACCACACCGGAGTGGCAAATGTGTGGCTAAGGGTCAAGTCCCAACATCACAGCCAGTTTCTTCCTTGTTTGAGGAGCCTTGGTGGTTTCTCCACTTAGGAAACAGTGATGTCACATTCAAGGTTCTCTCCAATGAAACTGTGCACACTAGAGCTAGAGCCTTCTGTAAGGGTAGGTGGTGAGCCCTGGATATTAATGCTGAGATTCCATCACCCCATCACAATCCTGAGCAGACTGCCCTTCCACCTGCTATTTCTGTCTATAGTCAGGTTTTGTTACTATAAAGCAGCTGAGAACGTGGGTCCTGGAGTCTGGAGGAGCTGACTCTTTACTGTGTGACTCTGAACAGGTTATTAAACTTCTCTGGCCCTTAAAAACGTGGCTATAACCATAAGACTTATTCTGAGATGTTAATGGGCTATGTTGAAAACCTGATTCCGAGTCAGAGTTCCATAAATGTCAACTTTGCTATTATCATCTTTAATAATTATTGACCTTAAATATGACTGGTGATTGTTGTTGAGAGACCAGGTTCCATGTAGCCCAGGCTAGCCTCATACTCATTATATGACATGAATGACTGTGAACTCCTGATTCTCCTGTCGCTACCTCTGAGTGCTGGGACTCTACCTCAGCTACCACACATCAGGTTTTACCTGGTGATGGGCACCAAACCCAGGACTTCACACACGCTGAGCAGGTTCTCTACTAACTGAGCTACATTGCTGAGGGAAGGTTGAGAGAATGAAGGAGTGCATTTCATGCTGTTCAGCTTCCCACAGTTACAGAATCCTAGGAGCTGTCTTCCCTGCTGACAAACATCCCATGTGGCCTCAATCTTTTAGCTGTGAGATGTAATGCCTGTGTCTGCTGGAAGACGTTGGGTGAGGCCTGTGTGTTCTCTCTGCCTCAGTTTCCACATATGTAAAGGAGCATCGTAGAGCTGATCACAGAGGGCTTAGAGTCGAGGCAAGGAAGAAGTCAAAAAGTGCCACACAGTGGATCCTTCTCTCGCCATCTTGCAAAAGCTGAGAGTCCCGCTCATAGAATAGGAAAGCTGATCTTAGTCTCCTAGACACCTAAGCCTGGCACCAGACCCCGTGTGACCTCAATGCTGCACCACTGAGGAGGAGGCAACGCTGTGAACAACCAATGACTCCTTCCTCATCTCGCCTTTGTGACTGTTCATTAGAGCGAGCCAGGCAGCCCCTACTCAGGGCCTCACTCTGGCTGACTTTCCTGCTTGGAACATTCTTCCACACAGGGGCTTTCATTTCCTTAGGTTTTTGCTCAGATAGCATCTCTCTGTGTGTCCTAAATGCAATCTCCCCCCACCCCTTCTCTCACTCTCTCACATACACAGACACCTCCTGCTCCCTCCCATTTTAGTCTCTTCACAGCCTTTATCAGTGACACACCAAGCTTCTGATTGCTTTTGCACATTTGATTTTGTCTGTCCATCTGTCAGCCATTAAAGGAGTCTCATTATTTATTGCCACATAACACAATCCCTAGAAATCCAGTAGCTGGAGACAACACACAGGTTATTCAGTCTCTCAGTTTGTGAGGAGCATCAGACAAAGCTTGGCTGGTGGCAGGGCCGGCCTCTCCAAGATGGTTTCACTGGATTGTCTGTACCAAGGGAGCAGCATGGGAAAGCTGAGACTCACTGCGGTGCCTACATGTGCCTTCACCAGTGCTCACCAGTATGGCTGGGTTCACTTTGGCCATGGAGCCCAGGGCTTCTAAAGTGACAGGGCATAGTGTGGGGGATGAGGTGGGGAGGGCACAAGATCTTTCTCCACAGCCACACTTCTGCCTTGTTATTTTGCCCAGATAATCACGAAGGCTGACTGGAACTGTGGAGTAAGAGTAGACTATACCTTTCAGAAGAAGGAAGCTGAGGATTGCATCTCTGTGCTAACACGCCTCCCCAGACTGGGCCGTCCATGCACCAAATGTAGTGTCTGACACACATGTGGGCTGAGGGAGGCACTGCACATATGGTTTGTTTGTTTATTGTGTGCATCATGTGCACATGTGTGCTCATGTGTGTGCCCATGCATGTGGGCAGAGGATTTTAGGTGTCCTGCTCTCACCCTCTGCCTTCTTTCCTTGACATGGGAATTCTCACTGAAGCACGTGGTGATGAGATTGCAACCGGCATGCCTCAACCTGCTCCTCCTTCAGCCCTGGGGGTGCAGGTGCTAAGAGCATCACACCCGACTTGATAGCAGAGTATTGAGGGATTTGAATTTAGGTCCTGATAATTACATAGCAAACACTCTTACCTGCTGAGTCATCCTTACCACCTCCCCAGGCCCCGATATCATCTTTATAGTCCTGCCAAGCCACCTTAATAAAAAACAAAAACAAAAAAAAACAAAACCCTTCACACCTGCCCTGCCTCACACCTGTCCTGCCTCACACCTGCCCTGCCTCACACCTGTCCTGCCTCACACCTGTCCTGCCTCACACCTGTCCTGCCTCACACCTGCCTTGCCTCACACCTGTCCTGTCTCACACCTGTCCTGCCTCACACCTGCCCTGCCTCACACCTGTCCTGCCTCACACCTGTCCTGCCTCACACCTGTCCTGCCTCACACCTGCCCTGCCTCACACCTGTCCTGCCTCACACCTGCCCTACCTCACACCTGTCCTGCCTCACACCTGCCTTGCCTCACACCTGTCCTGCCTCATACCTGCCCTGCCTCACACCTGTCCTGCCTCACACCTGTCCTGCCTCACACCTGCCCTGCCTCACACCTGCCTTGCATCACACCTGCCTTGCCTCACACCTGCCCAGGACCAGGAGCTCTTTCTTAGATCAACCTTCCCCTTGGACTCCTTCTTCCTATAAAGATGAGCAAGATCACGAGCTGCCTGAGGGCTCTGTGTCATTCAGGGAGGCTTAGAACAGTTGGGAGTTCCTAACCACAAACACAGAATAGGCGTGTTTTATATGCATGGGCTCCTGAATCATAATCATAGATGAGGTGGAGGCTACTGTGCCATTTTACAGATGAGAACACAAGGCCCAGAGAAATCACATCATTTGCTTCAGGTCACACAGCCAATCCAAGCTCAGCCTGGAGGTTTCACAAAGCCATTGAACACCCGTCCCCATTTTTAGGCTATGCAGGTAAGAAGAAAGACTCCCCACCAGCTTCCCCCTCCCACACCACTGTGATGTGTCTAGCCCATCTAAACAGGACTTCTGGCATCTAATTTTTCTTCTCCCTTCCTTGGAGACCACTGTTTCCCACCCCTGAGATGCTCTGCCAAGGGAGCTGGGTTTAATATTCATGAACCAGCCAGGCATGAGTGATTAGCTGACTGGTGTTGGAGAAGGAGGACTAATTGAATAAGGTATTTACATAACAAGTTAATGCTGTCGCCTGCAGGGCTCCTTTGTAGCCCCCCCATAACTCCCATCCCCCAACTTGTTCATCATGTGCTTTTCTTCCTCCTGGATGGCCAAGGACACAGAGGCGCCACTAGGGTTGGTGTCCACAGCATACATAATGCCATTAAGAGAATAATTGCATATGGGTAAAGCATATCACAGGGCTCATTGGTAACCAATAAAAGCAGGGTATTCCTAGGCTTCCATAAGAGCAAACCCCTTCCATAGGCTCAGAGCTTATAAATTAAGGCTAGAGTCACTGGGTCTTTGACCTAATGGTATTTACTCCATACCTTAAATACCATGATAGTTCCCACTATACTCCTGAGATTGCCTCCTTTTCTATAATGTTCTGGACCCCAATGTGATCTCTGAAGCCCAGGACTATATGCTACCCTCTTGTAATAACAGAGGGAGAGGACTGGGCACTGTGTCAGAGACAGAGAATCCTTGTCTAGGGAGATGGCTCAGTGAGTAATGTATTTGCCATGCAAGTCTGAAGACTTGAGTTTGAATCCCCAGAAGGCTTGTAAAGCCAGCTATAGTAGCTAGTATATAGCTGTAATTGTCCCTACAGAGAAATGGAAGTGGAGAAGGGAGATTCCCTAGAAGATTGTGGACCAGTTAGCCTGCTCTACATTGCAGAACAGAACAAAACAAAGAGGAGCTGGGACAGACGCCTGAGATTGTCCTGAAACCATCATACACAGGCCATGGTGTGTGCATGCATGCACTCTCTCACACAGATAATAAATGAGTACATAACAAACAAACAAAAAAAATCCTCTCCATGACTGCAAACGTTCACATCTTCCCAAAGTTATGCCTTCAGGGTAGGCCTGGTCAGAACTCCCTTAGGGTTCTAGAACTCTGGGTTAAGGAGCTCGGCTCATAAAGTCCTTGTTCACCACTGGCTGGGAGGTGTGTGGTGCATCTGGCCTCAGGCAAAAGGAACAACAAACAAAGTCCCCTGGCTGCAGTTGAAAGGGCTCAACAGCTTCTCCCTGAAAACTACAAGGATGGCCTGGGTGTGTCTGGGGGGGTTGGTGTGAATAGGAGGCCTTAGCTGCTGATCCACCAGCTCAATGAGCTGACAGTGCATTCAAGCCCTGGAACAGTGGATGGTGTCCTGTGAGGGCCATAACAGTCTGGTTCTTGCCAGGCAAGCAGACACAGAGTTGGGAAGCTGTGTGTCTGAGCATGTGTGTAACTTCTGGGAGCTGCTAGTCCGTCATTTAAAGAATAAAAAAAGATGACAGAGCTCCTCTCCTGGGGCTTGTGTGAGGAGAAAATTGTTTCATGTTAGGTGCTTATAATAACAAAGCTCTAAACAGGAACCTTGGCAGATAGAACCATCTAGGAAGACTATAAGGACACAGTGTGTGTGTGTGTGTGTGTGTGTGTGTGTGTGTGTGTGTGTGTGTGTGTGTGTGTGTGTATGTTGGTCTTTTCGGTAACTAGTGATGGATGAAGTTTAGGGTAACTTTTAGGCTTTAAGCTGCATTGTGAAGGTCATGAACTGACCTGTCAGTCTTGCTGGGCAAATAAAATGGCAGTAGGCAGCCAGTAGGCACCTGAGGATGGAGAATCAGGCCTGTGTGAACCTCCCTGGGAGTGATGGAGCCACAGATCCTGATGAGCACAAGGCCGGGGGTGTCTAGACTGCTGGCTCCAGGTCACCAAAGTGCAAGGCCAGGCCAGCTGTGCATTTTAGAAGTGTACAGCTGCTGAGCTGTTGACTAAATGCTCTAAAAGAAGTACTTCAGAAGTAAGGACCTGGTGGCAGGGGAACCCTACCACAGAGCTGGTGGCTGACTGGTTTCTAAGGTCTTACATGTGATGGTGATTATGAGGTAGGAGGCAGTTGTATTGGCTAGCTTCAGTAGTTATGTGGCGACACCTGCTCCCTGCTCCCACCACTAACATATATCTACTCTTGTGCCTTAGCTTCCCCAGAATAGCTCGGGAATGCTCTACTGCTGGCCTCACTGCTGGGAGGCCAGACCATTAAGCTTGGCAATGAGAGCCTCCCAGAACAGCAGAACGACCCTGCCCGCCTCATGCCCTAGGGCTATATGAGAACCAGCAGTGGCTAATATCTCTAGGTGCTGCCAACCTTTTCGATTTTTGCTCCTTCCCCACCATGACGCCTTCTTTAGAAAATGTGGTTCCTATTCCAGTGTCACTTGACATGCTGGGCAGTCACTGGGAGGTGGGAAGACAGAGCTACTATCCCTGAGAATGCTCCCAGGGTCTGGTCCTGGGACTGGTCAGGGAAGATGTCAAGGCCCATGTTGGGGACCAGAGTTAGATGTGGGTGAGGCAGGGAGGCATTTGTCTCCAGGTATAAAATATGAGAGCGGTTAAACACTCACGAATCATGACAAATACTATGGGCAAAGCAATATTTTTTTAAAGGTCAAGTTCATTGAAAAGAATCTAGACATTGCTTTTCATTTTGAAATGCATTGCTTTGAAATATGTATCATTACTAGTACACTTTGGGGGGTTGCAATAGGTCTCTTGCTTTGCTGTCCTAGTCTTGGCCTGGGAGCTTTGCCCTCTAGCATCTGCAGTCGGGAGGGCAGGTGGGTCTGGCAAAAAAAAAAACGTAGCAGAAAGGAAAGGGGAGGGTATCCCCTGGGAACCCTGATGGGGAGTGTGTGGTGCAGTCTGATTATAACACCTGAGAGAGTCCTCTGACTTGGGGTACCAGAGGGAGGTCAGGGAAGCAAGGCACTATTGTCAGTTCATGGAGCAGAGACAAACGGGAGCTGCCTGGGGCACTTGGTCCCATGCCCTGGAGCTCCATAAGCCAGAAGGGAAGCTAAAGGCCAGTCTGGACTGACTGAAGAACTCACATACGGGGCTCTTGGGAATCTGAGGCCCAGACCTCCCCCCGCCCCGCACTTTCTCATCATACCCCACGCTGCTCTTAGAGGACATGGGAGAACACCAGCCCTGAAGACAGGCAAGTGGAAGGTAGAAGGTAAATCGAGGAAAGTCATGAGCTGAAGGGGATACCCCTGGAGCTAAGCCTATGGGCATGCCTCTGCCTTAACCTGTGGGATTGGTGGGGAAACTGAAGCTTAGGATGAGCCCACCCTACATGCTAGGGCAGAACCGGGTAACCCCACCAGCATCTGCTCTGCCAGCTACCTGGGAGTTGAAATGGCCCTCCCTACTCTAGCCTGCTGAGCCCCGTTCTGTCCCTTCCACCTTTCTCTCCTCTCTTAACTTTCCCAAAGTGAATATCATTATTAATATTATTTGCCTAATTAACACGTTGGCTGAAAGACAGAAAACATGCAAACAGGTTTTGCCAGAGAAACTCTGTCTGATTAAAACTGCAACCCGTCTAATTAGATGGAGATTTCTTCATTACTTTCTCCATTTTTAGATTAGCCGTCTTCCTCCCCGGCTCCCGTTCCCACTTCCCTAGGAGATGGTTCAGCAGATAAAAGCACTGACACACAAGTGTGAGGACCAGAGTTCATATCCCCACTGGTGTAAATGCTCAATGGGCACGGTGACACCCTGAAACCCTAGCAGGAGGGAGGCAGAGATGGGCAATCCCTGGAGCAAGCTAACTAGCTATAGTAGCTGAATTAATGACCCTGAGGCTCACGGGGGGGGGGGGGGGGCGACCATTAATACGTAAGATGTTGAGAAATTGAGGAAGACACCAGACATCAACCTAGGGTCTTCACACGCATGTGCACATACATGCTGTCACGCACACATACACACATGTGCCTTGAGCACACAGCACAAAGAAAAGAATGGTTGAGGAGGGGCTTTAAGGAGGGCCTGACACACAACAGATGCTGGTAAGTGCTCCCTCGTGTTCCCACAGGAGAGTCCTGCAAAGGGAGTGTTGTAACCACTTTGCAGATGAGAACATTGAGGCTGTTCCCACCACACCAGTTTCCCTGACCCTTTACTTATTCCCCTCTTCCACCCTTTTTCTACAGCCGCAGTTATTAGGAAACATGGCACGAGGTGATGTTACATGACCAAGCCCAGAGTGACACCAGGGCTGTCTGGAGACGTCCTACACTGGGGCCAGGCAGAGCTGTGCTGGTGGCATCCATAAGAGCCTCAGGAATGTGGGAGCAAAAGTAGGGGAGGGTCAGGGGACCTTCTCGTGAATCAGGTCAAACACAGGGGTGGGGCTGCTGGGTGACCTGAGAGGGGAAGGCCAGAGCTGGATTACCAGAAAGATATGGGCTGGTGTTTCTTCCTCTGGTGACCTGTGACTATATGACATACACTTCATGTGTGTGTGTGTGTGTGTCTCTTCCCTAGGGCCAGATGTAAGATCTGTCCAGTTTGCAGACGAGGAAACAGGCTCAGAGAGGTTGAGAAACAGGGGCAAGGTCACACAGCTCAGAAGCTGCTGGTAGTTTCCTGTGGGAAGAGGAACACCTCATTCTGGTGAGTCCCAGGGCACCCTGGGCCTAGTGGGCGGTGGCTGCAAAGCTGTTCTTCCTACAAACTGGCTGGGGCCTGGCTTTCTCTGTAGTGGTTTGAGGCCTGCAGGCCAATTTTACCAGGAAGCCAGAGCCCCACAGGGAGCATGATCAGAGGCGGGCAGACAAGCCTTATTAACTGGATCCAGTGCAGTACCGTCACTATGGCAGCCAGCCTGATGCAGACCAGGTGGTTTTTATTACTAAACTTGGAAAACTTTATGGTGGCGCCAACAATGAATCTTTATTCTGCTGTTAATAGTGTGTCTCTTATTAGCATGCATCTTTCTCTTTCTTAATAACCTTTACATTTCCAAGCCACATTTATAATTAAGTCATTAATTCCTTACTGGAATTTCTTGTTTTTTTCATAAGCAGCAAACCCAGGAGTCTCCTCTGCCTGGTGAGAATGGAAGGCCGGGCACTGCCAATTGCCCTGAGAATGTCATCACTGTTATTGGATTCCAGCAACATGCTGATAAGCTCAGGGTTGGGGATGTCTTGCCTCTGAGGGTCTCCTAGCCTGTCCAGGGGTCTGTGGCTTTCCTGCTAAGAGTTAATCCAGTACCTGAGAGCTTTGTTAGCTCAGAGGAACCATTGCTGCTGCCAGAAGGGTCAAAGGGTCAACAATGATCTCAGTGGGTTGTAGCTGGGTTACAGGTGCTGAGGTCCAGGCTGTCTCATTAGGAGCAAGGAGTCCATCTGTTGACCCCTGGACCTCTGGAATGGACTGAATTGTGTCCCAACCAAATTCATATCCTGTTCCCTCAGAACCTGTATTTGGCCTCTGTCTTTATAGAGTGAGATAGAGGGTGTTGGGACAAGGCCCTAACCCAGCAGACTGTGCTCTTAGAACAGGACACAACATATACAGAGGGGCAGTAAGAAGACAGCAGGGAAGAAGATAGCATCTCCTGGCAAGGCCTCAGGAGACACCATCCTGCCCGCTCTTTGATCTTGAACTTCAACCTCCGGATCTGTGAGGAAATTAATTTCTGTTTCATCACCAGCCTGCGATCATCTGTTTCAGTAGGCCCAGTGAGCTTATAAAGCATTCTTTCTGCCCCAGTGCATTCTGGGTCTTCTGTGGAGCTGTGCTTGGGATCTCTGAGGGTCCAGAGAAGAAAGCCCTGATGTCTCAGCTCTGACCTGGGCCTAGCTTACGAAGTAGCCTGCCATGCCATCAATGAAGGAGGGTAGGAGGTTGATCTATGGGGTCTCTATCAGTTCCTAATTATGAGGATTGGTTCCTAGTTAGTGCTCAGATAAGCTCTATACATGGAAGGTAAGCCTCCCTCTAGGTAGAGGTTTGAACCTGTGGCCAGCTTCCCGGGAAGCAGCATCAAGAACTGACTATCAGTAGCTTTGAGTAGGGTTAAGAAGGGCCTGGCGGCCTTAGGAACCACACATCCCGACATTGGCCACAGATGGGCTGGTATGATGGGAAGGCTTGATCAGTCACTGGCAGTCTAGAGTTGACTGACACCTAGAGACTTTTAGGCCACTCCTTGCTGCTCTCTCTGGCTCACAGTCTTTTCATCTCCCAACCCTAAGCTGGTCTTTTCAATGTTTTGCCTGAGAGCCATAAGTGACTGACCATTCTTTTCAGGGTGACCTGCTAGGCTCTGTTCAGGCCTGCCTCTTATTCATTCTTCAAGGTCATTTGAGGCCCTCTGCTGTCAGCCCACCTTCCCACTGTGAACCGTCAGAGCATATTCTTCTACGTGCTGTTTCTGTCTGTCTGCCACCCATCCAAAACATATGTACATAGTATCTGCTATGGGACTTCTGTCCTTCTCCAGTAGACATGGGGTTTGAACACAGTGATGAGGGTTCACAGCCTCCGCCCTCTCAAAATCTAGAAAAAGCTAGGATGACATGAAGGGAAAGACGGGAGGAGGGATGGGCTATGAGGGTGCAACCAATGGGCCTCGAGGTAGAGGAATGACATCATCAAGATGAGACCTGAGCCTGGAGTCAGGGCTAACCAGGAAGAAGGGGAAGGAGAATGTTCTAGACAGACTATATAGTCCGGGCCAAAGGACCAGAGCAGAATGAATATCATGGACTGGTCCAGGAGAGGAGAAGCAGGAGGAACTACCTGAGAGATGATGTCTTGTTTCTGGGGTTGCCTGTCACTTATTCTGGGAACTTAGTAGGTCCCTAGAGAATGAAGGACATTACTACTTGTCACCGTGTATATGGAGATGGCAGTTCGTTCAAAGATTCTGTAGCCTCCCAGGACCATATCTAAGTGTGAAGTACCCAGAATCCTTTGTTCCTATAGCCATAGCTGTTAGGATTTTGTGCGTATTTCGGCATGGTTCGCATATACCTGGTTATCTGGCAGCAGATTTCTATGGATGCAGATGGGAACGTGGGAACATGGCAGAAGGCAGCGGCAGATAGCAGGAGACTCGGAATGGTGTTTCTATGTAGAAAAGAGCTTTATTGTCAGATGAATATGGTTGTGATTAACAGAGAAGGTAGGATTATAATAGCAGAGAAAGCAAGAAGAAAGGAAAAAATGGGGGGGGGGGACCCAAGAGAGGACAAAGGAAGAGAGAGCAAGATACTTTAAAGAGGCTTTATGTCAGAGCTCAGAGAGCCTGGATCTTAGAAACTAACACCAGCCAGCCTCCAGTTTCCTATGTAACTGAAGTTGGCTTCAACCTTCTAATTCTTCTGCCTCTACCATCTGAGTATGGGATCCCAGGCACGTGCCACTGTCTACATGGTGCTGAGGATGGGACCTGGCTTCTCAAGCAAGCTTGGAAAGCACCACCACAAATCAAGGTATAGCCCAGATATCACTGTTAGAGCCTTTTAATGCATCTTCCTCTAGACTTCTTGAGTGAGAATTACTCGGATGTCTGTAAGCCAGTTTGTTTCTCTGGCTTTATGTCCCTGCACCCCCACTCCCAACACACTTCTCTGGTGTCTTGTATGTCTTGCATATACCCACAAAGGTCAGTTTACTACCCTGCGGTTGCTGCCATGTTTTGGGGCTGTCCTCTGCGATGTCACCTCTGAGGCCTTTCCCAGTTCATCAATCCCTGTACTGAGAGATGCCTTATGTCAAAGAAATGTGCAGCCAGCCATCACTGAAGCCACCACACGGGCCTCTGCCCTGAAGGCAGAGAAAGAGCCTATTCTACATTCTAAGTAAGAGTTAGACATAAGGACATTTGTCTGACCATTACTTGAAATCAATGTCCAGTGTACCTGCAGACCTTGCTCTTTGAGGCTCAGGCTATGGAGCCGAACTCAGGAGCCAGAATCTGAATGGAGGCAAATGTTTCTGGTTCCCCAGAACCCTGCCTTTCTAGGTGTACCTGCTCACAGAGACTCATACAAGCAAGTATGCAGAAAATGACCCACTCCAAGATGTCCATCTTACTTAAAACATTTGAATTGACATCTTTGTGGCTTTGAATATATAGTTACTAATGTTTTACCGACTGGTATCAGCATGCTTCCATTTGGGGTCCATTTATTTTCACTCAGTACTACAAGGATGTCTGTATGTTACTCTCGTTGTTGACTTGAGATCTGGAATCCTCTGGGAGATGAGCCTCTGAGCATCCTGACTAGGTTAATTAAGGTGGGAAGACTCACTCACCGTGACTGGGAGCCTGGACTGCATGATGGAAGAAGCGAGTTGAGCTCCAGTGTTCATTGCCCTCTGCTTCCTGACTGCAGAAACTCAAGCTCTTACCACAATGACTTCCCTGTCATGATGTACTGCAAACCTAGAATTGTGGACCAAAATAAACTCTTTCTCATCTTAAGTTATTTTTTAAGAATATTTTATTATGGCTAAGACATCATGTTATTGCAGTCTTTAATAGGTATATGTCTTACAGTCTGTTAAGTGAATGTATTTTACCTCAGCACATCTCTCTTTTTCTACATAGTTATGATGATAAATGAGAAGCCTGGAATATCCCCAAATACTGGACTATTAATCAGTCTCCTTAGAGTTAGGGTGACCAAGTTAACATAATAAGACTCTGATCTGTGATATTAACTTGTCATCAACTTGTAGATCCTTAACTTTAATCACTATAGAAACTGCCTGGCTGGGCTACCTCTCTTTCATAAAGCCAGGACTGATCATTAATGTTAAGGTCAGGGTTAGGGAGATGGCTCAGCTGTTTAGAGCATTTATTGTTCTTCCAGAGGACCCAAGTTCAATTCCCAGCATTCACATGGTGGCTCACAACCATCTGTGACTCCAGTCCCAAGGGATCCAATGCCTTCTTCTGGCCTCTGTAGGCACTGCATGTGTGTGGTGTATAGACAAAACACCTATACATATAAAATAATAGTAATAGAAAATAAAATAACATTAAAGTTTGGGGCTGATGTGGGAATGTCTTTCTATATATTGTAAATAAATTACTATTTTGGCCATGGCAGACACCTAGAGGTAGGCAGAGGAATTGGAGCAAAGGCTTGGAAAAAGAGGGCCGAGTCAGGCACAGATCGAGCCAAACACCCAAAGAAGAAACATGTGAACACAGGTGAGCCACGGGGCATGTGGCAGACAGATTAATAAAAATGGGTTGAGTTAAAATGAAAGATGCGTGGAATGTGTCTCAGCCATAGGCCAAACAGCATGAAGCTGTATAAGTGTCTGTGAGATTCATTGGGACTTTGGGATTGTTGGTCCAGATAAGTGGCGGTCGGCGGGTCCGAACCGTGGAGCCAGCAGGGCCAAGAAATCTTATTGTAACACAGAGCTTTGGAAAGAACAAGAGGAACTGGTTAAGGATGGAAAGAAAAGCATAAAACCAACCAAGGAAGACTTTGAACGAATTATCTAAGCATAAGCAGGTAGTTAACTTATCTGCTCTGTCTCTACCTACTGTGAGGATCTTGTCCTAACAGGTGCTCCCCTCCCTAACTGTTGATAGAATTCCTAACCTGCTTATGGTAAGATGAGGACCTACCACGTCTGTCCTTGGATAGGATCATCCCGACCCTTCCATGGGTCCGTGTGAGCTGATCACTCGCTCACCTTCTGCTATGTGGCTCTCTGCAGGCTTTGCAGCAGGTGCCTTTTACCACTGAGCTACCTTGCCTGTACTTTGCCCTGTTTGGTCATGTCAGGTTCTGCTCGGGCCAGCAGGAAGATCACAGGCATGCATTGCCTCTTACTTGGCAGTTATGCCTTCTTCAGGAACCAGGGGAAAGTGTCCTTCCTTCTCTTGTCACACTCTGGTGTTTGTCATTATTTGTAGATCCTCTCAGAATATTTCTCTCTCCCCAACCCTCCTCCTCCTCATCCCCTCTTTTGGATTTTGGGCATAGGTAGCTCAGGCTAGCCTCCAAAACCTACACTAATCCTTTCCTTTCAGACTATTGAATGCTGGATTTACATCCAATGTACCCCACTTGGTTTTCATTTGTTTGAGACAGAGTTTCACATAGCCCAGGCTAGCCCATAACTCTATATGTAGCCTTGAACTCCTGACTTTTCCATATCCACCTCCCAGTCGCCGGGATTACACCACCACAGATCCAGATGCGTACAGGAAGATAACCATCTACTTCACTGTTTGATGCCTATGCTCATAGTTCTGGCATTTTCTAGGTCATGCAAACAACAGTGCCCCCTGCCCCATGAATCAGGCCTTGTGGATGTCTGGAGAGGGGTGTTAAACTCATTTGGCACCTTCATGTCACAATGTGTTAGGGGCTGTGAAAGTTGGGAGCTCACAGTGTAGGTTAATGGAGGCCTCTTCCCCGGAGGCCCCTTGTCTGTGCAAATGAAGTGGTTCTTACACTGATCATCACTGGCCATAAACACAAAGCTGTAATGAAAGAGTGGTAGGCGGGGAGGCTCCTTTATATTTGGGCTCTTTTTCGGTCACCTTGAGGTAATGCTTGTAGATTCCCCGGATTATTTCTCCTCCTCACACTCTTCCTCTATAGCAATGGGTCTCTTCTCTCCAAAATGCCTGCCACCTGCCAGAGGTGTGAGAGGAGGTGGTCAGTTTAGCACAGAGACAAGTCAGATGGGCCTCAGACTGCCTGAGCTTGGGCTGGCCCCTGGCATATCATTCTAGGATTGCTCCACCTCTCTGGGCTGTGCTGTCTCTTGTGAAATCTGGACTGATGGGATTAACTTAATTCAATAATATAATTAATGGACAGTGCTTAAGGCCTTGTTTGGCACACAGTAGGGGTCTAATAATTGTTGAGCATTATTATAATAATGAGTATCTTAGGGGTGTATCTCAGTTGGTAGAGTATTTGCTTAGCATGAATGAAGCAGTGGGATCGGTACCCAGCTCCACTAAAGTGGGCATGATGACAGCTGCCTGTAATCCCAGCATCCCAGTGCTGGAGGCAGGGTGATCAGAAGCTGGAGGCTACTCTGAGATACATGAGACACAGTCTCAAAGCATAAAAACAAAACAAAAAATCCCCTCTCCAGGACTCCAGCAGTAACTGCACACTCTGCATAGAGACCCTGGTGACATTCACTCTGTTCATCCCTGGGCTTCTTGCAGTAATGGTGAGAGTATCAGTCTGGTTTTCCTGCTTTTGACCCATCACCGGCATCTCTCAGCTGTGGGCTACTGCTTCCTACTCACCTCACAGGCCTGCAATGAGAATCCCACAACAGGCCAGTGTTAATTCCAAGCTCTGAAGCACCTCCCAATGGGGACATGGGCAAGCATGGGTAGCTGCCATTGAGCTCACATGCTTAGAAAACCAAATTCTATTTAACTAGATACATTCACAGACTCAGGCTGCCACTCGGTCTTTACCCATGGCCTTGCACTTGAAGGTTACAGGTCATCCCCAATGTGATGCCATCACGACCCCCATGGAGTTCCGAAACACTCCATCACTGCAGAGGAAAACTCCATAAGAAACTGTTCCCAGAAGGTGAGCCCCGTGAGAGTTGCCCACCATATCCAACTGCGAAATCATTCTTGAGCCAGTCACTCGTAGGAGGATTAGATTTTCATAAATGACACATCAATATCCTATCGAGATGCCTCAAAATCCCAAACTGTGAGGCGCCTGTATGAAGGTGTGGCTGAATGAACAAGATGCCCAATACCAGGTGGCTTACACAAAAAAAGCCACCTATGCCCAATGAGGTGTCTGTGATGGCTCATGTCCTCTACTGTTAACAGGATCTAGAGTCACCTGGGAGACAAAGCTCAAGCCATGAGTGCAAGAGAATTTCCAGGTTGGATTAACTGAGGTAGGAAGACTCTCTTAATTAAGGAAGACATTTGTGGGCTAGGGATCCTAGACTGAATGTAAAGGAGGAATGGAGTTGAGTGGCTGCATCTGTCTGTATCTCTCTGCTTCGTGACTGCGGATGTCCATGAGATCCGCTGCACATGCTTGCCTCTGTGATGTCTCTATTCCAGTGGACTGTATCCTCCGTGATGGGCCACAGCAGACCTCCCCTCCAGATTTGTCACACTGGGGAAGAGCTGATGTCAGAAAAGGGGGTGGAGCACGCTCGAACCATCCTGGCTTGCCAAGAAAACAAAGTAAAGATAGGGGAGACCGCACAAGCCTCCAAGGCCGTGGGTCATTCAATTATCGACTGAGTAAGGCCTCTTTGCCATCAAAGTGCCACTTGCCCTGGTTTCAAGGCTTCCTTCTACCTGCAGCCCGCTACCTTTCCAGGCTGTGAGGGACCAGCTTTCCCATCTCCTCAGCTTTTTCCATCATCCCAAACTGGCTGCTCCTTCTCTTTCCTTTTCCCAGTGTTACTCAGAAACAGGAGAGAGATGACACAGTCTCGAGTCACCTGTTTGCAATCACATTTCCTTTTGTGAAAGGGTTTTGAAGTTGTCTCCAGGAGCTACCTAGAAATCAAACAGCAGGACTCACACCTGCACAAGATGCTCTCCATGGTGAGAGCTTCCCTCCTCCTCCTCCTTATCTCATGGGGACTGTTGAAATTAGGCATTACCCTTACCTCTCACACAGCAGCTTGGCCGCAGGGGATAGTGTCAATAGGGTCAACTTTGAGGGTGTGTGAGAGAGGGGAGGGGGAGGGAGAGAGAGTATGTATGTGCATGCGCATGCAGGTACACTTGCATGTGTATGCACAAATGTGTGGAGGCTAGACTCTGACTGTCAACCCTAATTGTTCTTCACCTTATTCTTTGAGACAGGGTCTCTTGGTGAACATAGAGCTCATTGATAGCTGGACTGATGGCCAGTGAACTCCAGTTATCTTCCTCCCTCTGCCTCTGTGCAAAGAGTACAGACAGGTGCATGCTGCCCTGCTAGCTTTTCACATGGGTGCTGTCTATCCAAACTCAGATCTTCATGCTTCCATGGCCAGGATTCTTGCCCCCTTGAGCCATCTCCCCATCCCCAACCTTTAGACATTGCCATCTACAAGGTTCAGGCTTGAGAACCATGCAAGCTAGCTACAAAAATAAGCCTGGTGGTCATGGCAAAGGCCTTTAATCTCAGCACTGGGGAGGCAGACGCAGGTGGATCTCTGTGAGTTTCAGACCAGCCTGATCTACAAAATCAGTCCCAGGACAGCCAGGGCTGTTACAGAGAGAAACTCTTGTTTTGAAAAAACAAAAGTTATAGAAATAATGCTGAAAAAAATCACGTTTTAATGACAGATAGAATTATGTATTGCAGCACATTCATAGCTTTCTTGGAGCACATGAGGGCTTCAAGTTAGACGTGTGTAGATCATGGCTGTGGCTATCACCAGAGTCAACGGCTAGTTACTTGGCCCCTGTCCTCTGACACCTTCCATGTCTCTACTGATATCCCAAGGGTTGCAGACTCAGGTCCCATTTCACTTGATAAATATATGGAGCTCACAGACATGCCCAGCTCTATGCTTCAGGTGAGGCCTGCAGAGGTGCTGTAGAGACGAGAGCTTGCACAGATGGACACCAGAACTGGGGAAGAGTATGCTCTGGTTAATTTGTTGCCGCCTTGACATAAGCTGGAATCATTTGGGAAGAGGAAACTTCAGCTGAGAAAATGCCTCTACCCGATTGGCCGGTAGACAAGTCTTTGGAACATATTTTTTAATTAGTGATTGATGTGGGACGCTCCATCTTACTGTGGGTGGTGCCATCCCTGGGCAGATGGTCCTGAGTTGTATAAAAAAGCAGGCTGAGCAGCATGGACAGCAAGCCGGTAAGCAGACTGCCTCCATGGTATCTGCTTCAGTTCCTGCCTCCAGGCTCCTTCCTGAGTCCCTGCCCTGACTTCCCTTCATGATGAACTATAAACTCTCAGATAAAGTGAGCACTGCCACCCGCACCCTGCCAGGTTTCCCTTGTCATCTTATCACAGCAATAGAAATCAGAATAGGAAAGAGCCCTTGATGGCAAGCTGAACCAGAGTTCAGCTCCCCAGGACTCACATAAAAAGCCTGATGGAGCAGTACACACCTGCAATCCAGGCACCAGGAAAGCAGAGACAGGCAGATCCCTGAAACTCACAGACCAGCCAATTTAGCAAACCCTGAAGCTAAAGGTTCAGTGAGAAACCTTGTCTCAAAGCATAACAAGGTGGAGAAATTCATCTGGGCCACGTTCATATGTAAACACACACACCTGCACCAGCCGTATGACATTCCAGCATAACCCCACACTGTAGAACTTCCTCATGCTCACAGTGTCTGTCTGACCCAATCCATGACCAGGAAGAGCAGAAAGAGCAACAGCTTCCCTGTCAGAGAACTCTAAGCTTAGATGACAGGCCAAACTGGCTAGATTCTTAGGTCCTTCTCCCGTCCCTAGAAAAGCAGGTCTTCCGGATAGTCGACCCTGCTCCTTTCTGATTTGTATCTGTTTCTTCTATCTGGCTGTGCCCTGTACTTGTGATCAATTGCTTGTAGCGATATGCTAATGGAAGCTTCTAAGTCAGGGGTCAGCTGCCTTCTTAAAGGATGGGAAATGCTGTCTACATTTTGAAGGTCACATGGTTTCTCTTTGTTGTTGTTGTTGTGTTTGTGTGTGGCGGAGGGGATATGTGCGATGCATGTCCTTGTATATGAGCATGTGCGCCCCTGTGAAGGTGGTCAGAGGCCAGCAGAGGATTTCAGAAGTCCTGCTTTACCACTCTGTGCCTTGTGTCTTGGGACAGGGTCTTGTGCTGAACCTGGAGCTAGGCTGGTAACAAGCAACACCTTGAAGCCTGTCTGACTTCACAGCTGGGGCTACAGGCAAGATGTCTGTGCTCAGCTTTCTGTGCTGATGCTGGGGATTCAAACTCAGGTTCTCATTCTTTCACACCAAGTGTCTTTCCCCGCTGAGCCTCTTTCTCGGCCTGCAGACCACATGGTTCCTGTCCTGTCCTGATGATGCCTCTCTGCCAAGGAACCATGAAAACAACCACGGATGATCCCCAACACAATCCCAGTTCTAAAGACAGGAACTTAGTTGTTCTTTGTACTTCTCAGGATATCTGAAATTTTCCATCTGAAATGCTAGGAAATTTTCTGAGTTAACTACCTATTTTTATACTTTGTTTTACCATTTTATTATTTAAGAAAAAAAAAAAAAGCCCTAGGCTGTGAGCACTTGGCCGTCCTATGCCCTGGAGACAGCTTTTGTCCTTGCCCTCTGTTAGATAAGCTCCTCTGGGTAGCTGGGTAGCAGGTGGTGCTCCTGCAGAAGTGGGTTGGACTCTAGCACATCATCTTTGGGCTGCTAGTCTTTGTTCCTTCCCCAAGCTTTTCCTATCTCTCAGGTTCCTCGTCTAGACTGCTGACAGACAGGTCTATGGTCCTCCTGGTCTGGGAGGACCTCAGATTCTTCATTCCAAGGGCTCTGAGATACACCTTCCATGTTCATGTCACAGCAGAGCCAGGTGACAATGATAAATACCTAGAGACTCAGCACAAGATTGGCCTGCGATTCAGGGAAGACACAAGAGGAAGGTCCCAAGTTCCTTGCTGCTGGGAAGACACTCAAAGGCTGATGGGATTTCCCGCCACCCTGGGACCGGGCAACCGCAAGGTCAGGCTGAAGATAAAAGAAATGAATGATAGATCGCATGGAGGGCTCAGGCTCACATGAGCCCAGGTGGCAGAGTTCAGTGGAGCCAGACAGATCAAAACCAGCTTTCAGCACATGGGAGCTGTCCGGTTCCCACACTAAGACATTTTTTCATTTTTTAATTTATTTAAAATGTTTTTTTTCCTGTATATACCACTGCTCCCCTCCCTTCCCTCCTCCCAGTCCCTCCCAGTCCTCCCTCAGCCTTCCCCCACCCCATCCCTTATCCATTCCCCTAGTAGGGCAAGGAGTCCCAAGGTGGCTAGTTCATTCAGTCTGGCATACCCAGTAGAGGTAGGTCCAAGTCCCTCATCCCAGCATTAAGGCTGGGTTAGGTATTCCTCTGCAGAGAATGGGCTCCAGGATGCCAGTTCACGCACAGGAACATACTCTGATCCAAGAGGCTCCACAAATTACCCACGCCATTTGACAGCCGTCTACCTTTGAAGGGTTTAGTTCCTTTTCCTTAGCGGTAGTTTCTGATTCAGTGAGCTCCGGTAGCTCCAGTCATCCTTCTCTGTGGTCTCCTCCTCATGATCCTGATCCCTTTGCTCACATACTCTCTCCTCTCTCTCTTTTTCAGCTGGACCAGGAGCTTGACCTGGTGCTTAGCTATGGATCTCTGCTTCTGCCTCTATCCATTGCTAGATCAAGATTCTATAATCACACTCAGGGTAGTTATTCATTTGAATATAGGGGAAGTCCTGATTAGGCACCCTCTCCACTATTGCTTGGAGTCCTGGCCAGGTACATCTTGTGGGTTCCGCAGCTGTGCGGGTGAAGGACACTTCTGTCTAGCCCTAGATCACACAGCAGAAGTGTTCTACCATTAACTGTTACATCTGGGTTGGCTTTTTCCAGACAGGGGCTGTGAGTAAATAGCTCACCTTGTGGAGGTCAAACAAACTCTGCCTCTGCACACAAACTGCTTCAGGGAATGGTATCAGTGAGGATCAATGGACATCCTCAGGTAGCTGTCCACATGTCTGGGGGGCTGGGAAAATTAGGCAGAACTCAAGATATTTTAAATCTGCAGCGACTGCCAACCATAAAAATTAGTTTTGCTTCTTCATAACTGTAATTTTTCTCCTGTTGTGAATCATAATGTAAATATCTGACATGCTGGATGGTCTTAGGTGACCCCTGTGAAACAATTGTTTGGTCCCCGTAGGGGTCTCCACCCACAGGTTGAGAACTGCTGTTTTAAATGGCCTGAACCTGCTGCTAAAATGGTCTTAGCAGCCCACTGGAGAATAAGGGCCCAAAGGGTTTTGGATACCTTTGTCATAGGGTCTCATTTATCGGTACAAAGGGTATTATGTTTTAGCATCAACCAGAATGGTACCTGGGATGACAAGATGCCCTGGAGGTGAGTAAGGGACTCGCAGGCACGTGTGTAAAGAAGTCCAGAAACACATTGGTACATGAAAGGGGCACCTTGGAGTGCTGTAGTCAAGGCAGCTTGGAGTCTGGAGAAACAGGTGTGAAAAGCAAGCTGTGAGCAGGTGGGATCTGCTCTGGGCCAGGGCTGACAGGTCTGAGGGATGGGACCAAGAAATATCTCTGGCCATCCCTGGGCACATAACCCTCCCTTCTCTCTTGCTTGTGCTCTGGGTCCCCCAAGGCTTAGCTGGCACAGCCCAGTCCATGTCTCTTTCCCAAGTTCAAGCCTTTCCTTAACCTCTCCTATATAAAGGCACTCCCATGGACTCACCCTCCCAGAATGATGCCTCTCATTGGGGTTCCATATTGGGGGCGGGACGAGATGGGAGGTCAGCCCAAGGACTCACTGTTTCCTTTGCCAAGAATTTAAAACCTCATCAATGCCCCCTTGTTTTATAAATAAGATTTCCTTTTCAGCAATGCGAACATAAAAATGGCATGACTCTGGGACCATCCTTGACCATCTTTCTTCCACATAGACATCCAATGCCTGAGACAAAACTGGCTATAAAAATTGTTTGTACCGATCACAAATCCATCATCAAAACTCCAGACAGGGGCTCAGGAGACAGCTCAGTAGGTGAAATGCTTGTCTTTCAATACTGAAGAATTGAGTTCAATTGCCAGATCTAATATGAGAAAAGCATGGTGCAACGGGGGGGGGGGGGGGGGGGGGGGGGGGGGGCTTGCAATCCCAGGCCTGCAGCTTTCTGTGGCTGGTTGTCTGGCCAGCCAGCTTAGCCTCCTGGGTTAGTGAGAAAGTCGACCTCAAATTAAAGATGGGCAGCACCAGAGGAATGATACCTCAGGTTGATCTCTGACCTCTACATGCATGTGCACACCTGTGTACTTAAGCACATGCACAAACACACGTGTGCATGTACATGCACACACAACAAAATGTGACTTTCAGGTACTCTTTCCCCGATGTTTTTGACTATCTTCTTTGGCTCTTCTCTGTCCGGTCAACAGTTCTGTGGTATTTTTATGGGCAGAATAGAAATGGCAATCTGGTTTTCCATTTGGCATTGCCCGTTGCCTTGGAGTTTTCATTTATGAATGTACAGGGAAGTTTTTTTGTTTTTTTTTCCTCTGCTTTAAAGCCTATTGCTGTTGGGTCAGGAGCATTAAGACTCTTACAGAATCCAGAAAATCTTCCATCCAAGCTCCTCTGCACCTGAGCCGGCAGTGTGCTCTGCGTTGGTAATTGCTTATGCAAGATCATCACATCTCTTCCAGCAGGAAAGAACTTCTGTTTGGGCCAGAAGCTGCTTCAAGCCAGGTCCCCCATGCAGAAACACACTCAGCTGATGACAGGAATTTCCTTACACAGGCTTCTGGCTCAAATACATTCTTGTTTCTCCTCATGATCCACAGGCAGAATCTGAGTTTATTAAAAAACTAAGCCAGGCCTGATGGTACAGGCCTGTAATATCAGCTATGTAGGAAGCTGAGGCAGGAAGATAAGATATCCAGGTCTGTGTAAAATCCGATGTGAGTTTGAGACCAAGCTGAGCAACTTAGTCAAAATAGAAAGCAGTAGGCTGGGAAGAGGGTTCAGAGGGTAATATGCTGTCCCCAAGCCAGAAAACCCAAGTTTGAGTTCTGAGAAACCATTAAAAGCTGAGTACAGCAGCACATGGCTCTGCTCTCCACTCTTGCATACACTCATGTGTGCGTATACACACACACACACACACACACACACACACACACACACACACATGTTGCCTGAAAACTACAGTTAAAAGATCTTCAGTGATCACTGGAGGGAACTGGGTGCCAGGTGATGACTGTGGTACCTGCTGGCTAATCTAACATGCTATACCATCTCTTTGATGCGATTGTCTTTTAACAAGGGAAGAAAAAAAAATCTCATGGAATTATGAGCACAAGAAAAGTGGATGGAGAGGAGAGCATTGGAGGAGAGGCCAGCCATGGGCCTGTCCACCTCTGTTCTGGCCCACCCATACCAGCCAGCTCTTCTTACCCAGCCTTGTGGTGGATGACAGTTAGAAAATTGCCAAGAGCCACCAAATACCCAGATAGAGAGCTTCAAATGTCCCCATGGAGGTGGCCATGGGTACCCAAGCCTGAGGCCCCACCTCCCTCCAACCATCACCCCCAAATTTTAGAGATTGGATTTCTGGGCTCATCCTTTCCTCTAAAAGGTAATGATAAGATGTTCTCACTTGGGAGAAAGATGATTAAATTTCAAATTACTCAGCTTGCCAGATAAGATTGACATCTCTGGATCCAGGCAAGCCAGAGACTGGTTTTGCACACAGGAAGCTTCACCAGCCACCAATTTGCCACGTTGCTGGGCGACTGAAACAGAGCAGCGTGTTTAAAACTACATTAAGGGGCGGCAAACACAGTAATGAGGGCATTTGTTATACTGTAAGGAGCTTTGCAGAACATGGAAATTACCGGCATGGCGATTATGACTGAACTGGGTGAGGGAAATCAAATCCATCCCCCTCCCTCATACTTCATGGGAGACAGGGGGTGAGGGAAGAGAAACAGAGGCCCCAGCAGGCAGGAGCTTTGCCAGGGAGGAGCTGTGGGGAGCTATTAAACACTTTAATAATGCGCAGAGTTCTGGTTTCAGCTTGGGTTTGTGGGGGTTTTGATCAGGGCCGATTCTATAGCAAGACTACCTTCCCCAGGGCGATCAGGGGGTGACCACAGGAGGCAAAGGGCTGGTCCAGCCTCGCATCTTATTTCAAAGCTACACCAGGATGTTGTCTGGCTCTCATTTTCATCCTAATAGCTTAAAGGCAGTGAGCCGACTTCTCTGTCATCTGGGCTTGTCACCAGACAGAACTTAGAGTGGAAGCAGGTGTGTGTGTGTGTGTGTGTGTGTGTGTGTGTGTGTGTGTGAGTCTGTGTATATATATGTTTGTATGTGTGTGTTAGAGTGGAAGCAGGTGTGTGTGTGTATTGTGTGTGAGTCTGTGTGTATATATGTTTGTATGTGTGTGTTAGAGTGGAAGCAGGTGTGTGTGTGTTGTGTGTGAGTCTGTGTGTATATATGTTTGTATGTGTGTGTGTTAGAGTAGAAGCAGATGTGTGTGTAAGTGTATGTATGTGTGTATATATGTGTATGTGAGGATGTGTGTGTATGTGTAAGTGTGTGAGTATATGTACGTGTGTGTTGTGTGTGAGTCTGTGTGTATGTGTAAGTGTATGTTTGTGTGTATATAAGGATGTGTGTGTACATGTGAGTATGTGTGTGAGTTTGTGTGTATATGTTTGTATGTGTATATGTGCCTGTGCATGTTTACATGTGTCTGTGTGTGTGTGATTGTATGTATGTATATAGATATGTGAGGATGTATATGTACATGTAAGTGTGTGAGTATGTGTATGTGTGTGTGTTGTGTGTAAGTCTGTGTATATATGTTCGTATGTATAAGCGTGTGTATGTGAGGATGTCTGTGTGTTGCACGCAGGGGCTTAGCCAAAATCTAAGGAGGGTGTAAACAAGTTGTTACATAAAGACAGGATGGAGTGCCATGTCCTTTCCCATGCAAAAACAGAAAGTCGGCTACAAAGGCCTGCCCACGAGGACACAGTGCTTCAGGTTGAAACTGGCATTTCACTGTCACAGCTACTCAGCTAACATGCTCAGCTCTTTCTGGGCCTCATTTCCCCTGGTGCAACCTTTCTCCTTTTCCAGAGAAACTATTTCATCATCTTTTCCCCTTCAGACTTTTAATTTTGAATCCTGCCTTGTCCTTTGGAGACACACCCATTTCCCCACACAGCTGCAGGTTCTCTGAGGCCCACAGCCATGAAGATAGGGGCTTGAGTGAGTCAGGGATCTTTAAAACCTATTCATATTGAAGATTCGAATCCAGAGCCATGTTTATAATCACTGCACCAAGGAAGCCCAAAGCACAAGGACCAAGAGTATGAGGCCAGATTGGGCTACATAGCAAGGTTCTGTCTCAAAAAGAAATTAAATAAAATAAAAAAGATCTGGGGAGATCTGCTCAGTCAGTCAGAATTTTTTCTACACAGCATCAGGACCTGAGTTCAATCCCTACCACCCACTGAAAGAGCTGAGTGTAATCTGGGATGAGCGGTGCCTACTTCTAATCCCTAGCATGTGGAGAAGCCCGTGTTCACTGTCCGGCCCTCCTAGTCAGGTGGGACAGCGAGCCCCAGGCCAATGAGGCCTGTTTCAAAAGAAACAAGATTAAATAAGAGAGAAAGAAAAATGGAGAAAAATCAAATGTAGGCTGGAATATTGAATCTATTTTAATAAATTAATCAAAGTACTAAGTAACCAGCACCCAAGGGCTACCACTTTTGTCATGCATCTGTCCCAGTGGCAAGACTAGACAGCACTACTGTTTGCAGGGCCTGGAGCAGGCTCACGCGCAAACACCCTCAAGCCCGCTCCACTCTGAAGTGCTCCAGTTTGCAGTCCTCCACCCTCCTCTAACCCCCCCCCCCAATAACCACACCCTGAGTTGCTTCTTAAGTTCAGGGCTGCAGAGATGGGGACCACGGCCAAGTCGGAGATGAAGCCCAAAAGTAGAGCAGCTTCATCCCCAGAGGGGACCATGGCCAGGTCAGAGTTGAAGACTAGCTTAAGCCCCAGAACTATTAGAACCATTGGATCAAGAATTCAGGAGTCCCGGGTTTCAGAATATAATCTAGAAAGAGGAAACCACCAGTTTCCAAGGTACATGGTCTCGGCTGAACAACCCGCCCTCAAGGTAGGACACAGACAGAGGTGGTCTCTGTCCTGCCGAGCTGGAGGAGCAGTGCAGGAGGACATTCACAAAAGGATTCTTCCCCATGCATGCATCCACATCCTGCTCTCTACTGTCTGCTCATCACCTTGGGTAAGTATCCCTCACATATAGAGCTTCTCTCTTCAAATGAACTCTTTTTCTGTCTTCCTCCTCACAAAAGCTGGGAGAGGAGACCCGCTCCCCTCCACTACTGACCCCACATCTGACCCCAGGACTACTTCCTGCCTGGAAAATGGGATAAAGGAAGTTGAAACAAAACACATGCACATTGCTCAGCTTCTCTTTGGCTCTGGGACAGAGCACTTCAGCAGTGATGGGAGTGGTGTATGGTGCTTGGTGCCTGATCCCAGGAGGCCTGAACCAAATAGCCATGAAGGCCAGTCAATCTTCAAACTTCAGACAACTGGGCTTTCCTTTCCTGTAGGCATATACCCAGGGATTCCCTAACTGCCCTGTTAGGCAGAACAGAACAGCATGTATGTATATTTATGTGCACATGTTCTCTATATGCACATGTGCGGGTGAGTAGTCTTTCCGTGGTTTTAAGTCCATGTCTCTCACTGAACCTGGAGCTGATTCGGCTAGCCTGACTGCCAGGGATCTCCATGGAGCCCCAAACCCGACCCCTGTCCATCTCCCCAGAGATTAAAGGTGCATGCCGTTGTGCCCAGCTTTTTCAGGGTTTCCCGAGATCCAAATTCAAATTCTGATGCTTGTGGAGCAGGCACTGAGCCATCTCCCCAGTCCCAGAATGGTGTTTTAAAACAATTTCCCTGTGAAACTGTTTGTCCCTATAAAAACATGTGGTTCTCCAACTGAGAACCTTAAATCGATAGGATTGATTCTTGGAGTCCTTTTCCTGTCTCCAAGCCAACAGGCTTCCATATTTACTCTCGCAAACCAACAGGCAGAGGCTGGACACGATAGAGTCCCTCTTCCTCACCTTAGAGTCAGGAGTCACCACCAAAGAGTAGCAGGATAGTATCTAGACAGCGATCTAAACACCAGTGTCAGCCCAATCACGAAGAGCCATGGGACCTCAGACAAGTCACGGAAACAAACCCAAGCCAGTCTGAGAATGGATGACAGAGAGGTAACTCAGGGGTGGCCCTGAGCTATGCATGGAATTAAATCAGCTACAGTTCAGAAGCACCTATGGAGGGCTCACTGCAGAGAAGACACCCATGGAGGTTAATTGAATGGAAAGGTGTGAGATAAGGAGAAGGGAAGCCTGGCAGTGTTCCTGGGTGGCAGAACAGTGTCCCACTTCCTACTGGACGTGCCAGCTGCTGCCTGAATCCCACCACTGATGTACCCTCCCCACTTTAGCCTGAAGCAGTGATCCCAATTAAAATGCTAATTATCTCCAAGGGTTCTACTATTGAATTTTTTATTTTGCTAGTCTGTCATTGACCCCAGAGTGTGAATGAGGAATCCAAAGCTTCATAGCATGAGCAGAGAATGCAGAGGGTGGTTTGTTCCCCAGACACACCCATCTCTGTGACCTTCTCTGTCCTTGCCTCCTGGTCCCTGCTGTGGACAGATGTTCTTGCTACTGTCACCTGCAACCTCCATGTGGACCCACCCCAGCCATCACAGCCTAGGTGTTCTCTCCCTCCCACGGTGTTGAGTCCATGCAAGGACCATTCTCTTATTTGCACCTCAGTTTCTGGAAGATCTGCTGACTCCTCTGGGCTCCACCTATCACGGCTTTGTTCCAACCTTCCTGCTTCTCCTCCGACTCTCACTGCTTCCTTTTTTATTCTTCTTTCCCCCACCAGCCTCCCTCCCACACACCTGAACCCTCAGAGCAGCCTAAACTAACATGGAGTCTTCTGAGTGTTTACATGTGCCCAGAACCTTAGTTCCCAAAGTCTTCCCTAGATAATACAGGCCACGGACACAGTGCGGGGTTGTCCTTGGTGATGAGCTCACCGTTATGGACATGTGATGTTCATTCTTGTCTCTAAGAGTGCGTTTCCTCCTCCGTAAGGTAGAGAATCAAGAGCTGCAGTGTTGTTGGTAAAGAGATATCACCCGCAGCCGTTCATTTTTCCCGGGATGATTGTCCCGACTGTCTGGAATCACCCAGGACACTGCTTGGGCGTCTGTTTCTAGGTTGGGTCAACTGAGGTGGAAAGATTTGCTCTACACGTGAGCCCCACCGTTCTATGGGCTGGGGATCTGGGCAGAATAAAACAGAGGAAGAGGAGCAGAGTCTCTGCTACCTGCTGTGGATGCAGTGTGGGGTGGTGCCTCCTGTTCCTGACACAATGCCATCCCTCTGATAAACTGTAACCAAAGTAAACCATCAAGTTGTTCATTACCAGGTATTTGACCACCACAACAAAAAAGTAACATATCTGCCAGATGCTTGCTTTTCTAATGACGATAAGGTGCCCCCACCATTATCATTTTCACGGGCCTCATTAAACTGAGGCCTGGGAGGCAGCAGATTCACCATCAGTCAAAGCCATTCATTGCCTGCTGCCTCTGACTTCCTGTCCCTCAGTGTCCAACTAGCCAGCTGGGAGGGGGGCGAGGTATGTGCTAAGAAAGGAGACGTGGCTAGAAGGGTTGTCACCCCTCTGACCCTGTTCTCTGTCCCTCAGCTCTGCTGGGGGCAATAATCTGGGGGTTCTTAGGGTCCCTTAGATGTCAACGCTGAAGTCACCCTGGAGAGAGGGAAAGCACGGGCCTAGGATGAATTTATCAGGGCAGAGAAACTGAGGCTGGAAGAGGCTATCTGGGGACCTCACAGGACCACAACCTTCTGCCTTGAGCAGATGGAAGATGAAGAAGGAGCTCTGTGGATACTGATATCCTTCTCTACAGTTCCTCAACAAAAGCCAGGATCCTAGTGCAGCTGGGGGAGACCAGGGATGCTCCAGCCTGGGCCTGTCCTGTGCACAGCCAAGTCAACCACGTGTATCTCTGGCTTCTACAATCGAGGTGACAGAAATACTCGGTCTCCATTAGCCAGGGCAGCAAAACCATCTTATAACGTTACCAAATGTCCCCTCAAAAGAGCCAAATTCACCTTCTCCAGAACTAAAATAGATTAAGAAGAGCAGCTCTCTAAGAGGGAGTCCCACGAAATGCCTGGGGTGGCTGCAAACATTGATGACAAGGTAGGGAAGCATCCCGGGAAGTGGGACAGTCAGGGCAGCAGACATCCACAGGCCCTAAGGACAGGAGGCCCCATGTGCTCAGCTTAGACTCCCATGAGCCACTCTGAAAGCTAGTGTTCTGTGGATCCGACCCCTTCCGTCAACAGGGTCTCTCCAGCTCATCCACTTATGGGCATGATCTCTGAAGATTCCCCTGAGGGTGGGGAAGATTTTGTAGAAGCCAGTAGGCCACACCATCTCTCTCTGTGGGGCTGACAGGATAACTTCCCCTTCAGAGCAGCACAGACGGATCCAATTCCTACTCCCCCACTCCCCCCCACAGCATTCTGAATCAGGATGGAGACTGACATGGTTGTTTAGGCAGAATGTGGCCCAGAGAAAGGCAAAGCCACCTGACCGCCATCCAGGAAGCAGGCTGGCTCCGCCTCACTGGTACATAGGGTTCCCTGTTAACCAAATCAGCCATTAGAAAGCCACCTGGAGCAGCCGGATCAAGCTGGCAGACATTCTCAAATCTTCACTGAAGATTAGCCAATGGAGCCCTGTAATTGATGTGTATTCAAGCTCATGTCAAAACAGTATTCCCTTTATGAGGGACCAGTTTGTCCACACTGTGTTCAGCCAGAGTAGTTCTGCAAAGCCAGTCACCTCACGCTGGTACTTACCCAATTCCCAAGCCAAATACACATGACTATTCTGGGCTAGACCACACTTGATCATCGCAGACAGCTACCAAATCCCTCTCTTCTCCTATTTCCGGATGGGAGCCTAGCAGCTGCTCGGTCTGCACACCCTCCTTAATATAAACACACCTCTGATTTCCTAACTATCTTTAGGGAATTCCTTCTTGGCGCCTATGTTTATTTATGAAGCTGTTTTGGAAATAGGCACCACTGTCATTTCTGGGAGTGGGTTAGTTGAGGTCAGGCAGAGAATGCCAGCAGTAGAGCTGGTGAGGAAGGGTGGGAAGTAAAAGAGCCCAGGACTTCCCGTGCTCCAGGCTTCTCCCAGAGGCATCAGGCTCACCTCAGGAGGAGCATTAGCAAGCTCTTTCAGAGGGTCCCCAGACGCCATTACCTATTAGATTACCTTTTGAATGGTTCCTTTTGCTTTGGCTGCCAGGAAACTCAGTGTGTGTGTGTGTGTGTGTGTGTGTGTGTGTGTGTGTGTGTGTGTGTGTGTGTGTGTGTGTGTGTAAATCAAATGTTATTCCAAGCTCCTGAGGCATTCTTTCTCCTGCTTAAATGTAGGAAAAAACCTCTCTGAGAATTTATGTACTTATTTACTTATTGGTTGTTTTGTATATGTTTTACTAGTTAATATTATAAATGGTTTTGTATATTTTCAGGAAATAGATGGAGTACACATGAGGAAGAGATGAACCTAAAATAATTCCATATTCTCTTCTGTCACTATTAAAACATAAGTATTGGACTAGGGATATAGTTCGGGGATATGAAGCCAACCCAGCCTTGGATTCAATCCCTAATATTGTATATAAAAAAAAAATTAGTAAACTGTAGGTATCTTGGGTCTCTGACTGGAATATTTGTTCTGCATCAGGGAGATGCCAAAATTGACAACACGGAGACTAGGAAGCTTAGCTTTAATGTGCACCACAGGCCTCAGGAAAACAAAAGGGTTCTCAGTAGCAACTACCCACAATTCTGGGCCCATGCTTCCAGCTGAGAGATGAGAACATCAAAGGTTAGAACAGAGGGGCCTCTCTGCTACCTACCTCTTCCCCATGCTGCCACCAGATCCTCCAGCTCCCAGCCAGCCTGCCCTGCACCACCAGATCCTCCAGCTCCCAGCCAGCCTGCCCTGCACCACCAGATCCTCCAGCTCCCAGACAGCCTGCCCTGCACCACCAGATCCTCCAGCTCCCAGACAGCCTCCCCTGCACCACCAGATCCTCCAGCTCCCAGCCAGCCTGCCCTGCACCACCAGATCCTCCAGCTCCCAGACAGCCTGCCCTGCACCACCAGATCCTCCAGCTCCCAGCCAGCCTGCCCTGTACCACCAGATCCTCCAGCTCCCAGCCAGCCTGCCCTGTACCACCAGATCCTCCAGCTCCCAGCCAGCCTCCCCTGCACCACCAGATCCTCCAGCTCCCAGACAGCCTGCCCTGCACCACCAGATCCTCCTCCAGCTCCCAGACAGCCTCCCCTGCACCACCAGATCCTCCTCCAGCTCCCAGCCAGCCTGCCCTGCACCACCAGATCCTCCAGCTCCCAGACAGCCTCCCCTGCACCACCAGATCCTCCAGCTCCCAGACAGCCTCCCCTGCACCACCAGATCCTCCAGCTCCCAGCCAGCCTGCCCTGCACCACCAGATCCTCAGCTCCCAGCCAGCCTGCCCTGCACCACCAGATCCTCCAGCTCCCAGCCAGCCTGCCCTGCACCACCAGATCCTCCAGCTCCCAGCCAGCCTCCCCTGCACCAGCAGACACCACCCGGGCCAAGAGCAGCTGTTCAAGAAGAGAGTTCACTGCAAAGTGGGGCTCCTGCTGGGAAGGTCCGGGGAATCTGGTGCCTAAGTGAATAGTTCACTACGTTCTAGGCCCCCAAATGGTGCCGGGTCAGTTTGTTGAGCGGTGGTTATGGATTGCCACCGGGCAAAGCAGGTTGCCAGGGAACAGGACTGGCACAGTCAGTCCTGAAAGACAGATCAGTGGAGGTTTAAGAGTTTTAGTGCATTGTTCTTCCTTCTCTAACCCTCCCCAACCCAATCATCTCATTCTCTGATGTTCCCTCCCTACCTCCCCTTATGCCCTCCCCGATGGCCCCAATTTACTCAGGAGATCTGCTATATCTCCCCTTGGGGGAGTGTCCATGGATGTTTCTCTTAGGTTCCCTTTGTTACCTAACTGCTCAGGGGTTGTGGACTGTAGCCTGGCTAGCCTTTGCTTTCCGTATAAAATCCACTGATGAATGAGTGCATACCATGTTTATCTTTCTGGGTCTGTGTTACCTCACTCAGGTTGATTTTTTTTTTTTTTAAGTTCCAGTCATGATAGAGGGAACTATTGTGGGATTAGAGAGAAATCTGGTGCTAGGGAACCCCAAGAACCCCAAAAGATGACCCCAGCTGAGCTCCAGGCAATAGTGGAGAGGGAGCCTAAACTGGCCTTCCCCTATAATCGAACTGATGACCACTCTAATTGTCATCATAGAACCTTCAGCCAGCAACTGCTGAAAGCAAGTATAGAGATCGCAGCTGAGCACCGGGTCAGGCTCTCAGTCAAAGAGGGGGAGGAGAGATTATATGAGCAAAGGGGTCAAGATCATGATGAGGAAACCCATGGAGACAGCTGACCCAAGCTATTGGGAACTCACTGACTCTCAGCAGCTGAGGAACCTGCACTGGACTGAACTAGGCCCTCTGAGAGTGGATGACAGTTGAATGGCATGGACAGTTTGTGGGGCCTCTGGCAGTGGGACCAGAATTTATTCCTAGTGCATGAACTGTCTCCTTGGAGCCCATTCCCTACAGAGGAGCAACTTGCCCAGCCTTGATATTGGGGGAGGGGCTTGGTCCTGCCTCAACCGGATATGCTAGGCTGCATTGACTCACCCTAGGAGTTCTTACTCTGAGGAATGGATGGGGGAAGAAACTGGAGGATGACTGGGAAGAGGGAAGGAAGGAGAAACAGTTAGGGACATGTAAAACAAACAGACAGACAAATAACTTTTAAATAAAAAAAAGAGAGAGTTGAGTTCAAAGACAGCAATCTTGGTTTCTCAGGTTGGCACACATCTGGCCCTTCCTTCTATGTGACATTTAGATACCCTGCAGGAACTTGATCATAGAGCACTGGTTACTAGCAAAAGAGACAGGCAGGAGCAGGCAGGCAGTGAACATCTTGACTCACATTTCCTGAGTCCAGAGGTCAGAGAGTGGGGAAGGACCATAGGGCAGTATATGATAATTAGGAAAGAGACGGGTTCCCTACGTGTGTCGTGGGACTTTGCAGATCCCACCAGTTCTGGCTGGTGCCAGAGTCTGCTGGACGCAGGTAAGTCAGCTGTGTGACTCCCATCACCTCTCTTTGGGGAAGGTTGAAGAGAGATGGAACTACGGAGCTGGCAAGGACATAAAATGCATGTCTAGTCTCACTGTCTTCTCAGAGGTGTGTATGGAAGCAGACTTGGGAGGAGTGGGGGGGGACACTGATCAGCAGGGGTGCCATCGTTGTGGAGCTGAACAGAGATGCTGGTGATTTTCCTGAAAGCAAGTCAGTCTCCCAGAGGGGCTCTGGGCGGCAAGTGGCACAGCCATGGTCCCTGCCCTGCTTCTAAGCTGTCATGCATCTCCAGGCTTTTTTGATGTCAACTGAGCTAGGAATAGCTGCTTCCACATGTCATGGGAAAATTGATAATGCCAGGTGAAAAAAACTTATCAAATGGGGAGAGGGTATTCTTTGCAAAGAATGGCAATGCTTCTAGCCAGCACAGATTTTAATCCTGTGTTGTTAGTTTTTAGCTTGTATATGTGTGTGGTATGCATATTCTTATTATGGGGTGGAGGGGAAATGACTGAATGTCTTTCTCATTTTCCCCTTAATTGAGGCAGGGTCTTTTATGATCTCAGAGCTCCCCCCTTCTGCTAGTCTAGCTAGCCAGCTTGCTCAGGGCATCCTGTTTCTGCCTTCTGAGCATGGGATTACAAGTGGGCCAGATTTTTTGTGGGTGTTATCTGCACTTTGGTCCTCATGCTTACGCAGCCTGGTGCCTACTTTCCCACTGAGCCATCTCCACTGCTCATGGTCTTGATTTTCTGAGGTAAAGTAACAAAGACGTACAACATATAGGGTGGGAAGAACTGAGGCCTGGGAACACCCAGACAAGGGTACAAGTGTATGATCTGAGAAACCACAGGCCAGAGTTTCCTTTCCTGAGAATTCTACCTGACACCCTTTTGGGAGTGTTTTGAGACCCAGGGGAGGTAAAAACACAACATATTTTGCAAAGCCCTCACACAGGGGGAAGAAATGGGCTTATTACTGACAAAGCCTTGGAGGGGCTGGCTGAACCATCAGCTGAACAAGTGACTCTGAGGGAAACATATTCCTTGTTATTTCCCTCAGCTCTCGAGAGATGGACTAGAAAGAGAACCTGCCAGCTCATCTTCCATGCGACTACTTAAACCTGAACCAGGAAGGAGAGCAACAGTACAAGCCTAGCTAGAATTTGAATATCTAATTTGATGGGGCATGTAAATTGGCAGTTATTCAAATGAGCACATTTGCATACATAGGGTTTAAGGCGACATGATAATTCCTTAATATTTTTCTCCACGGTGCAGTGAAGACTTTAGACTGTCCTTCTTTCCAAGGCTTTTTAGGAATGGCTACAAAGGGAGCTGGGTGGAGCCTAGGAACTGCCCAGGAGCCCAGGATCAGATGTGGGATTCATCCTAAAGGAAGGGAAGCTGTCTCTGAAAAGCCCTTCCCTGGACCCAGAAGGTGGCATCTCTCACCTGCCTATCCATTTGCACATGGCTGCCCAGTGTGGCTGTGTCCGCAGGGACACTTTCTTTGTTCACGGGTGGCAGAGGCCTTGCAGACACTTCCCTTTAGGTTGCCCAGTCCCCAGCATCCACACCACCTAGGAACATGTTGAAGATGCAAATTCTCAGGCTCCTTTCACTCCTCTGAATCCCTAGAGCTGACCAGCAGCTGAACTGACAGGCTTTGCTGGAGGCATCTCAAGCTTGGGACTCTTACACTAGGGCATCTCCACACATCTGCCATAGGCTTCACATGCACAAGTTCAAGTTTGCAGCAGTATCTGGGTTTGTATCTGAAGGCCAGACCCAAGCCATCATCCAGCACCCTATAGGATGGTTTGACTTCTAGCAAAGGAGGCTGGGGGCCTCTGAGTCTCCATCTCCCAGTGTCTGGTGGTCTGGATGCCAATAGGCAATGGGAAATTGACCTGGCCCTGGTCCTGGCCGAAGGCTGCTTTTCCCCACAGGTGATGTAGTTGGATAGAGGGAGACAACACTGGATTTTTGCTGAAGGATTCAGATGGTACTGGAAGGTTTCAGGCCCTGATTTTGTACCTTCTTTCTGCCACCATTCAACTGAGCTCCTGAGGCTCACCCAGTGCCCACATGATGGGAGACTGGCAATGGGTGGACATTTCTTATAGAGTGAGTGTCCATCAGGAAACTAGCTGGCCATGACCTCAGCTGGTAGGGATCAGGTAACAGAGAAATCCTATGCAATCCAAAAGTTGAGAGATGCTTTTGTAGGTTGAGAAAGAGATACAGAGGACTAGGGTCACCAAATCTACTACTCATCAAGGGTCCTGAACAGAAGATGGGATCCAAGAGGCAAACGTATCTGTGAGGCCTTGAGAGACCTAAAACTGCTAAAATCGGAGGAAGGAATGCCACATCTATGCTCTGTACAGACGATGCTGCCTGTGAGGAGGTCTGGTAGAGGGACAAAGACTTTGGAGCACCGGCTCAGGTGGCCTGTGAGATGATCCAGGAGAAATACAGCATCTCAGTCTGGGAGAGCTGCACAGAGACAGGCTGATAATCATCAAGCACCCCTGATGGCTGTGGTGGTGAGGACTTCCTCCAGGTGTCCCCAGCCACTGGACCAACACACGGCATCTCGAGGAGCTAGAAAGGATTGGACTTTCATTCTAAATTGTCTTTTAGGATTTAGATCCAGCAGCAGGACCCTTGATGAGTAGTAGATTTGTGGCGTGTGGCAAGCGGAGGAGGCTGGGTGGAGTCTCTTTCAACCTGACTGCAGCAAAACCAGGAATGGAGACCTGGGTCAATGGAGAGCAGAGGTGCCTGACAGAAGTGACTCAATGGGATGGGAAAGGGAAGATGCTGCCATCATGTAGGAATGTTTTAGGAAGAAAAGGTGGAGCCTAGAGATAGACAAGGATGCATGGGGAAGGAGTGCTTTCTGGGCTGCCTTTGGAAGAGAATGTGTAGGCACTAGTTAGTCATTATCTCATTGCTCAGGACAACCTGTGACCTCATCTGATTCCCAGGCTCCTCCTAGCCCTGCCGGTTCCAAAGTGGCTGCATCCTCTTGCTTATAAGATAGCTGCTGAAGTACCTGCCATCATGCCTACCTTCCTAATAGGAAGGAAGGAAAGGAAGGGAAGGAGAGAGGGAGGAAGGTCACTTACCAGCTGATTCAACCCCCTTTCTGGGGTTTTCCTGGACCCCCCTCCCCAGAGACATCTACTTTAGCTCTTTGGCCACCAAGACAGGCAGAAGCATACAGCATTTTCCTTCCATGCCTCACTACCTTGATGCATGCAAAGTGGTGATGGGCAATGATACAGACAGCCAGAAACCTCTCTGCACATGAAGAATAAATACAGGAAATTAGAATACATTTCCATCTGATTTTACTTCTTAAAAATTAAAAAGACACTGTAAACATTAGCGAATGAGGTCAAGTTATCAGGATAACCAGGACAGTCTGAGACAGCAATCACAAAAAAAAAAAATCAGAAAGCCACTTGACAGCCTGGAGCAAAACGGAATTTGTTGGAAGGATTCCTGGGACTGTCCCAGGCTCTGAGGGCAGAGCCGGAGGGCTGGACAGCCTGGACCTCTTTCTCCCCCTTTCTGTCTTAAAGGACCCTGACTCTAGTTCACGTCAGATCCATCTTTAGGGATCCTCCATGTCTCTGCCCCTGAATCTTGGCTTCTTTTTCCTTTGTTCGTAGTGAAATGAGTCACCCTACCTGCTGGCTGAAGTGCCAACAGGGGAAGACCCCGTTTCTGTGCTGCTAGTGTAGAGTACTTGAGGCTGGGGGTGTTTATAAACAACAGAAATGTGTATTTTGCAGTACCGAAAGCTGAAATCTTAAGGTCTTTTCCAAGGTAGTGCCCTCACTGTGTCCCTTTACAGAGACAACTTGCTGTGAACTCTCATGGGAGAGAGAGCAGAAAACAGAAAGCTTAGCAGGTGTCCGAGAGGGAGAGCAGAAAATAGAAAGCTTAGCAGGCGTCCAGCCCTTTCACAAGGCTGCAGGTAACCCTGTGCAAGAAGGTAGAGCCTCATGACCTGCCCACCCCAAAGGGCTGTGCATACATATGTATGTATGTAGGTGTGTGTGTGTACATGTGCGCATACATGTACCATGGTAGTCAGAAGTCAACTTTGGGGTTGGCCCCTCAGGGTCTCCCATTGATCTAGAATTTGCCAAGAAGATCTCACAAATCTTCCGTCATCATCTTTCCAGTGCTCGGTTATCTGGCACGAACCACCACCATTACCGGTGTTTTACATGAGGTCTGGGGTTTGAACTCAGGTTCTTAGGCTTGCAGAGGAAACACTGCCCTAAGTGAGGTATGTTCCCAGATTCCTCACTCTTAATGCTATCTATCATGTTGGCTGCCAAGCTCTCATGCATGAATTGATGGGGGCGGGGTGGGAAGTATTGAGGTACAACATGAGCCAGCCCAGACTCAGATGCTGCTTGCCTGCCAAGGTCTGGAGTGGGCTGGCTGAGCTGATGGCCCTCAGCAGATACTGGGGTTAGATCATCTGTCAGTCAGAGTACCCCCAAATACCTGTGGCCCCACTGCTCTTTCCCTAGCCCTTACTCCGTTCTCAATATTCCTTCCCAGGATGTTTTGTATGAACCCAATCCTTCCCAGAAAGGCTATGGAGTTCTAGACTGATGAATCCAGACTCTTCTGGGCACATTTGGTGTTCCCTTCTGAAGACTGGAGAAGCAAAGTCAAGTACAATCTCTTTTGGCCTCAGGAGTTCGGACCTGCAGAGGATGAAAGACATTGTTCTTACATTTCAACCTGTGGTTTCCTATGGGCTATTAATTGTCCAACACCTAGATAGATGTCACCTGCAGGAACAGGCCAGAGAAGTTCCCTTCCAGACACCCTGTGTACAAGACAGGACCAAGGGTGTGAGGGCCACAGAAAGGCTGCCTCCAGCCAGGGAGAAATCCAGAGCTGATACAGCAAAGAAACTGGCAAGATAGAGAAGATTCTGGTAAGTGACACACCAAATGATTGTAAAGCATGGTGCTTGGCCTGCAGTTTCCCAACAGCTGAGTGTAAGCAAGTCCCTGGTGTCACCAGAGCCAGGAAGAGGCCAAGGCTAGTGATGATAGCAGACCAGCTACACTAAACTTAGAAACCAAACGTCTCAAGGGTGTGTCACCACATGCTCCTTGTCCTCAGGAGGAATTTTTAAAATTAAATCTGGGGGCAGAGTGATAATGGTTCTGTTGGTAAAGGTACCTGCTGCCAAGGCTGATGACCACAGTTGGATCCCTGGCACCCACAGAGTGGAAAGAGAGAAATGACTCCAGCAAGTTGTCCTCTGACCTTCAGACATGTTCTGTGGGCACACGTGCGTGCACGCGTGTGCACACACACACACATGCGTGTACACACACGCACACACACATGAGCACGCACACAGATATATATACACACACACTAACAATAAATGCAATAAATTTAAAATAACTGTGCTCTGAAAGTTGTTTAAAACTATTTTAGAAGAGAATTAACTTCTAGTTTATGTTTCCAAACCCAGTTTCTCTTGTATAAACATTCTGATGATTAACTGTGTGCCTTGGTAAGCTGACTTTCTGTATAGAAGAAAAGCTGCCCATCTATTTACCTCTTGAGCCAGTGGGAGGAGCCATTAGCAGGCTCATTCACAACCAAAGCCAGCAGGTAGAAAGACACAGAGCAAGAGTTCTCCACCCTAGTGCTGAGTGGATGGTGCAAATATGTGGGTCTGACTTTGGCTACACAAGTGCACATTAGAATAGGCATGCGCAGTACTGGTGAGTTGGCAATGAAACATGCCCCCTCACGTGACTCAGCCACCTGGGGATCACATGGCAATGCAGTTCAAGAATCAGAAGCATGACTTTCCTGAGCTGGGCCTACCTGGTGGCGCAGGCTGGCTAATCCCAGCTACTCGGGAGGCAGAAGCCGGAAGATTGCACGTTCAAGGCTCTCCTGAAATACAGAGAATTTGAATCCAATCTGGGCAAAGTAGCAAAGTAGCAAGATTGACTCAAAATTCTACCAGTAGAGCTGGGGGGGGGGGGCATGGCTCAGAAGCAGTGTGTTTGCCTGCATGTTTGAAGGTCTAGGTTCCACTTCTATTATTGAAAAAAAAAAAAAAAAAAAAAAAAAAAAAGGAAAAACAGAAGAATTCTTTCTCTTTTCAATCCTACCCCTAGCCTGGCAAAAAATGAAAATGTAAGAATGCTATTAGAAATGAGTTTTTTCTGAAGTATACTCACCTACTTTTCACATAGGTCAAGCGGGAGGCATGGTGTCCCCTCCACCTGGAACATTTGGAATCGGCTGTGACCGTGGCACAGTCACCTCCCAGAATCTAGAGATCCCACCACCAGCTGGCAGGTGGGTAGCATCGAACCGCTAACGACAAGGACTCGCTCTAAGTTCCTAGTTCCCAGCTTTGCTTTTTACAAAGAGCTTTGGTTTTCTTCACCATGCTTGCAGACTCTGCCCTTGGCACTAAGACATTCCATCTTGGGCTCTGTTTTGAAAGAAAAAAATAAAATAGTATTTGATACCATCCCCAGAAGTATTTTATAAAGGGGAGTAAAATGCCAAGTTCAAACATGTCAGGTTTACCCTTCTTTCCCTTCATTTTATTAAACATTTTATTCTCTAAGAAGTTTGGACTTGTTAATTACAGTGGTGGTAATTACAACCTCTTCTGCCTCTGCAGAGTCCTTCTGAGGAGCTGAGCATCCTTCATAAACACAAATTCATTGATTTACTCAGTAGCCCTACAGGTAGGAGATGGCTGCTGTCCTTGGAGTCTAGTACCCTGGGACTGCCTGGCACAGGTATTCTGCTGCTTAGGGCCCAGATGGGATACAGGTGCCCTGTTCGTCAGGGCCATGATCACTGGCTTCAATTATGTCCAACTGAAAGATGAAAGCCCTTAGCCTTGTACCACTACAGGCCATACCCATAGCACAGACACCTGAGCCCAGTACAGCGCAACTAGCCCCATGGACCCTTTCCCTGTTCATCATACCCCAGGCTCCACCCCGTGTTTGTTACAACCTTTTTCTATATTAGTCCCACCCTCCAGCTGAGGCCCTGTACTCATTCTGGGCTGTATCTTAGTCTCTCTGCCCTCTACCAAACACTCGTTGTACTGGGAATCCTGAACTGGTAGCCTCTCCTGGGACAGGTCCCACTGGCTAGCTGAATAGGTAATTGTTATCCTTTGGGAGCAAATGCCTCCCTCTTTCCGAAAGGGAAGCATCTTCCAAACTTCTGGGCACCAGTGACAAGTGTTAGCTCCAGTATACAGTAGGTGGTTGATAAGTGTTGACAGCGAGGTTGACAGGGTCTACATGCCTGTTACTAGGGGAAGTGGACAAGGCTGTGCTACACTCTCTTTGCTTGTTTCTACCTCCCCAGTGCAGGGGTTACTTTACATGAGTTCTGGGGGGTTAAACCTAGACCTTCATGCTTGCAAAACAAGAATTTTAGCTGCCAAGATCTCCCTTTGCACACACACACACACACACACACACACACACACACACACACACACACGAGAGAGAGAGAGAGAGAGAGAGAGAGAGAGAGAGAGAGAGAGAAATTCTTATTATAAAACAATTATCAGAGGTGAAACAGTGTGTGTGTGTGTGTGTGTGTGTGTGTGTGTGTGTGTGTGTGGTGTGGTGTGTTCATGTGCAGGCATGTGCATTTGGGTTTATTTTAAGGGTACTTGGATAGCTGTACAAAGACTAACTTATAGTATTAATACGAGTAAACCTTACTTCTCCATCTATTATCAGATAATGGATTCAATCATTGGCTGGGACAGGATCCAGTTCTGCCACTGTCACTGCCCGTGCTGACACTCTGATTGGGAGACATTGCTGTGTGTCTGTAGGGAGCCAGGCTTTGGGCATTGTCTTCATTAGTTTTGCTATTAACACGACATATTTGGAAAGAGAAAACCTCAACTGAAGAATTACCCGGATCAGACTGGACTGCGGGCATGCCTGTGGGGCGTTTTCTTGATGTGGGAGGGTCCTGACTAATTGTTAGTGAGACTCATTCTTAAGCTTATGTGCCTTGGTTATATAAAACCCTAGCTGAGCTCGAGCCTGGAAGCAAGCCAATGAACAGTGTTCCCCCATGGACTGTGCTTCTATTTCTGCCTTGGCTTCCCTAGATGACAGCCTGTAACTTGTGAGCTAATAAACCCTTTCTTTCTCCAAGTTGTTTTTGGTCAGTGTTATTTATCACGGCAACAGAAGTCAGACTCAAGCAGGCATTAACCAAGTCCCCCGAGTCTCTCTGTTGCTTAGGTTTCCTTCCTGTATTTCTCTATCCTCATCTGAAGGCACTGAAAGTCCATGCCAATTGCTTTGCTAAAATTAGACCCATTACTTTTATTGTGTTCCTCTGACGACACACTAAAGACCACACATTCTGACACAAGCTTTGCTTCAACTCACTTGTTCTTTGTGAAGCTGTTTTGGCCACTTATGATTCCTACTCATTTTCTAGTTGCTGATAAATCATGCTTTCATCACCTGTGAGTCCACGGAGTCCTACATTCTCATCAAGCTTACAAGATCGTAATATCTCCATCTATATGCACGCTGCTCTTCCTTTTTCTGTAGGCCTACCAAGGGCACCATCGGCTTTTGGGGGATCTTTGAAAGCCCTCTCAGGGATCTGGTTTAGTGTAGATGGCCTTGGGAGACTGAGTGGAGTTTAGGGCAACCTGGGCTCCTGTAGTGTAGTGCACACAGCAGATGTACTAACAGGCCAGCACACTCTCTGTTCCAGCCTGAACCTTGCCTTTCTGGCCTGGAAGAAATCAGCACTAGAAAAATCTTGTTATGGTTGTTACCTGATATCAATGATTAGAGGAGTAAGAAGATGTGTTTGTCTTGGGAATAATGTATACCTTGCTCAAAATTTCTAGCTTCTATCCAGGTGTGTGGTGATACATGCCTGTAATTAAAAATTCAAGATCACCCTTAGGTATACAGCAAGTTCAATATTCTGGACAGCCTGGGTTATAATGAAAGCCTCTCTCGAAACAAATTGTATATACATATATATGTACATGAGTTTATGATACATACATATATATTATATGAGAGTAGAGAGTAGTGTAGGGGTGAGTTGTGGCCAGAGTCTTATCAACAGAGGGGAGAAATATGTATTTTCCACTCCTGGTTAGCTTTTTTACTGGAAGCAAAGTTTTGAAACATGCTCATCCTTGCTGTATTTTTGCTGTAAAATGGGCAGCGGTAGTTTAAGATTAAATATTCTGTGCTCACTTCAGGGGTGGTAGCTACCATTCAGAAAGGTAATTGCCTTTATTTTCCCAAGTAGCTACAGTAAGCACCTCCTGAAGCCAAGAAGGAACAGCTGTTTCCAAGTTGAGTCACCCACTAATGCAGTTGGCTATTGCCTGCCTGGATCCTTACCACCCTCTGCGGAAGCTGATGGAGAATGAAGATGAAGCTCTTCTGAGCTCCATAATAAACACCCAGAAGGTAACTGGATGACTCAGGAAATGTTGGGAGCCATACTGAGCCTTGTTTTAAAAAGAAATTTAATTCCTTGCTTGCCGTGGTGGCACACATCTGTAATCCCAGACTGGGGAGGTGAGGAAGGAGGCAATTTCTTCCCAGGTCCTTCATGGTAGATGCTTTCCTGGTCCATGGACATGGGGCTGGGGAGTGGGGGATGTTGGGAGGTGCTCTGGTGATCCATCTCTTTTCTTCCCCCAACTGAGAAGACCCTGGGCACAGCTCAACCCCCCGCCCTACTCTCACGCATGGTCCAGATAAGCTCTTTGTCAAGTCCATACACATATGAGAAAACAAAGGTTCAAGGGAGATTTGATGAAAGTGGGTATATGCTTCTGCGGGTACATATATGTATGTGAATGTGTGTGCCATTGATTGTGTGGTGGGGAGTTAAGAGTCATCCACTTTGTTTTTTGAGACCGAGTGCCTCAGTAGACTGGAACTTCCTGATTTATCTAGGTGGGCTGGTTTGCAAGCCTCACAGATGATGAATCTGCCTATCTCTTTAGTGTTGGAATTGTAAGCACATGCCACCATGGCTACCTTGCTTATATGGGTCCTGGGTCATCAAACTCAGGTCCTCAGCCATGCAAGACATGTCCATTACTGAGTCACCCCTCACCCCTAGCTCTGCCCTTCTTTCTTCATATTTAGTGGAATGTCAAGAATCCTCCCTATGGAAATGCCACTCTCTGGACCTCTGTACAACATTGAGGTGGGCTATTTGAGATATAAAGACACTTTCCACTCTGACCTTCTCAGCTCTGTGGATGAGAGCCCACACCTATATTCACTTGCCCTTGAAGGAAGATAGCATCTGGACTTACTCTAGCTCACAGTGATAGTCTTCCCTCCCAGGCACACCTACGCAGGATTTGAGGCCAAATCCTTGAGCTCAAGGGATGCACACCAGACATGAGGTCCACTGAGTCAGCTGTCTCAATATAGGGCTGAGTAGGAAAGACTGCAGTCTTGTAGACTCTTCCTGAACGTCCCCCTTTCCAGCTTCTGCTAAATCCATCTGAGCACCTGCAGAAGGTCCTCCGGAGGGGTCTCCTGGCCCAGTTAGTGTCGGGTCATTAGCTGTTGAGACTAAAGTCCAACCTACCCATAATGTGTGCATCCCCAGCTCCCACCCTGCCTGAATCAACATTTGGACAGGAACCAAAGCACTTCCTACTTGGGCCCCAGTGTCTCCCTGCCTATACAGTCAGGTCCAGCCAGCACCTACTGCATCCCCCCAGGGCCACGCCTGCAGAAGGATGATAAGGGAATCAGATTCTCCAGTGACAGCAGAGGGATAGTCCAAAGATCTGGAATATTTAGCTGTATTTACCCCGTCATAATCAGCTTCTCAAAGACCGTCACCGGGCAGTTCTTGCTACGCTGATTATACCACCTCCTAGTTTGGGCCCCCAGGGGCAAACAGTTCTGATTAATATTTCACAACACGGTTTTTTTTTTCATATCCCTTTCTTTGAATTGTTGCTTCTCTCTCTCTCTCTCTCTCTTTTTGCTCCTCCTGAGTCCCTGAGAGCCTGATAGAGAGACGCAGAATATTTTACCGTCTCTTGTGTCTGCCTGCTCCAGTAATCAGCGGACTCAATCATGCTTGCAGTGTTTTTATGAATTAATAACAGGCACTTTGGAGGGCTAGCGGGGGAGGCAGGAAACGCAATCTATGGAAGCTTAATGAGCGCCGTGGGGAACAGCTAGCTCGCCGCCTCCCACCCCACCACATTGCACAGTAAATCATCTTTTCTGAGCTTACTGGCTTTCAGACCAGCCTAGGCAGTTTGCAGGAGCTCTTCAAATGTCCCTCTGTTCCTGCCAGGTCCCCCCAGCAAATGGAATCTGGGAGAAGCAGCACATTCTGAAAAGCCTGGTCTTCACCAAGCTCCTGGTTCGATCCCCAACACACAGGTAGTGGAGGAAGAAGGATTAGAAGTTCAAGGTCATCCTCAGCTGCACAGCAAGTTTGAAGACAGCCTGGGCCACGTGAGACCCTGATTCAAATAGAGGGTGGGTATGATTGCTGGAGAAAAGAATTGAAGCTTGATTTTTCCTTGTCTACATCCAAAACACCCTGCATACACCAGATCTCACCTGAAGAAGCAAAGGAGCTGGTGTTCTGGCTTGGTCAGACAAATGGCCACAGCCTTTCATCACCTTGTACAGTCACCCTGTCAAACTAGGTGAGGGCAGCTGAGACACAGAGGTCAGCTGCTGTCCCAGGCAGCCTGGACCACAGTCTCCTTCCCAGAGGGAGGGACTCTAACCCCCATGTCTATAACTGTGTTCTTGGTGTGGCACTCCACAGTACTACTAGATTCTCTATGCCTCAATCACACCACCAAATACCCCTAGAGCTCAAGCCATATCTACACTGAAAAAAAATTCTAATCCATCTGTCTGACACATAGCCCTATTAGATGGAACCAAGCCCAGTTCACAGCATCAGCTCACTACTTGGTTTAGGGAATCTAGTCATACTTAACAAGACCAGAGAGAAAGCGTGGGTGTTAGGGCCATGCCAAGGACCACAGGATATAGTCTTTCCCCTTCCTGTTCTCATAGATGGGCTCTGGCCCACACTCTGAGTGGCCACATTCTTCATTTGTGGAGAGGAGTGTAATTACCATCTCAAGTAGAACCACAGACCAAGACCAGACTACCTTCCCAGCAGGACTATGAAGACCAGTGCTCTATACAGGAAGCTGATTTCAAAGCAAGGCCAAGCTGCAATGGCACCCCCTTTTCTGGGGGGAATGCTGTAGCTATATAAAAGTGGAGAGATTAGGTGTTAATCTGAGTTGTCATGTCATGTGTGTTTGGGCTCAGATGCCATTTCCATGAAGGGTAGCTTTTCATTCCTAGGGGGTGCCACATGCCAAGGCCTCTGTGCCATCAGTGGTTCATGTAGTCTCCCTCTTTAGAGACGCTGTGTCTTCTCTCCTATGTGTCACTTCTCACCTACTGAGACAGATGCCTGGGCTCATTTGTCTCATGTAAACTTCAAAGTTTTGTCTTCATATGGCAACTTCCAAGACTGGGGAAACCAGCGCTTACGAAGTACCATGCGTTTGAACTTGGGCTTGAAGACTTTCTGTTGTGAGATTTATAAACCCACTTCTGGATGCAGCTGTTGCCAACAATGGTGGGATAAGAAAGTGCCCTTGGCTGTACCTTGCACCAAGCTCTGTGTTAGGTAATAGAAGAGCATCTGTGCCCACCCTCAGGGACCCTCAGGCTGGATTATTTCTTGACTCGGGGACCTCTTAGTAAGAGGGCAAATCACCTGTCTCCTGTGAACCAGATACTGAGGATAAAGCATATAGGTAGTAGCAAGGGCAAGAGGTAGGAGAGAGGGAGAGATAAAAGAAGAGAAGCTAGAGACATTGATTCTTAGGTGGATGCATGGATGGATACATGGGTAAAAAAAAAACATGGATAGATGCATGGGTGGATGTTGTTGGAAGCATGGGTGGAAACAGATGGATGCATGAGTGGATGTGTGGATGGATGGATGGTGGCTATGTGGATGGACGCATGGGTAGATATGTGGATAGATGCATGAGTGGATATGTGGATGGATGCATGGGTGGAAACACGGATGGATGCATGGGTGGATATGTGGGTGGATACAAGCACACCCGGAAAACTAATGGCCCAGATACCACCCAAACATGGAGCCCTAGACTCAGGTAAATGTAAGGCCAGGCTGGGGCACATTGTGCAATGTAGAATTAAGCCCTAGGTTCTGCAGGATTGGAGATCTCAAGGCCCCCATTTCACAAATACTTCTTACCATTCTTGAGAACACAGCTCACTTGCCAGCATCACACAGATCCAGTAATCCAAATTTACAAATAGCATCTCTCTGTGCTAGTCACTCCACTCTCCCCAGAGAGGACTGATTTTGTGTGTTTGCTAGAATTCCTCACAAACTGCCACCTGCTACAGGGCTTAGGAGGCCTTTGACCAAGGCCAGGTTTCCATGGAAGACTTGGCTCACTGGTGTTTATTATTTTGTTCTTGCAAATGTGGTCCCCAGGTTAGCATTTTCAACATCCTATGGGAATTATAATGAGAAATGCAGGTCCCCAGCCTCCATCCAGGCCCCAAGCATGAGCTGGATCTGATTTTGAATCCCATCCCTGGGTCCTGGGTAGACCCAGTTGATAATGGGAAACCAGGGCTATTCAGTAGGTAGAGAACACCCCCAGGTATGTGCTTGCCTTTAACACTGACTTCTCTCCTTGGCCCTAGCCCATGTGGTTCACCAGCTGGAGAAGCCCATCTCTCCTACACAGCTTTCAGGGTGCAGAGAGAGTAAATGAACTCTGAAACCTTCTTCATACATGCCTGTAAGAAACATTTCCAAGTTCTCTTTGGGGAATAGGCTTCTTGCCTCTCTGACAAGCCTCGGCAGACACAGTTCTAGACAGGGAGGAGGCCTTCTTGACAGTGTTCAGATCCCACTGAGTTGTGAGAACGGGAGCTTGTATGGTCCTTTCCTCTCAGGTCATGTGTTGTTAACTCCTTACCAGGGATCCCTGTCACCCGAGGGACAGGTAACTTTTAGGATTTCTGGTCCAATGAGGACACTGAGTCTCACAGACGTTAGCAGCTTTCTATGGCCATTTAAGAGAAGAGAAGAAACTGGGCACATGTTCCTCAAGTCACCTCTCTCTGGGACCCTTCTGGACAAGTCACCATTTATATAACAGTTCTTCCAAGAAGTTGTGTATTGAGGTCCAGCATCGCTTTAATAGAACCCCACCTTTTAAACACAAGAATGAGACATCCAGGGTGTGTGTGTGTATAAAGTGTGTATGTGTGTATTTACATGTTTACATGAATGTGTTGTGTGTGAATGGAGTGATTAGAATACTAGGTCCATTCAACCTCCTGATGAGGCTGGATTGGCCTGCCTGTTTCTGCCTCCCCAGCACTGGAATCACATGCCACCATGCCCAACTTCTTAAGTGGTTTCTGAAGCTTTGTCCTTAGCTCGTGAGATAAGCACTACTTACTGGGCTCTCTCCCCAGTCCCTGCTGTCCACTTTTGCTTAATGGGCACTTACTCCAGGTGCTGAACTGGGTCTGAATGACAGGGATGAATAAGATCCAGCTCTCAAAGCTTGCATTCTAGGTCTTCACCTTAACAGCCTTCAATGGAACAGGGTCATCTTCTTAGACGTTAGACTCTCCCCAGAGGACACGTGAAAGGGTTTTCCTTTAAAAAAGCAAGAATTTCCTAGCATGGTGGTATGTGCCTATCATCCAGGAACTCAAGAAGCTAAGCAGCATGAAGATCATGAGTTCAAGGCCAGTCTGGGTTACATAGTTAGACACTTAAAAAACAAACCCAGCTAAACAGGTTCCTCAACACACATCTGGCTGCTCCTTGCTGAGTCAAACACGAGTCTTTGAGCAAAGAGCCTCTTCTGGCGTGATTGACCTACGAGTTCCTTGTGCACAAACTCACACAATACATAGAACATTTTCCCCCAAGAAACACATTTAAATAAGCTTTTCTCAAATTGGATTTCAGAGGTTTCACTTCCCTGGGCTCTGCTTTGAATCCAAACTTACCTTTCCTGTGGCCTACTTCCTCACAGCCTTCCAGATGATTTTAAGCTAATCTGTTAAACCACTTTGCATTTAGAAGGATTTAACCAATATTAGAATACTATTTTACTCCTCCCCCAAAAGATAGGGCTCTAAACCCATCGCTGCACTAATCCAGAGTTCCACAACACACGTGTGCTCAGCACTCTAAGGCTAGACAGGCTTTGGGCCAGAGCACAGAGCCCACTGGAATTTTTATGGGTCCCAAGGGCTCTGCCTAATATATCTTAAGAAATGTTAGGTTTTCATGGTGACCCTTCCAACCCACTTCAAGGATTTCAGGTGAGGGGGTGTGTGGTAGCATATTTTATATTTAATAAAAACAGCCTGGAATATCAGATGACAAAGCCATCTCTTCCAGGCTTTATTTATTTATTTATTGCAAGACAGGATTTTCTGTGTAACAGTCCTGGGTGTACTGGAGCTTGCTTTGTAGATCAGGCTGGCTTCTCACTCACAGAGGTCCTCCTGCCTCTGCCTCCTAAGTGCTGGGACTAATGGCACGAGACACCTCTGCCTGGCTGGTCACTTCTACAGAATACCTCAATGTCTGCCTACACCTGCCTTAAATATCTTCTTCGCCCAGTTGTTTCACTTCCGGGTTCGACTCTGTATCATAATCCTAGAGTTAGGATTAAAGGTGTGAGCTACTAATGTTTGGTTGTTAGCCTCGAACTCACAGAAACACAGAAAGATCTCTGTCTCCTGAGTTATGAGATTAAAGACGTAGATCACCACTCAGTCATTCCTATGCTGGTATTAATTACCACTCTCTGATCCTCAATGCTTGACTTGGGTGATTCTATTCTCTGATAATCCAGGCTGATTTTATTAAATATGAAATATATGGCCACAGGGGTGAGGCAGGCCTTCCTGTGTCTTCTAGCTCCAACTAGCCTATCACTTGAGTGTTCCGGAGTCTCTCTACAGAGTCTGTGTAAAAGTAGTAGAAAGCTACTTGGTAGTTTTTCCTTTGCCTGGTTGTGTAACTGTGGCAAGTTCGTTCTTAGAGACTACCTGTGATCTTGAGCTGGGAGGCAAACCCTGTGGTATGTCTCAGAGCAGGAAAAAACGGCTACAAAATTGCATATTTTCAGAGAACCTGGATATACATCTACCTGGATCCCACGAGGACCTAGGACCAGTCCGTTTTACAACCACCAGGCAGTAGGGAGTATTTTTGGCCTTTCTCAAAAATGCCACAGGAGCTCAAAAGGACACTCGGGTTCCCTTGTATGTCCCAGCAGAGCCAGGCTCGGAGATGCAGCATGGCAAGGGATCAAACATTGTAGAGACTAATGTCCTTCCTCACTTTTGCTGGAACTCAGGATGGGAGGGAGTGGCAAGGAACAGGAGAGAAAGATGGAGGGTCCTTCTCTGCTATCTCTCTGTTATTTTCTCTCTCTTACCCTCACCTGTTGGTAGTCTGCACTGTGGTGTGGTGCACATGCAGATGACATCCTGGCTCTGGAAACCCCAGAGCAGATACTCTGTTGCAGCTATACATATATACCTTAGATGCAATCAAATGGGGGTGGTGTTTATGCCTCCGTTTTCTTGCAGAGTGGAGTTAGGAACATGTCATCCTGGAGCAGCTGCTCTTGGGCTCTGTGTGTTTAACTCCACTGGAGAAAATGTAAACATGAACTTGAGTTCTCTAAGATTATAGGGAGAAAAATTTAGCCGTTGGCATTACAGTTATTTTTCCAAACCAAATGCCCAGATTCAGGCATTAAAATGTAACACCTCTACCCTCATGGTAGAAACAAAAGAAAAAAAACCCCACATATATGTATTTGCAACCTAATTTCTCTGGGGAGAAAAGGTAAAGGCTGTTGTATTGGTTTCTGACCCGGCATAGCCCACAGTATGGACCTACCTGCCACTGCTTAGCCCTCCAAAATGACTCAGACGCTTAAATTGATTACTTACTGCTTGGTCTATGGCTCAGGCTTATTGCTAGCTAGCTCTCACATCTTTACTTAACCCACTTCTATTAATATGTTTTGCCATGGCTCGTGGCTTATCTCTACTCCATTATACTTGCTTCTAGGGCACTGGATTGTGTCTCTCCTGACTCCGCCCTTCTTCCCCTGTATCTATGCTTGGGTTTCCTGCCTGCTTCTAAGATGCTCCACCATAGGTCAAAACAATCCCTTTATTAACCAATGATATTTACAGAATACAGAAGGACATCCCACATCAGGCTGTTGGTATGGTGTGACTTTCTAGTTATGTTCTGGTTCTTCTCACACCCCCCCATGGGTTCTTCAGCCCATTTTACTTGCTTTTCTATCCATTCAGGCACAAAAGATCTGAGTAAATGAGCAACACCAGCTCAGAGCACATTCTCTTTCTCTTGCTGGGAGCTCCCTTGTTGGGACCCTGTGCCAAACTCCAGGACCAATTCTCCAGAGAGGCAAAGCCATTGCCCTGAGGCTTGAGTCACTGGAGAGAGAAAGGCCAACAGAGGTGGTTGTGAATGCTATAGCTGTAGTGGCTGAAGTGAAGGCCACTGGGACCCAGAACCATCTTGAACATGCCATGATGGAAAACAATATGCCAACCAAGGACATGGGCTCCCTGGGGGACCTACCTGCTGCACATACAGCCTCAGGCACCTTTTGCTTGGGTTCTCAAACAGACCTCATGTCACACGTCCAGAACCCTGAGTCCCAACGACAGTCTCTCGGGCAGTTGTTCTCTGCCACCATTTTAGATCCTTCCCTCTTCTCTTATACCTGTGCTCATCATTGTCAGAACCCAAGTGGGAGAAAAAAGTAGCACCATAGAAAAAAATAATAAAATTGACATCATGGGTCCAGTGAGACCACTCAGCAGTTCAGGTGCTGGCTGCCAAACCTGTCGACCTATGTTGAATCTCTTAAGCCCACATGGTAGAAGGAGAGAGCTGACTCCCAAAAGTTGTCCTCGGACCCCCACATGCATGTTGTGGCATATGAGCCCTCTCCTGACGAAGTAAGAAATACATGTCTGTCAGGACATGTCTTGATTGAGTTAACTGTTATATAAAAAGCCACTCTATTCTATAAACTTGGGAGACGGCACAAGAATTCATCTATCTCCACTTCCTAGCTAACTGCCTCACACACCTGCTACCCTGATTTTTCCACCATGGTGAGCTGGATACTCAAACTGAGAGGCATAAGTAAGTCCCCAGTCTCTTAAGCTGCTTTTGTCATGGCAATGGTTAAAGTGCCTGATACAGATGTGACACCTCCGAATCCAGGAGCATAGTATACCCCTCTGTGTGTTGTCTTTTAGGAAGGTTTTGACTTTCTTGATATAACTCTCATACACTCCGAGCACTTAGATATTTCCCTCACATTAACTAACAACGTTGAAAAACTGAATTCATTTTTTTAATTGAAAAACATTTTTTTTTTTTACTTCCTATAGAAAAAAGTTGCAAGAGTCCATGTTGCCAGACAAGTGATTGCCTGCTTGGCAGAGGCTCACCATTACATTGTTGTCCCCTCCAAATCACTAAAATGCTTGGGCATATGGCAGCAGCATACATGTCCCCAATCATGAGAAGTTGCTTCTTAGAGTGTCAAAGGGGGAGGTGGGCTTTCAGCATAGGATGCTGGGTAGAGCTGCAAGAGAGTCAGACAGAGAAAGGCCCCTTGGAGGCCATGTTCCTACTGAGATAGCACCTACATCCTCTCTGGCAATAAGGGTGGGACCCATGTCCTGTCACGAGCTACCCATGTAGCAACTTTGGCCTCTCCCAGGAATAGAGGAGTGATTCTCTGGCATAGGTCATGTAGGACTCCTTTCTAGCTCAAAAATGAAAATCCCAGTAAAGATGACTTAATCCTGCATCCAGTTTCTGCTTTTGGATCCATTGGGAGGCCACCAGGCAGGGCTACATGGTGGTAATCCTCCCTCAGAGCCACTCCCACACTCACTCAGGAGTATCCCCACTTTTCACAAAGAAGTTCATACTCACTCTGCTTACTCTCTGTCCATGTTTCCTTAAGTGTGAGACAATTAAATCATAATCCACCAGCTTGGGGTAGCTGTTGTTGACCGTCCAGCTTCCTGGCTGCCCCCAGTTATATTCACTCAAAGCTGAGAAAGACTCCATAGCCCTCGAAGCTCCACATTGCTTGCTTTAGGCTTGCTAGGTGCATGGGCTCCAGCTGCTGGGAGTCTGCCACAAGCATCCCTCCTTCTGTCTTCAGACAGAAGAGATTCACCACAGCCAAGGCTTACGCTCAGGACTACCAAGGATCCCTCCCCACTCGAGGCTATCACAGCCACCACAGCTGTAGGATAGGTTGAGAACACCCAGGGAGGAGTCAGGAATCTGTCCCCAATCCTGGGTTGTTTCACATTCTGACCTTGTATTTCTTCTTATTTGATATTATTTTTTTTAATGGCTATAAGGCAAACCAGAAAAGATGGATTAAAAGTCTCAGTCCAGGAATATAAAGATGGGCACGCCTGCAAAGTACTAGTTGGCCAGTCCCTTCAGAATATACATCAACAACACCCCAACACATTCACTTCTACCCCTGTCTTGCACTCTTATATGATTGTTCAAATAACTGGAAGCATCTATCTAAGATTTGAATTCACCTATGCGTAATAGACTCTGCCTAAGTACCAAGGGCCCCCGGGAATAGCAAGTGTACTCAGAACCAGGTTGAACTCAACTTGGAGTGCGTTCTAGTTAGTTTAACTATTAATTTGTCTCAGCCTAGAGTAACCCGAGAAGGGAGTATCAGTTGAGAGGCTGCCCCATCAGACTGGCTTAAGTGCACGCATATCTGTGAGGGGTTGTCTTTATCGTAATTTAATGTAGGAAGGCCTGCCCACTGTGGGTGGCACCATTCCCTAGGCAGGTAGACGGTCCCAGGCTGTCTAAGAAGCCTACCAAGAATGAGAAAGCAGTGCCCCTCCACGGTTCCTGCCATACTTCTTTGGTTGTAAGTGCTCCTCCGTCTTGCTTTCAGAATCCTGCTTTGAGTTTTCTTCATGACGAACTGTAGTTCATAAGCTGAAGTAAATCTTTTCATCCTCTAAGATGCTTTTAGTTCAAGTGTTTGATCACATCGACAGAAAGGAAACTATAGCAGGGGAAATGGATGAGAGCTGCTTCATGAGGATGTCGGATCCAGACTGTACATTGGGACGGATTCCCTTCCTGCCCCATTCAATGCTGATGATTTGTTTTTACCAGGCTCAGAGTAAAGGGACTTACCAAAGCTCCTTTCAGGTCTCTGCCCTGCAGAAAGCTTAAGGTAAGATGGGAATCTTTGGTGGATGGGCAAAGACCCTATCCTTCCCTGCCCTCTCCCATATCAGTGGCATGAAGACCCAAAAGCTCTCACTAGGAACCAGAAGTTTGAACTTACCATACCCAGGGAAGGGTTCTGTGGAAGTTTCTGGGCCCAGGAGACAATGCCTTTCAGTGGTTGTCTTAAGTGAGAAATAAAAAGCAGCCCTATGAGATAAAGCTCTGATGGTGCTAGAGGGCAAGGGTAGGTCATGTCCCAAGTCCCAAGTGGAAGGCTTAGATGCAGGGTTCCTCCTTCACACTTGGCCTTGGGATCTCCATGCTTGCCCCTTACCATGCAATCCTTCCCAGCCCTCAGTCTGTCCTCCATTTCCCAGCTCCTACCAGTTCTTCAATACCCCTTTAAAAATTAAGGGTGCAGCAGGGGTGGGGGCAGCTTCAGAAACAGATAAGAGGTAATTGCCTGCCTCTGACTCCTCTTGATGTGAAAATAGGATTGGAATGACTCACTCTGGTTGAAAGGTTAGTTGAAGGTTATTACAGGAAAATTGTTATTCATACATTTTTCCCCCTGTGCGGTGGATAGCCTAAAAGATTAAATTCACAGAGTGCGTAATGACCCATCAGGGCGGACAATGGTAGGGGCGTCCCAGGGGAGGGGAGATAACGTAGCACAGAGACTTCTCTGAATAATTCATGCTCCAGTGCCCGGCACCAGCAGATTACAGGAGGGTTTTCATTAGAAAGAAGGGGAGAGAACAGAATGTGCTTTCAGAACAGCGCCTGTTTCTCTGCACCGTGGGCAGCTCTGGCCCGGTTTGCTACGGCTTCAATCAACGCCTGTCCCTCATCTTGGCAGCCCTTGGAGGGTGGGAAATGGGATAAGAGGACATCATTGTTCCTTATAAGGCAGGCAAGTGATGGCCTGGGCTATCAGGGCTCTTCCTGAGGCTTGCTGCTCAGAAGGGTGCACCAGTCTGGAGAAGATGCTGAAAACAGATTTACCCATGGGGTATCGAGTGCACTAAATATGTGCTAAAACATGAGCACATGGGTATGGTAAAGTAGTGGCTGCCAGGGTATTCAATAGATGTCCTCTTTCTGTCCCTGATGCCTTTCCTACCCTTTCCTGAGGCAGCCAGAATGTCCCACCCATCATTTGTGCTCCTGGTTGTCAGTACTAGAAGAGGCCTGTCCTATAGGACTCCCAGTGCCAAGCCAAGGTAGGCACTGATTTGTGACCCATCATATGGGACTCGGGCCTCTTCTTCCTCTAAAGAGCAGAGTGGCAGAAGAGAACTGGGGGGGTGTGAGCAAGGGGAGATTATGAAGATGGTTGCCCAGGTGTTGGGGAAGGCACAGACAGCTTAAATCAGAGTGGACCAGGGTTTTTTATAGGCCTTGGGCTGAGTACTGGGAGCTTGGCCTATACTCATGTCAGGGGAATGATTCATCAGGACAAGACCTGAATTGCTGTTTCTCAGGTGAGGCCTTGTAAAATGATGGATATGGGACCTACTTAAGGTCACACAGTTGAAAGGCCAATGAGGCCTCCTTCCTCCCCACCTCTGAGGTTTTCATATCTGCTGTGTCCCCCAGCCTCAAGCTTGTTGGAAGGTATGAGATTTTGGTCCTGTTTCTCTGAAGGGTTTGACTAGATGGTTTCTTCCAGTTGAATAGGAGTTTGATATTAATTTATTAAAGCTTTTGCTAGGTGGCAGGTGTCTCTGTTCGTGTCTGTAGATCACATGTCATTATCCCATATGCTACTCAAGTCCTAAGCTCTGGTTAAATCCAAAGTCAAGAAATTCATTTAACCCCTTGAGACCTGAGAATCTACATGCAGGGCAGGTTTCTCTCGGTCTCTCCTTCCTTCCTGCCACAGCTCTGAGTGAGCAGCTGCTGTGTCTGCCCCTACACCGTCACACTGAGACCCAGGATATAGTCACTGTCAAGAGCTTCTTCACTGGGACAGACAGATAAAAAGGCCTAGGCCCTTGTTACCGAAGTTGACTGAAGATTGACAGACCCGGTGATGTCCACCACCACCCTTTGTCAGCCAGATTGTCTTAGTCAGGGTTTCTACTGCTGTGAAGAGACTCCATGACCACAGTAACTCTTAAAAAGATAAAATATTTAATTGGGGCTGGCTTATAGTTCAAAGGTCTAGTCCGTTATCATCATGATGGGAAGCAAGGCAGCTGGAGAGGTAGCAAAGAGTTCTACATCTTGACCCACAGGAACTGAGTCCCACACTGGACATAGCTTGAGAATATGAGACCTCAAAGGCTGCCTCCACAGTGATACACTTTCTCCAACAAGGCCACACCTCCTGATAGTGCCACTCCCAACGGGTCGGACATTCAAACACACGAGTCTATAGGGCCATATCTATCCAAACCACCACACAGATGTTCCATTCAAGCCATATGGCAGTTCTTTCCAAAACGCTGCCACTGGGATAGAGTGAATGACTGTCACAGGTGCCAGAGTTCCAAAAAACTGCGATGTAACCTGTCATGGGGTTGGGAGTGGGTGCTGACAGAGGACACCAAATAAGTGAAGCTCAGAAGGCTGGGGCTTGGGGTAGACGTTGTGCTTAGAATTGGGTTGGAACACAGGTCAGACAGAGCCCAGGATGCAGAATCCTTGGGGACAGGGGTCCAGCTCATTTGCTGGTAGATGGGAGAGACATTGGTGAAGACAGACTCTCTATGAGCTGAGACCGTACGGGCTTCCCCACAAGAAGGCTCGCCAACCGCGAGTCTGTCCAACCCGGTCCCGTGGCTGACTCCATTGGTTGATTTTTCTTCTCAGAATAAGGTCAACCAGACCTAAGGTACAGGGTGGGCTGAGGGGACACTGCAGACCCTGCTTGCGCTGTGAAGACTCTCCTTTTCTATGAGAAGGCGCTGATGTAGGAACAGCCTGAGGTGAGGCAGAGCATGTGGGTTCCACACTATCTGGGGTGCTAAGCTTTTGATGGCTCATAGTGACAGGAATGCAGCCTGACTAGAGGTCAAGAGAGTCTAACAGCGAGAGACATTCCTATGTGTGATCGCCACAGGAAGAAGACGAAGACACCAGTGGTTCTGGATACCCAGCATCCTCTACCTCTCCTGGTAAAAGCACTCACCTGGTTGGGGAAACAGCATTCCCTTCTTCGGCATGGGACAGCCATGAGGGTGCCAGCCAAACCTGTCACTTTGGCCACAGGGATGGACACATGGCCTGAGGCAGGTTAATCATCTTTTAGTAGCATATTAATTCTATCACACGGCCAGAGGCACTTTCCTTGACCTTAGTGTCATAGTATCTGTACCAGAGCTATAGATATATATGGCCATTCTCCACCACATGAAGAAAGCCTTGGAGGCACAAAGGTGAGGTCAAAGTGTAAACTGAGGGAAAAAAGGAGAGAGGGAGAATGGAGGAAGAAGGGGATGGAGGGGAGGCTGTCTCTTCTTGGTATGCTGTGGGGTCCTTCCATCCCTCTTGCCCTTCCTAGTTACGAACAAGTCTCACTTCCAGGGAGGCGAGCACCTTTTGTCTTACGCATGTTCACCTAGCCTGGACTAGTGACTATGACCTGATAGTGACTATGACCTGATGACCTCTAGCCTTCAGGACCACAGGCTGCCGTTACAGGGGTCCCCAGTGTGGGATTCAGTACCATTGCCTACAGAGACCTGGGGGCATTGCACCCTTCCTGTGTACCTGTGGTGTCCTCCCCGGTCCTGGCAGCATGCCACTGCACTGCTGCTCATTCCCCACCCAGTGAAGTGTGGCAAGGTCACCCTCTAATCCAGCTCATGCTAGAATGGAAGAACCTACTTCCATTCCCTGGGGATCTCTCCAGCGCACTGAAGCTTTGTCTGGGACTCAGCTGATTTTTTTTACCCCTCCAACACAGAAGCCTTGCAATAGTTGTTTCCAGAAGGAACCTCACTCCTCTATACAAATACTCTACAACAGCCACCCTTCCCCACCTGCCTGACACCCAACACATCTGGACCCCAGAATGAAGGAGCCAGACTCCAGCAGAAGTCCTTCTATCCTGTACCACAGTAGCTGGAGAGCGTCTTAGAGAGCTTCATGATCTATTGCCTCACTACATGAAGACGTCCCTGGCAAATCTCCCCTAGCAGATAAAGAGAGATAAAATCTAGAGACATTTGTAAAATTGAAAATGAGATGAGCTAGTCTGGATGAGAGTGGTCCTCACAGGCTCCTGTATTTTTAACACCCGATCCCCAGTTGGTGGTGCTATTTGGGGGGTTTAGGAGGTGTGGCCTTGCTGGAAGAAGTATGTCACTGGAGACAGGCTTGAGGATATGAGCTCTCATCTTTCTGAGTCTTCTGGCATGCCTACCCACTGCTGCCCATGCCTACCCACTGCTGCATGTGCCTACCTGCTGCTGCTTCAACGCCTACCCACTGCTGCTGCCATGCCTACTCACTGCTGCCTGTGCCCACCCACTGCTGCCCATGCCTACTCACTGCTGCCATGCCTACTCACTGCTGCCATGTCTAGCCGCTGCTTCTGTGCTGTCCCTACCACAATGGACTTAACCATCATGTCTCAAAACATAGTGCAAACAAACCTTTCATTCTGCAAGTTACCTTTTTTGTGGTGTTTTATCACAGCAGCAGAGAAGTAACCGAGACACAAGAACACTTGGGCAGGTTGTGCTTCCCAGCACATCACTTCTGCAAAACGTTTTCAAGCCCTAAGGTAAGACCATCCCCCCCCCCCCCCCCCTACACACACACACATAAAGAAAACTCCACTGGATATTGACCAGATCTTCAAAATGAAGGAGTCAAAACCAAGGTTCACCTACATGGTCTAGTAGGTTCTCAATTGGCTCTTGGAATAAAGGTCACTAAAGTATGTGTGCTACATGTATGCATGTGCAGGCATGCTAGCTCCTACACTCATGAACACACACACACATGCTCATGGACGCACATGCATGGCCAACTCAAAGTCCCACATGCCCTTCAATTCTTCCACGGCTTTCACCTTTTCTTGGTCTCCCAGCTTAGCTTCAGCTCCTAGACTTCTTTCCCTTCTTTCTCAAACATCTCTATACTTGACTACAAAGTATGTCCCCCCGCCCAAGTCTTGTTCCTGGGTCTCTAGTGCCCATTGCAGGAATCTAACATCCTCAGTTGGGAACCCAGAACATTTTGCAATCTATATCCATAGTTAGAGATTCCCTGTGCTTTTTCAGAAGCCCCTTTGTCTTTTGTCGTGACCTGTTCATTACAATGCACTACTTTATAAGTGATTTTAAAGAATTATTCATCAGAAATTTATGTATCTGGGTATTTTGCCTGCATGTGTGTCTGTGCATCATGTATATGCGAGGTGCTTGCAGAGGCCAGAAGGAGACAGTTACAGGTGGTTGTGAGCTGCCATGTGGTGCTGGGAATTGAATCCGGGCCCTCTGGAAAAGCAGCAAATGCTCTTAACCGCTGAGCCATCTCTCCAGCCCCTGTAAGGACTTTAAATGAGTGAATACCCCATGTTTCAGCCCTATAAGCCCTACTTACTGTTCCTTTAGGTGAGAGCTGGTACTTAGGACAGTAAGATTCTAGATGACCTTCCTTTCTTGTGCTTCAGAAAGGCAGGGGCCCATCTGTATACAGAACCCATGAGGGTATTATTGTTCTCCCAATGAACCCAGCATCAACCCTTTTCAAAGAAACGGCTTTCAAGAAACATCTATGCACATTAAAACATCCCCAAATGAGTGCTTATATAACTGGTGAGATCTGAGCAGATTCATGGGTTACATGTTGATCATTAAGATCCTCTGCCTCCATCATGGAAGATGCTCCTACCACTGATTGGAGGAACTTTTTAGGGGGACAAAGGGAAGATCTGTTTGTATTATTTTTTCCAAATGCATGAAGGTCGACAATCATCTCACAATAGCTAAGAAAACACAAGCTAGTGGAAAGTCTTAGGCACCAAAACGTTTTCTACCCAAATCTCCTATGTATCCCCACCTTTCTGCTGTTAGCTGCAATAAATCCAGATCCCATGATAGAAGGTGAGGCGGTATCTAGGATCTGAGAAAAGCATTGCCATCGACCCTAACTTTGAGTGTTTACTCTTAGAAGGACCATTGGGTAATCCCATGCTTCTGAGCTCTTGGCATGATGGGAGGTTGCCAAGAACCTATGACCCATAAACGTGCTGCCAGATCAATCTGTGGGCTCCTGGCACTGTGGTACCAGAGCTATTTATCAATCTTGTGTGCTTCCTCAATATTCAACTAAAGTACAGGATGAACACCTCTAAGGCCAAATTCTCTCTCTTCCCCCTCTCTGAGTGTGTGTGCGTGCATGCATGTGTGCAGCTCTTCAGTATAGGCTCTACAGTATAGCACCTGAACACCCCCCACTCCATAGGGGTCAGGGAGACAAGCTGGGGCTGAGCCTGACTGCAGTGATTGGCTGAGGACTGAGGGTGTGACTAGAGCTAGACCAGCTAGCCTTGTAAGAACTTGCTATTGGAGTCGCTTTTCGGTGGCTTGAAGAGGCCATGTTGGGGCTACCAAGGGCCAATCTTCCCTGACACAAAAGAAAGATGAGCATCACTAGAAGGGGGTGGTATTAACAAGAGGGGGGATCAGCTCTGAGAGGCAGAGGGAGAGAAGGAACCTTTATCAAAAACCTTTATCTCCATGTTAGAAAGGTGGCTTTGTCATTACAGTGCTTACCTTGCAAACTTGGGAACCTGCGTTTGGTCCCCAGAACCCACGTACAAAACAGTGGTGGCATGCATTGTAGTCCTGCCACTGGGAAGCAGAGACAGCACATCCCTGAGTCTCCCAAGTCCAGACCAGTGAGAGACCCTGTCTCAAAAACAGGGTGGACAGTGCCTGAGGAATGACACCCAAGGTTGTCCCTCTGGCCTCCACACACACTCATACACATGTGCACCTAAACACACACACACACTTCTCCATGTATCCTTCCCTGTTGGCTCTAGTCTTTTATATAGCTTCAATATGCTTTGTCTCCTCAGGATCATATATTGGAAGCTTGGACCCTAACGGTAGTGTTAAGGTATGGTGGAACCTTAGTAAGTGGAGGCCTAATAATTATGTTACTGAGAGCATCATCCTCTGACAGGATTAAGACTAGTTTAGGAGGCAAGTTATCTCTCAATAGAGTGGCCTTTTATCAAAGGGCAAGATCAGCCTGTTCCCCACTTTCTGGTTTGTCATGGAGTCCTGTCCATGATGATCCTGTCTTCTTGATACTGTCTGTCACAGGTCCTCATCACAGCCGAGCAGCAGCCGACACCATGCTCTTGGACCTGCAGAAATGTGAGCGCCTTTTTCAACACACTACTCCAACCTCAAGTGCTTTATTACAGTAAGAGGAAAATAGTAACGTACCCTCCTGGGGGACTTCCTAGATATGGTGTAGTGGCGTGTGTTCCATTTTATTTTTTAAAGCCAGAGTGACTTGTGTACCTAGCCCATGAAACTTGGAGTTATAGACCAGCCAATGCCACAACTAGACAATTCTTCACACTCAATCAAAGAGAAGGTAGACGCTTTCAGCTAGCTCGACTTTGCAGTTGAGAGCTAACTGACTCTCCACAGGAAAGAAGTTTAGGCCAATGAGCAAGAGTGAACACACCTCCCCGAGTGTGCGGGACAGGCTGTAAACATTGGCCCCTGACTTCTTTCTGCTCGGGAGCTTTCTTCCAATCATTCACCACAGTTAAGATTCGGCATCCATGTTAAATATCCCTCATACTTTCAATAGCTTAAAAATAATCTATGAAACTTGAGTGTAAAGGGCTGGGATAATCACTCAGTTTCTGAAGCACTTGTCACATGAGTGCGAAGACCCAGGTTGAATCCCCACAAACCATATGATAAGCCAGGGCACAGTGTTCCACAGTTACAATCTCATTGCTGGGGAAATAGAGGAAAGCACATTCCTGGGCTCACCGGACTGTTATCCAAGACTATTCTGTGAGCCCCAGGCCCTGGTGATAGACTCTATCTCAAACCAAACAAAAAAGAAAAAACAGAAAAACAAACAAAACCCCCATCAAGGTGGCTGGGTCTGGGTATGTGGCACATGTCTTTAAGCCAGCACTTGGGAGGCAAAGGCAGGCAAATTTCTGTAAGTTTGAGGCCAACCTGGTCTACAAAGTGAGTTCCAGGCCAGCCAGAGCAACAAAGAGAAACCCTGTCTCAACCTCATCCTCCAAAACAAGCCAAGCAAACCAAGATGGACAGTTCCTGAGGAATGACACACCGGGGCTGACTTCTGGCCTCCACACATATGTGCACACACATGAACATGAACAGATATGCACGATTCAAGTACTTGAAAATACATACACAAGAAAAATTAAAGAAATTTAAAGCAAACTGGTAGTGTCAGGAGCCTGGGAAGAAGGGACCAGTAGAGAAAGGTTAAGCAACAGGGACTGTGCTATATTGCAACAAAAGCCAATGTCCTGGGTGTGGTCTCCCAGTGGGCAGCCACGGTAGCAGGGGCTTAATGTCTACTTGCAAAAGCTGGGAGACAGACCAGTTTACCTCAGTTAAAAATCTCACAGCATATACACGGATGGAAGCCAACATGTGGTGCCCCATTAACATGTATAAATTTGTGTTTCCATAAATGAATTTCATTTTATAAGGAATGGAGGGATCGCTCTCTAGCTCTGTTCCTTACCCTGTCTTCTCGCACATACACAGACATACACACACACACACACACACACACACACACACACACACACACACACACACACACGGGGGGGGGGGGGGGGGGGGCGCTACACAAACAGACTGCAAGAAGGCAGCTGCTAGCTGTCCCTCTGAAAGCCAGGAATAGACAGGACCTTCACAAGGATCCACCTTGGCCAGAACTTTGACCTGGGACTTCCAGCCTCCAGAATCATGAGAAGTAAATGTCTCTTGTCATAGCAAGGGAAGTTACTCATATATTCTCTCTTAGTGCGCACAACAGGTTTGTTTATGTTTTTTACATTTATTTATTTGGGGGTGGTGCACATGTGCCATGATGCATGTGTGGAGGGCCCATAGACTGAACTCAGGTCCTGGGCTTTGAACAGCCAGGTCCTTACCCACTGAGCCATCTCACCAGCTCCCCATACAACTCTTCTGCTCAAAGTACGTGACTCACTTTCTAGAACAAACCAGAAGCTTCTCTTTTCTAGTTCTATTTTTGTAGAGCAAATTTCTATCCAGTATCCTCTATGTATTAAGCAGGGAAGCCTTGTAGCCTGATCCATGAGTCACCAAGCCCTTGCCTCCTCTGTAGTGACTTTTGGTGTCAAGGCTGTCAGAACAGCTGTGGGCACCTGACTGAAATAAACCAATCATGACTTGTCCAGGATCTGAATCATCAGGAATCTGACATGCTAACCTGGCACAGCCTCCCCATGTGGTCCTGGTAGCAGAAGGCAGATGATCTGCCACCACCCAGACTAACAAGACAAAGAGTCTTTGAACAGCAAAGGGACAAGCGGTAGACTATGAAAATGACCTTAGTCTACTCTATACCTGAGGCCGGGCTGCAGGCTTTCTTAGGATTATGTTAGTGACCTCTATGTATGAACTAAATCTCTGCTTTCCCGTTTTGCAAGTCCACCTATTTGGCTTCTGTCTCTTGAAATCAAAAAAATTCTTAACGGGTATGTTCAAATGCTTCCTAAACCTTTCTCTTCCTTTGTCCCTTTTCCCTTCTGTCAATCAAATCGGCAATGGTTGGCACACGTATATTATATAGGATATCAAATATAGGTCAACGGATGTCACCTCAGGAAACAAGCAGTAGAAAAAGACCCTGCTTGGCAAGGCCTCTGAGTAGAGGGAGATCACATGCTTTCACACCCCCACTGTGGGGGGAGTCGCCAGGGTCAGCCCATGCTTTGGCATGTGAACTTCTTGTTCCCACCGAATCAGTCAGCTGAAATGGGAATGTTTTATTTCAGCAGACATGTGTCAGCCTGGGTTTGAAACAAAGGCATGTGGACACAGTGGGCTGGGCTGAGGCAGGCTCTTCACAAAGGCTGCCTGTGAGACATCTCTGCTGAAGCTGTGTACTTCTTGAGTGCCAGGCACCATTTTGGAAAGTTGCTAGGGAGGTTGGCTTGCACTTCAATGAAGTCTGAGTCACATTCAAGGCCAATGCTTTCGAAAAACAAAGCATTGGGAAGGTTTGGGGAGGGGAGCGTGGGGAGGTGATGGAAATCAAATGACCCATTGGAGCTAAATTACCAGCCTCCTAGAAGGTTTTTAGAAATAACGGTCTGCCTCAGCCCGCGGCCACCGTTCATTCTCTCTCTTGCTCTTCCAATTAATTATTGTGTTTTAACACAATCTCGGAAGATAATTGCCTGTCAGTGTATCACTGTGTAACACCCCAGGGCGAACGATGTTTTCGCTCCGTCTGTCAGCACTAATAAACACAGGACTGGGGGAAGAGGTGAGAGAGAAACCCACCTGGTGGGATGAGGAACCCACCTGCTTTCTTTTGATGGCCCAGGATCTAGGTCTTTCTCAAATTCACCCTGGTAAAATGAGGAGGGTATGCTGGGCACGCTGCAAACAGAACGCAACCCACTTGGTAGACAGTTGCCTTGTCCACCCTGGCTCTACCTTCCAAAGCTTCATGCTTGTTCATTTCCTATTGAAGATGGCAGGATAGACAGAAATGTGAATTGCTGTCCTGTCTACCCCATTACCTTATCCAATGAAAAGGTGTATGGATCTATAGGCTGTTTAATGACAGACTGGGTGGAAGTCAGATATTTTCTAAATAAATCATATTTAAAAGGCTTCTTTTGTACATATATGCATACATATATATGCATATATATATTTTAGAATAGGAAGAAGAGGAATGGAATGTAAAAATGGAAAGCTTATGTAGCTAAACCCTGCTGAACTAAATATTTCAATAGAGGAAAAGAAAAATTCCCCATTTCAAATTAAATTGAACCCATTCGGTGAATATATGAGCATCATAGGACGTAAGTGTCAATTAAAGTGATAAGTCGTGGACCTGGCACCGAGTTCTGGATTGTTCTGAGGCCTGTTTCCCAATGTGGCCATTGGTGCTTTGTGGGGAATTGAAACTGATCTGCCAAGTGAGACCTGGGAGTCTTCTGAGAAACAGAGATGAGTTCAATACCTCTGAGTTAATTGGCATTTTATTCTCATTTAAATCTCTGTCACAACCTTTTATTTTATTTTATTTTGTATTTCAGAGGAGACGACAATTTTGAGATCTTCCCTGCGGCTCTTGGGAAGCTCAGAACAAATTAGATAGTGCCATATAATCTCACCCATGGATCTCACAACCCTTCAGCTTCTGTCAGGATCTGGGGCTTTGGCAAATGCCAGGCGCTTTCTAAATAGCATAACGGAGAGGAAATAGGATCATTAGGGGTCCAGAGCACTTTTTCCAGGGCCCAGATTACATTCTGTTTGTAGATTGAATGGCTTATTTGACAAGAATCATCTTCTCTGTGAGGACATGGAGAAAGTGATCACCTGAGATGTGGTGGAATAAATGATAAGGTTATACATGCCTGTGAATTATGGGACCGGGAACACTCCCAGGCTGTGTGTCATATGCTCCCCAAAATGGCTTCTGGGATATCTTTTAGGAACTCCTGCGGTGAGTGAGTTACCTCCTGATGATATATGGGAATCCATCCTCTGGAGACCCTCCTCAGGAAAACCCCTCTTCTTCTGGCATTGATTTCCCTGGTTTGATTTCCAAATGTTGTCAATCTGTGGTCACCTTTCCAGGAGGACCCATTTTTACCAGGTGCCTTGAGCAAGCAATGGCTTCCACATTCTCAGCCCCTCTTGGGTGCTTCTCAGTTGCTCTCATAGAAGCAGCTTGAGGAGGGCCGTCCAAAGACTGAGTGCATCATGACAGGAGCTTGGGTAGCTGGTCACATGGCACCATGTCAGGAAGCAGAGAGAGACAGAGGCTGTCACTCAGCCAGCTCTCCTCCTCATTAAGGCAGGGTCACCAGGCCCAGCATGAGCTGGTGCTGCTCGGTGAAGTTCAGCCTTCTCATCTCAGTTAACCTAGAAATTTTCTCCAAGACATATCCAGAAATTTGTCTTTAGATGCTGCCAAGTTGACAATCAGTGTGAGTCGTCACAACCTCCTACATTGCACAGGCTTTCAGATCTTCAGACAGCTGAAGGGCGCCTCTCCTCCAAAGGCGCTGGGCTCAGATCACTGCCTTTGTCTACAAAGCATTCCCAACCCCACCTCCCATTCCACACAGTCTAGTCTTTTTGTGACACACTGAATTTCCCATCAGTTTGTTGGCTCGTAAAAGTCCTTGTCACTGAATAGTACTGTGGCTCTCTCTACTCACCTGCTGGTGTGGGACTTCCTGCAAAGGAATTTCTGCCTAGTAAGAGTATTTGGGGGGCTATACAGGAAAGGTCTCAAGTAAAGTTCCTGGATATCCCTCTTGTTGCTACCCACAAAGAGGTGGTCATAAACACCAGGCATTGACTCTCTTATGCTAAGTTTTTGTTAGGAATTGTACCCTAGTCTGGCATCTGTTTCCCCTTGCTGTGTGTGTTGTATTTGAGATGCTGTATCCACCTAGTTATCTGCCAGCATATGAATGGATAATGAAAAATTGGTGTGTGTGTGTGTGTGTGTGTGTGCATGCGCATGCATGCACATTCCTGCCACAGTGTACATATGGAGATCAGAAGACAAAGTCAGGAATTGGTCCTTGTGTCCTAACTTGTCGGACATAGTCCCTTCTTTGCTTACCAAGGTATGCACCAGGCCAGCTGACTCATGAGCTCTGAGGATTCTCCTATTTCTTTCTCTCCTCTTCTATAAGTGTTGTATTAACTGACCCTTCTCCATAGCCCTGATGGGGAACATTTCATGTTCAAAAGTGTCCACTGTTCTGTGAATAAGTATCATGATGCCCGCAGTTCTCCCATGATGCAAAGCAGGGAGGAAAATGAGCACTATTTATTTTTTCCTGTGAACAGGAGGCTCACAGAAAGCTCTGCTCTACTTGAGGCAGGAAGCAGCAGCCTTGGGATCATTCTGAAGACTATCACAGCATTCAGGGCTGGGCCAAGGGGAAGATCCCTGCTTCTCCCTCCATGCCCCTCACATCTGCTCCCAACATCAAGGTACAAGCTGGTCCTAACCCCTCATCCCCAGGCAGCCATTCTCCCTGGAGGTATTGCCAGGCCAGAAGGCCAGCAGACACAATGAGACCCAGGCTCCTCTTTGGGCCAGCTGGAATTCTGGCTCAGTGTCCATGCCACAGTTTGTGATTCTCTTGGCCAGTTAATGAGAGAGACTGGCTCAAGCTGTCCTATGATCTCATAGCCTTTGAGTGGGTCACATTCCCCAGTTCCCAGTAGCATTGCCTGGAGAAGCGTAATTCCATTGCCTTGAATTCATTCCCGAAATTGTCATGTCTTTCTTTTCATGTCTCTGAACTCTCTGAGGGCACGGTTCATATGTCAGATAGCTTTCTACTTTCCATGGCTGCAGTCCATTCCCTGGTGCTGTGGATGGGTGATGGACATAAGAACTGGACCACACCCCATCTGAGACATTTTCAGAGACATTGAACTTAACCCGGGAGCCCCAAGGCCCTTGCAGAACATTTCTTAGGTTATGACTCAGGTCTAAAAGAGGAGACTAGAGAAGTGTATATTTAATAAGCTCCAAAGTTCTGGTGAACTTGATAATCCCATCATTTGGTATCACTGGCTTAAAACTTGGTGCTAAGTTTGGCATTGGGCATAGGTCACTGGGGCTAGGGTGTTGGCTGCCTGATGGAGGGGATGGAGACAGACTCTTTTCCTGGCTGTCTTCTCTGGAACTTCTGCATCTTTCCATGCATCACACACACCACATGTCACATTTGCCTCCACTTCATTTACTTCAAGTGTGAGCTGTCTTTAATTAGGCCAATGAGCCTCCTGCCTTTTGAACCTTGAAAAGTATCAGCTTTACCTTCTAAGGAAACAGCAACCTGGAATCTCAAACTGTCAGGTCTGGGTGATCCTGGGAACCACTATTGTAAGGACTTTGTTATAAAAGGACATGGTTTCTTAATTATGCAGAATGTTTGTTTGTTTCTAGCAGAATCCACTGGTCCATTGTATCACTGTCCTGTTCCTTTTGGGTTCTGTTCCAGAAGCTGCTAAGTGAACCTAACCAAGAAAATTAACCAATATCTGCCCCCACCTTCCTTCCTCTGTTCTCTTTCTAACCACTGACAGCATCAAGGACTTCAAATGGTCTAGTTAACCATCCTCAGGAAGATGATGGAGGTCCATTGGACATCTCTGCAAGAGTTACAGTTGATGGCTATATGGGTGTATCTGGGATTGATGTCAGCTTCTAATCTAATTTGGTGCTTTATTTTTCAAAAGTATTGTTCTCATTGTTAGAAAAATGTTCTTTTTACTGGTGATGGACACTGACACATGAACTAGAGGTCCTGTATCCATCCAGTTGTACTGTGCCCTCCCTGACATACTCTGTGTGGCATCAGGCAGCTTCCCAGAAGGTCAAGTGCATGAACTTGAGGGAATGTACGGATCACACAGAGCTTGGACTTAAAGAACTTTGGAAGTCTCTTACATACACGTTTGTCAGAGCCAAGAGACATGTGTCCCTGTATCCACCTGGTCTCTGAACCTTGAGGGCTGTGGTGTAAGTGTGATGGCGTGCCTCATAACACAGAGGAAGAAGAATGCTGTAGACAATGATGGCTGAGATTCTGAACCTGTGAGTGAGGAGGCAAGCGGACCCATGGCCTGGCCACGGCTTGCTATGGCGAGTGCCAGATGAGGACAAGAAACCTGTGGACGCTGGGTGTTACTACCAGCAGGATCTCGCTTGCCTTCTGGTATAGACTGATCAGAAGCCTTGTAGGAAGAAAGGCTCATGGCAACCTAGTCTTGTGGCTTTAAATACCAGCTATATGCTAATGCCGCCCACATTTATATTTCCAGCTCAGACCTCTTTCCTGGACGTCAGTCTGATATATCCAAACACCCACTCAACATCTTGACTTAGATGTCTAACAGGCATCACAAACTCCACATATCCAAAGTTCTTAAGCCACCCCCACCTCAAACCATCCCCCATGCAGCCTCCCCACTTCACTGGTAACACCTCCATGCTACCACCCAGCTGAAATGTTTGGTGCTGTCTTCCATCTACCCTCTATCCAATAGAGCAACAAACATGGAGATTCCAGCTTCAGTTGGATCCGTTCTGACCACTGTCCCACTTTCCTGCTAAGGGACCCACCACCCCATGCACGCCACTATCAACATACAAGGAACCTTGCTTTATAGCAATGATTTCCTGGGTTTCCCAACTTCCATTTCTCTCTCTCTCTCTCTCTCTCTCTCTCTCTCTCTCTCTCTCTCTCTCTCTCTCTCTCTGTGTGTGTGTGTGTGTGTGTGTGTGTGTGTGTAGGCCAGGCTTGCTGGCCAGTGAGCCCCTAAGAATCTGCTGTTTCTGCATCCTTGATACTTAGAGTATAGGAGTTCACTCTCCTTCCTCCTGGTACTTGATTGGCAAGAACTTCACTGGCTGAGTGAGCTCTCTCTTCTTAATACAGAGCCACAGGTGCCCTGGGCAAGTCTCTTGTGCTCAGAATCCTGCAGCAGTCCTCCACATCAAGCGGAACGATGTCCTTCGTGATGGTCAAGAAAGCTCTGTGTGTTCTGCACATCCCCTCCACTCCATGCACTTGGCCTTTGCCCTGGCTCCTCTGCCGCTCTTACCTGCCCTTGAACCCAGGGGACCCATCTTCAGAGTTCTGCTCAGCAAATCCCTCTTTCTGAAAACTGCCTCCTCCATCTGTGTCCTGGGCTAACAACCATAACTACTCACATTTTCCTTTGTCTGTGAAGACGCTCTTCACGCCCCGTTTTCCACAGCTGCCCACATCTTCCTCTGTACTCTGAGCCCACTTTTCTTGGGTCTTTTCATTCATTTCCTTCATCACTTCTCAACCAACTGCATAGTAGCCTCATGTATTACAGTTAGTACCCCTCTACCCTCATGAGAACAGATGACTGTTCTGTGCACTGATAGGCTCTGCGCATCATACACAAATCTGCCTTCATTTGCTTCTCTGCTGTGTGATAAAACATTAACTAAAACAGACTGGGGGTCAAATGGACTTACTTCATCCTAAAGGTTACGGTCAATTACTAAAGGAAACTAGGGTGGGAACTCAAGGAGGGGCCTTGAAGCTTATACCACACACAAAGAAGCTCTCTCTCCTGGCTTGCTCTTAGGCTCGCATTTGGCACCTTTCTAATATAGTCAAGGCTTACCTGCCTAGGGATGGTTCCACCCGAGGTGGGCTGGGCTCTCTTATATCTAGGAAATGCCCCATAGACATGCCCATAGGCCAAGCTGATGGAGATGATTCTTCAATTTAGGTGGACTCTTCCCAGGTGTGTCGAGCTGACAGTCAAGGTCATGGTGTGTGAGCAGACACTCAGTAAATGTAAAATGTCAAATATCTAGAGTTACTAGTATGTCCAAGGCACTGCATCAAGGTGCATTTCCCAGAAACAATGACAGAAAACCAGGAGGTTTGGTGGTTACATACAAGAGAGGTTTGTTTGTTTGTGTTTGTTTTTGTTTTTGGAAAGAGAACTCTGAAAAAAACTTAAGATAGAGCCGGTGAGATGCTCAGCTAATGAGGGTGCTTGCTATGACCACACACACACACACACACACACACACACACACACACACACACACACACACACAGAGAGAGAGAGAGAGAGAGAGAGAGAGAGAGAGAGAGAGAGAGAGAGAGAGAGACATGCATTTCCCCATCCCCACAACAATTAAATAAATTGTATAATTTTAAAGGGTTTAAGAAAAAATTCAAAATGGTGGGGTTCATCAGGGTCCCCACAGCATTAATTCTGAGTAGAGACATTCAAGAATAATAACAGAAATGCCCCTTCATGTGTGACTCTTTCTCAGACATGTGAGCTTTTCTTTAATGACGAGCATGATGGATTTTAGGGTTTCCAGTCTCTAGATAGGAAAAGGAGGCTCAGAGAGACAGGTGGGCTTGCCCAGTGTTACACATTCGGCAGAGGCTTGAGTTCCCTTGCCGCTCCAACGAACTCCAGTGTGACTCAGCGGTGACAGGCAAGAAGGGCAAACACCAACAGCCTCAAGAAGTCAGAGCAGCTGGGGTTGTCGCTTTTCAGAAATATCCAGTCTGGAAAGTCTTCCAGAGGCTGAGGTCATTCCAAGAGATGCCAACTCACATTCCTTCCTACAGACCAGCCCCTGTTCAGGCACCCAGAACATTCCTGGAACATTTGCAGAATTGAGTCTCCATGTGACCTCACTGAAGGCCACCCGTCCCCTCCACTCCCCATCCTGAATTGCTGTCCCGTCTTCACAAAGTGAACTGGCCACTTTGGCTTCTCCCCTTCCTCTGTGTTAGATTATGTGTGTGCACGTGTGTATGCATATGTGCACATGGCTGCGGGGGCCAGAGAACAGTCTCAGCTGCCATTCCTCAAATGTTGTCCCTCTTATAAACTTGGATTTACCTGGGACTCACCCAACAGACTAAACTGGCTGGCTACTGAGCATCTGCCTCCGCCTCGCCAGTGTGGAGTTATGATCATGCACCTCTGTGCCCAGTATTTGGGGGGATCAAACTCAAGCTTGTATGGCAAACACTTTACTGACTGAACTATTTTTGCAGATGAATTTTTGCCTTTCTCTTAGGAGGTTATAAAATCAATAATGGGTCTGGCATGGTGCCTCGGTGGATAAAGACACTTGCCACCAAGCCCATTGACCTAAATTCAATCCCTGTAACCCACATGGCAGAAGGAAAGAACCAGCTCCCACAAGCTGTCCTCTGACCTCCGCGTCCACACCATGGCATATGAGTGTGCCCCCCACACACACCACACACACACAACATGACATGCACAAATAGATTAATTGGTGTGATAAAAAAATAAAAATCAATAATAACCAGAAGAGCTATTCTGACATTTTAACTAAATCGATAGAATCAGAGGTCAAAGGGCTTCATGTTGACAAGCCAGAGCACACACTGAGGACCTCAGATAGCCAGCAGGACGGAGTTGTAACTGTGCCTGGCTATTGACAGCTGCAAACAAAGGGGTCATTCACCCAAACACGTTTTTTAAATTCTATAGTGTGTAACTTGGACATCTTTGGGGTTGTTTTGTCTATTTCCAAGGACACTGGCCCACCCCTTTCCTTGGCAGGGGCCATCGTGCCTTCAGACTTCTCTTGCACAAGTCCAGCAGGGCTGGCTGTTTGAGGAGAAGCACTCTTCAGCAGACACTCCTGGACATTCTTGCACTATTGAAAAATGGATCATTTGGAACTGAATCCTGGGCACTGAGTGTATTCACTTGTGGAGCAGTGGGGTTCGCATGGCTTCAGCGCACGTGTGTGTGTGTGTGTGTGTGTGTGTGTGTGTGTGTGTGTGCAGTGCAGACAGGAAGCTCTCAGAGCCCTATAGATACAGCTAGAGGGTTTCAGCCATGTTTAGTGTATTCCCATGTGAGAATTCAGGGCTCAATTATGGGCCCTCAAAGCTGGCATGACTAACTTGCACGGGCACAATCCAAAGTTCATGGAGGCCTTTTTGTGATTCTTGTAGATTCTGTTCAGTTGGAAAAGGCCTTTGTGGGCCTGATGCTCAGCTTTAATGTGAGTCTGTGCATTGCTTACCTTGCTTGAGACAGGGTCTCACGTAGCTGCCTCAAATCATCAATGTAGTTTAGGATGGTCTTGACTTCTGATCTGCTTGTCTGCACCTCCCAAATTCTGGGCTTTCAGGCATGTGCCACTGTGCCCGGTGTATGTGGTGCTGGAGAATGACCCCATGACTTTCCGCATGCTGGGCAAGCACTGTATAAACTGAGCCACACTCGTTCTGTATGTTCAGGAGCTTTAGTCATTTTGTCACAGCTTTCACTAATTTACCGGTGGGCACGCTCTCAGAGGTGGTGTTCATAACTAAACTCTTACACCATGAGCAATGCAATCACCACCTTCTCTGTAAAGGTGATCAACCCTCCCACCACAAGCCAGACCCCGAGGCTCACACCTGTAATGGCAGCTTTGGGAGCGTGAGGGTTGCCTAGAGTTTGAGGTTAACCTGGGCTAAACTCTAAGTTTGAGACCAGCCTTGGCTACACAGTAAGACTCTAAATCTAATCGCAACAATAAACAAACAACACAGCTCCGGAGTAAGTAGGCTGATGATGACAGAAAGAAATGCCCTCTCGGGGCCAATAAGACTACAAGATAAGTCTTTGTATTTCCCAGGAGTTGCCCTCTGCCCCCTAACATCCATTCAAAGATTACCACGAGGTCTAGTGTGGTGGCACATTCCTTCAATACCAGAAGCAGATGCAGGTGGCTCTTTGTGAGTAACAGGGCAGCCAGGGCTACATGCTAAGACCCCCATCTACAATAGCAACAATGATAATTAATAATAATAGTACAATGATGATGATTAACTGTGAAATTGTCATTGATAGAGCTAGGAAGATGTTTCAGTTGCTAGAGTGCTTGTCAGGCACGCATGAGAACCTGAATTGGGATCTACAGCACCATGTAAAAAGCCAGATAGGCAGCAAATGTTGGCAGTCTCGGTGCTGGGAGGGCAGAGAAAAGTTGATTCTTGAAATTGGCTAACAAAGCCATCTGTGAGACACAGTTTCAAAAAGTGAGGCAGATAGCTCCTGCAAATAACAACCAAAGTAGACCTCTGAGTCCATGCATTCTTATGAACACACATGCAAAAAAAAAAAAAAAAAAAAAAAAAAAAAAAGGAATTTCTGTTTATAAACAACTTGAAAATCCCCAGCCTGTTCGGACTGCAAGCTTCACGGCTCTCTCCCCCAGATTGCAGGGCATTAGAAAGATGACTTGGCGCCTTGAGTGTTTCTGTTCTTCTGATTACAAAATTGCTTCAGAGGACTGCCATTCCAGCCCAGCAGAGCCGCTAGTCCCAGAGATGGAGACCATCTCCTTCTCAGCACTAACTCGTGAATGAATGAGTGGATGCATTTATTTCAGGGACCTCGGGAGCCTTAGCCATTTGGAAGTCCCTTGTCTCTAAGACAACCAGAGCTCTACTGCCTTCTCACCATCTCATGTCACAGTTTGATGTTGTTCCTGCCATCCGCAAATGCTATTAAAAATTTAAATCAAAATTAGCTGAGACAAGTGGGATTAAAATTTCAGCTCCATTTTTATTAGTGATATTTTAGGTGACCAGAGATGGTCAATAAAACAAATGTATAAAGGATACTTCCTTCAGCTTCCCTGAAAGGACACTTCTCAAATCTGGTTGGTCCACAGGTCAATAATGAGTATAGGGTGGGGGAGAAGATAGGGACTTCTTAATTCCAAGGACAGAGCTGTGAAAGTATGCTGACTGTGCGTTCTCTCAGACTTTCCATGGGCCCAGATTCAGAACACCTGATTTAAGCATTTTTAAAGTATAGGCACAGGGTATGTATCTATTGTGTGTGCCTGAATGTGTGTCTGTTTTGGTTACTGTTAGATATGTGTGCTCATATATGTGGATACCAGAGGACAATCTTAGATATTATTCCTAGGGAGCCATTCACCTTACTTTTTAAGGTATGTGATGCAGGATGCCTTCCTGTATACTATGAATATCATTGGTTAATAAAGGGACTGTTTTGGCCTATGTGTGAATCTGGTACCTGCAGAGGTCAGAAGAGGGTGCTGGATCACCTGTATCTGGAGTTATATATGCTTGTGAGTCACCACGTGAGTGCTGTGAATAGAACCTGGGTTCTATGCGAGATCAACAAATGCCCCTGCGTTTTTGATGTGTATTTGGGGAATAAAATTCAGGCTGTCATGTATTTGCAAGGCAAGCACCGTACTGACTGAGCCCTCTCCCTAGCTCAAGTTTCCACTTTCTTAGAAATAAAATAACCTCTTGGGAAAAGAATATGTCAAGTGACTCTCAGCCATCTGTCCCTGAGTGTGAGTGAATTCATTACGTGCTCTTTGGAGCCCTGGCATCTTATCTGAAGCCCTAGGGTTTTGATGACGGAGCAAAGAGAGCAGAGCAGGGGTGAGGCACATCGCTTCTGCAGTCTCTTGTGTGCTGTACAGTGCTTCTGGGAGCCAGTGCTTCATATCACACTCATCCCAAACAAGTTCTCCACGGAAGCTGAACTTGCTGTGAGCCTGCAGAAGGGGTTCGAGGCATCAAAGCACTGAATTTCTGTGGCACACGCTGCACACCACATCCTGAGGAAGAAAAGCAAGTGACATCCAGGCCCTCAGTCTTTTCAGGGGTAATGGCAAATATTGGAGGCTGACATTGGCTGAGCACACACAACAAGCCTTGTTGTATGTGATGACGCATTTTTCCATGTTTACTATCCCAACAGCTGCATGGAGTAGATACTATGGTTCCACCCATTTCACAGAGCATAACTGAGGCTTGGAGAAGGGAGTCGTTGTCTCAGTGATGGAGCTGAGCTATGATCAGCTCTCCTTAACCTCAAGGCCAGTATGAGCTCCGTGGGGTCAGATTTCAGTAGAATCATGCAAGGCGCACATAGCTGGACACACTGGTCCTGGGTTAAGCAGTCCTCAGCTTTTGACGACACCGACACCGCAGAGCTATTTAAGGAGGTCTTAGCAGGATCCAGACCGTGCAGGCGGCTGTGCCCCGCAACTTCCGCAGCAGCACAGACCCAAGCTCCTTTTGACTTCTTCAGTTCTTCAGCTTCTTTTCTATCCATGGCCCTACGTTCAGGTTGGGTCTTTAGACGCATGGCGTATGTGTCCTACACATACGCTCACCCAAGGGGCCGCTGCCTATGAGCTCTTGAACTGATGACATACCGCCTCCGCGATGATTCCCTTAACTATAATAACCTTCGCTCCAGATTCTCCATGATTTCTAAGCCTAGGATGCTCAAGACCCTCCTCTGAGGAGGTGCTGTATTTGCATATGGCCTGCACATCCTCCTGAACTCTTTAAGTCATTTCCAGACTCCTTAAGCTACGTGAGACAATTCAAATGTAAATAGTGATACTGAGCTAAGGGGTGGGGGGTGGGGGACCAGTACTCTATTCAGTACAGACCCAACATGTTTTTTTCCAAATATTTTCAGACCACAGATGATTGAATTTCTGCACTCAAGCCCATGAACAGGGAGTGCAGAACCATGCCAGGCTGTTGTGGGAACTGAATGAGACAATGTATTGGCCAGAGTGACAATGGCCTAGTGTATTTAGTTTTTTCTTCAAAAAGAAGGAAACACAGACACTACTTTGTGCAGTCCTTGTGCCTAAAGCTAGGGTAAACAAGCTCGGCCAGAAGGGAGGAGGGGCTAAAAAGTACTCAGTATTTATCTCATTCCAGAAAACAATAATCCCCTGAGGTCACTGTAATTATTTTTAGCACTCAGGGGAAATGAAGGCTCAGAGAGGGTAATTAATTTACCCCAGGTCACCCAGCCAGTGAGTGGCAGCAGATCTAAAATACAAAGACATCTTTGTCATCCACATTTTGCTTCCCAGAAGTTCCCCCACGTCTCCTGGCAGGATGGTGGCCTATGGAATAGGACCGGTGTCACAGACTTGCCCTCTTACTAGGCGGGGTTCTGGCTGGGTTTCTGGACCCCACCCTGGTACAGGGTCAAGGGAGCATCATGATGATCAACTCAACACAGCAGAGATAGGTGGAGAAAGTCTGTACTTTGACAAGGGCTGGTGTCCTTATCTGGAGCAAGACTAGGATGTGGTCTTAGCCCAGGTCCCTGTGGATAGTGAAGAGGCAGCCAGCTGAGGGCCCTGTGCACTGTCTTATGGCTTGGATTTAGGGCCCCTAAGTGTGGTACCCTCACCCACATCCACCTGTCGCTATCAGCTTGTCCTAGACAGAAATGCTTGGGCAAGAGTTAAAACTTTGCTAATTGATAGAGAACTACCTAGACTCTGGCTTCTTGTTAATCAAAAAAAAGAGGGTTTAGACATGTAATGGGCTACACTCCCTTCCCCCCACCCTTGTTCGTTCCTTCTTACGGCAGCAGGCCTGGGCAGAAACAAGATGCTGGACATCAAGTAGACTGGAGCTTGACTTGCTTGGTTTTGGTACTCCTGGAGCTGAAGGTCTGGGGTCAGACTGTGATGGCCAGGCTCAGCTTTGCACAGGAAAGTAGATGCTAAGGCAGGTCAATCTGTAGATAGAAGGGCAGCCATGATTGGCAGGTCTGCTCCCAAGCATATTAGGGTGGCCTTCTCAACACTTACACTCTATAACTCTCTACTAGTGAGCCCCACCCCCTCAAACCCTGAAGCACTCATGGGTCAGCCCCTCTAATGTTCAGAGCTGATGCATGTTGATGTCATCTCAGACAGTGACATGAGCTTCCACATACTTTCCCTCACCTTTACAAGTGTTTAGATTTCATTTAACCTGGTTTCTATAATAAAAATGCCTACTCCTGGAGAGAGGAAAAAAAATAAGCATGTGAGCTATTTTCTTCTGTAATTGAGAAAATGCTATTGTGTATGTGTGTATGACATGTATATGCATGGTGGGTAGTGGTACACATGGAGACCAAGGAATGAGAAATCAATTCTCTCCTTCTACCATGTGGGTCCTGGGGATCAAAGTCAGGTCATCAGGCTTGGTGGTCCGTGCCTTCCCTTGCTGAGCTGGCTGCTGTTTTCAACCTTGCAGGATACAGCGGGGGCAAAGGACAGGGCAGACACAACTCCTCTGGTTGAGCCGATTAGGTTGGTCTCTCTCCCAGGATGGTGCTGCTGGAGCTGGGGAGAGGCTGCAGGAAGGTGCTGGCCTCTCCCAGGTTGCTGTGGGCTCCAGACAGGCAGAAGCAGGGAGCACAGAGCTCCTGCTGTCCTGGGAGACTATTCAGAGGCAGAACCTGTCTGTGGGAGGCTATGGAGTCAGTGGTCCATTTCCCTTGCTGTGGCTATCTCCTGGGTCAGCTTGACTGGCTAGGATAAAAGCCAGGACACTGAATGGCACTGTGCTCTCTCTTCCCAGGCAGTAGGGGATGTATTTAGGGTTTTCTACCTTTCTGTGGATCTAGATTCTAAATCTCTGAGAATCATTATGGGTTCTTAAGAATAGGGTATATGTGTGTGTGTGTGTGTGTGTGTGTGTGTGTGTGTGTGTGTGTGTGTATAAAACTTCTCTTTAGAATTTCTATTTTTAAGGGTTTTTTTTTTGTCTTCTCTTATCTTTATGTGTTACTGTCATTTGTTTGCTTGCTGAGACAGGGTCTCATTGTAGTCCAGGATAGCCTGGAATTTACAATGTAGACCAGGCTAGCCTCAAACTTGGAGCAAACTTCCTGACTCGGTCTCCTGAGTGCTGGGATTAAGAGCATCAGCCACCACTCCCAGTTTCTTTCTTTACTTTTCCATAAACCTTATTGTTGAGCCAACTATTCACCAGTCTCTGTTGTGATGGCTTTTTATTTTTGTCTCCACTCCCCTGCCAACCCAGTCTAATTCAGGAAATGCGTGATGAATATGCCAGAAATTCCACATGTATATGTGTACACAGAGGCCAGAAGAAGAAGCCAGGTGTCCGGCTCTATCATTCTCTGCCTATTCCCTAGAATCTAACAACATGGCTTTGGTTTCTGGGACCCACATGGTAGAAGTAAAGAGCCAACTCCAGCAAGTTTTTAACTGACCTCACAGACATGCTGTGGCGCACACACACACACACACACACACACACACACTCACACACACACACAGAGAGAGAGAGCCTTAATTATTTTTCCATTGCTGTGGCACACACACACACACACACACACACACACACACACACACACACAGAGAGAGAGAGAGAGAGAGAGAGAGAGAGAGAGAGAGAGAGAGAGAGAGAGCCTTAATTATTTTTCCATTGCTGTGGTAAGACACCATAACCAAAGCAGCTTAGAGAAGAATGTTTTAGGGGTAATGGTTTCAGAGGGCTAGTGTCTATGACCAGGATGGCAACAGGTCAGGCACAGCGCCAGAGCAGTGACTAAGAGCACTCATCTCTAGACACAGTCACAAAGAAAAGGGAACACACTGGGAATGTGCATCTTTTGAACGCTCAAGGGTTGTCTCCAGGCTTAGTCCAAACTTTCTCTAACAAGGCCATGGATTCTAATCCCATCCAATAGTTCTAGTACCTGGGGACTAAGTATTCAAACATATGAGTCTATGCTGGCCAGACTCATTCAAACTACCAGGCATAGAGAAGTAAATAAAATAAAAGTAATTTTTAAAAAAACATGAGGGAAGAAGGGAAACTATTTGAGAAGAGAAAGGGTGTGTGGGGAGGGATAGCAGATGGTGTTGGGGGCTGAAAATGATCAAAATGTATTATATAAATGTATGAAAATATCATAATACCCAACTCTTACGTACAGCTTACATATGCTAATACGAACATTAAAAATAAAACTTTAAAGAAAGTTGTAATTCCAATTTTTTTCTTTTTTGTTTCTTGTTCTATTTATTGAAAATAGATTATTTTCTTGTACAACACGTTTAGAGCAGTTACCCACCCTCCTCTCCTCCCGGCTCCCTCAACCTTCCTTCTGTCCAAATCCACTCTCCTTCCATCTCCCTTCAGAAAAGAACAGGCCTCCAAGAGACATCCAAGCAAAACAAAATACAGTGAGAAGAAGCAAAAGCCCTCACACGAAGCCTAAACAAGGCAATCCAACAGGACAAAAAGAGTCCCAAGAGCAGGTAAGTGAGTCAGAGACGAACCACTGTTCCCAGAGTCAGGCGCCACAAATATACCAAACTAACAGCTACAATGTATACAGAGGGCTTGGCGCAGACCGGTCAGGCCCATGCTGGCTGCTCCAGTCTCGGTGTTTCTGCCTCCTCTTCCTTGAGATTCCCTCCAACATCTTTGGAATTCGGCTTTTATCTTTATGGTCTAAAATAGATGTTTAATTTCCAGCCACTAGACCTATATTTTGGAGGGGGAGGTAGAAAAGAAGAGGCGAGCTTCTAGGATCGCATCTTAGGGTTGCTAGAGATGACACACGATGCTGCCTTCTCCCAAAGTCTGATCATGAGGTCATGCTCTAGCTACAAGGGGAGGCTTCAAAGTACAATCTTTTACCCTGACTGCATCAGGCTCAAACCCTGAGTTTGCTAATTAAGGAAGAGGGAGAGGAGAGGATACGTATTAATAATTAAAAATAGTCTCCTTAAGAATGAAGCTCTGATTAAAGAAACACAATTATTATGGTATCATGGGGAATGTGATTGGGGAAGATGGAATATGGGGGTTTGAGAGTTTGTTTATTTCAAGACGGGGTCTCACGTAGCCAAGGTTGGACTCAAACTTGATGTGAAGCCAAGGATGACTTTGAAATATCAATCCTCCTGCTTCTGGAGTGTGGAGATTACAGGTGTGCAGACCACAATTTTTTAAGCAGTTCTGGGGGTTAAATCCAGGCCTCAGGCACAGGAGGCAAGCTCTACCAAGGAAGTCCCAGTATAAACAGCCTTACCCACACAAGGAACCACAAAAGCCATCGTGAAACATTCCTCTTAAAAGACTGGTGTTTGTAGCAAAGGAAACAAGATACAATGTGGTCCAAGTCGGTGAGAACTGGCTGACACTTAAAGAAGATTCCAAGTCACTTGGTCAAGGGGGAAGTGGGTCCAGTGGTTCCAGCTGATGCCACTGTGAAAAGCATCATGGGAGTGGGGGACTACCCGTCAGGAGTCTGCGTTTCCCTAGAGTGTGGGTGTGGGGTAGGATAAGCAGATGCCAATTTTAGAAAGTTCTTTCTTGCTGTGATCAGAACAATAGAGGTGGTGGTAGGGAGGATGCTGAGGAGTCTGTGGCTGGTGGGTGAAGAAGTGTTTGGGTCAGGGCAGGCCAGGGAGAAAAAAATCCAGGTGTATTCATCTGAAGAGCTGAGCAGGAAGTGATGTCACTGCCTATAGTCACTTCTCCCCAGCTGCTTCCTTGGGCCTCTAAGCTTTGCAAACTGTAAAGAAAGGGGCCACATGAGTAGGGCAGATGGTAATGAGTTAATGTGAGTAGCCCATTTTCAAAGGACCTAGATAGACAGGATTGGGGGAGGAGAGTGGACCATGTCACTGCATAAATGAATGCCTGGACTGGACAGGGCGGGGTGCATGTCAAGGGCAGCTATGAGCCCCCAGCCTTTGAGACACAATGGGGCTGGGCTGGGGACAGTTCAAGTTGAGCTGACAGTAATCTCTTCATGGGGATGTATATAATCTCAGTTGCTCAAAATTCCATCTGACAGGCCTGTGTCTGGAAGAGCACACATGACTGACCAATCTTCCACGCCTCCTCAAGGGAGAGCTCCCCCGAGCCTGAGGGAAAGTGAGCAAGCTCCTAGTTACCACCCATCCCTTATTTGCTGAACTCCACATGGATGTCACCCTGAAGTGCGCTATTGTCTAAGGATGGGGGTGTGTCATGATGACATCAATCTTAATAATGTTCCGCCTGCCACTCAGTGGCTGCTTATCATTCCAGAGCACTGGTGGGCATGATCATTTTGTAGAAGTGTCACCACACAGGTACCACTGCCTTCTCTATTTTATGAGTGAGGAAACTTACAGAGAAGTTTCATAAACATTTGTACAAGGTGATATATGCAAATAAGCAGAAGATCTATGTTAAGTCATGCTTGCCTCTCTTCTAGGGTACAGTGGGTTTCCAATGTCTATTAATTGACAAATGCACGTCATTCACATATATGCTCATCTAAACATTCATCCCATACGCACCCACCCACCAATCCCTTCATTTATCCTTGTGTCTCCCATCTCTCCATCATCTATCCCAAAATCCATCCATCTACCTTTTTATTCCCCCATCAAGACTGGATAGGGGGAGAGACAACCAACCCATTCATTCACTCCATCTAACATCCATCTCTCTCTCTTCCATCCACATACCCACCCATCTTCCCATCCCCCATCTACCCACCCTGGCTAGAAAGAGAAATGACCAACACATCTGTCTTTGTTACTTTTCCATTGCCAAGAAAATGCACCATGACCAAGGGAACTTACAAAAGAAAGCACATGGCTCCAGAGGGTTAGAGTCCATAACCATCATGGCTGGGAGCATGCTAGCAGTCAAGCAGGCAGGTATGGCTCTGGAACAGTAGTGGAGAAACCTACAGGCTGAGATAACAACCAGAAGTAGGGGAGAGAGGGGGCGGGGGAGAACTGGAAATGGTATAGGCTTTTGAAGCCTTCTCCAACAAGCCTACAGTCCCTGGTCCTTCCCAAACAGTTCCACCAAGTGAGGACCAAGCATTATAATATATGAGTCTTTGGGGTCTTTATCACTCAATGCACCACAAATCTACCCCAACTCTGCATTCATCCACGCATGTCGAAATCTATCCCGTAGGCAGAGCCCTGGCCCTACACTCCAGATGATAACCGTTCAGAGAATATCTGTTTGACTCCTAATTTCTTAGACCACATTTACAGATGGTTCACTCACTTCTCCCCTGGACACCATCACCTTCAGAAATATTTAATTTAATTTCCAATACCTTCACTTTCCCCACACAGAGCACCAAGTCCTGTGTGCTCTTCCTTCAATCCCCATATAGACTCCACTTAGTCAGATCCCTCTGTCAAACATGATCTTCCATGCAGCAGTCTTGGCTCTCAACTTTCACCCTTCAGGACTCACAGGCTGTGTGCTGACTGACTCTCTGTCTAGCTCTAGTTCTCTGGCTCATCAGGTCACAACCATGTCAGTGTCTTTACCCTTGCTGATGCCTCTGACCCCATGGAAGATTCCTTCCTGCCCCTCAGAAAGGATCTCTTCAACATAGCACTTAGGTAGCCTCCCTCTCTGCCCTATTCACCCTCCTTCCTCAACTGTGTAGACCAGGCTAGCCTTGAACTCACAGAGATCACCTGCCTCTGTCTTCTGAGTCCTGGAAATAACAGTGCGTACCACCACTCCCATCACATATTTCTCATTAATCCCAAAGCCTATCTGTATTCTGGTACATGACTGACACCCCACTCCTTGTATTATTTAAGATGCCTTAGGTTCTAAATTCTTGGTCTTGATATCTAAAAGTTGGGAAGGAGGTATAATGACCCATAAAACTAGCAGCTTCACACAACAAACTGACTCAAGCATTCTTGAATAATAAAGTTCCTTTAAGATGTGAGAAGCTGACCTCATGTCCTTGGTCTCAAGACTCTGATTTTCTGAGCTCCTCAGCTGAATACCTCCCATACTCTTAGAGGCAAGCACCACAGACTTCACACATTCATCAGAAGGAGCCTCTTTCCCTAGAATCATCGCAGATCATAAAAGGGCTTTGATTGGCCCAGCAACTTAGCCCTGTACCAATTAGTGGGTCCAATGTAGCAGTAGATTGTGATTGGCTAGGTTTGATCACATGGAAAGCTAGGTGAGTGGCATGCCTAGCTAACCACTAATTGTGTGGGATGAAGCTCTGCCAGTGGAGGAATGTAGTGGATTTATGATGTTACATTGTAAATAATTGTCCTTCCTATGAGTTTAATAAAAAGCACTGATTGGCCAAAGGCAGGCAGGAAGTGTGGGCGGGGCTACCAGACTAAGAAAACTCTGGGAACAGGAAGAACAAAGCAGAGATGCCACAGAGATGCCAGATGAGCCGGAAGATGCCGAGGACAACTGTGCTGCTCTGAGAAAAGGTACCAAGCCACATGGCTGAACAGGATTAGAATCATGGGTTAGTTTAGGGGTAAAAGGTTAGCAAGTTATATGCCTGGGCCTTAAGCCAATCAGCCTAAGATTAATGTAAGCGTCTTTGTGTCTCTGTGGTACTGTGGGTCTGCGGTTCTAAACCTTGATGCTAGGCCTGAAAGTCAGGGCCAGAAACATCTTACTACAGAGGAAGGACAGACAGGATACAGAGCTCTGAACGGCTTATGTCTCAGGCCATCCCCATTCATTTCCTTCCATCAGACAGTCCCCACCTATACCCCTCTTCCTTTGCTCTCTAGTTGAGTTCCATCTGACTGTCATCCTTTAGGATGCCACTCTCTTTGTATTTCTTGTTTGTGGGAGACTGTGTTTTTCCATTGTAAATAATTGTCCCACCACTAATTTAATAAAAAGCGCTGATTGGCCAAAGGCAGACAGGAAGTGTGGGCGGGGCTACCAGACTAAGAAAACTCTGAGAACAGGAAGCACAGAGCAGAACGCCAGAGAGAAGCCAGAAGAAGCAGAGGACAACCATGCTGCTGTGAGGAAAGGTACCAAGGCGCATGACTGAACAGGGAAAGAGTCATGGGCTAGATGAAGGGTAAAGAGCTAGCAAGTGATATGCCTGGGCCTTAGGCTGATCAGCCTAAAACTATTGAAAGCATCTGTGTGTCTCTGGGGGTATGTAGGTCTGTGGGCCTAAACCTTGAGGCTAAGCCCAAAAGTCTGGGACAGAAACCTCCTACTACACTTGTTCTTTGTCTATATCCTGAAGAGAGCAACTCTCAGGCCTCAGCCCCTTGCTAGTGTGAAGGCAAGGTTGGCCTTGTCAGCACAGCTTGCCAGAGACAAACACATTAATTGTGACTCCAACATAGTGTGAGAAATGTGCATTTTGAGGGTCATTTCACTTCCCCAGTTCTGGGAGGCATTGTGGGATTGGGCCGGTGATGCATATTAAATGAGCACATGTGAATCCCAGCACCAAGTTTTCTTATGTTGACTTTCAATGGGAACTCGAAACATTGCACTTTCTAACCGGCTAGTAACATGCAGTTTGCTCAGAGACCTCTGCTCTGTGCTCACAGTAAGCAGCATTATGATCCCAGGGAATGTTTACACGATAATCCCACAGAAGCAATAAAAACAGGATGGGGGATAAAATTTATATCCACTCTGCAAACTGAGCTAGAGAGTCACATGGTTATTAAAGCCAAGAAAAGAAGGTGGAAACAACCCCCACTCAGATGTTTAGGCAATAAATGCACCATGGAGACAGTTCCTTATGAGAAGTGAGACAACTGATCCCCCAGAAGATTTTGGCTAGCTGGAAACTGAGGTACAAAGCAAGAAGATCCCGAGGGCTGGCACTGGGAAAGTCATGTGACTCCGCCTCCACCAGCCCCACAAACCACATGTTCTTGTTAAATAAATGCAAGTAAATCAGCTTGCTGGGACAGCCTCTTCAAGTGGGGTGCACATCCTGACTCCGTCATCACCCAGCTAAGGGACTTCTGGGGCCTCAGCTTCTCCACTCGTAAAATGGGTTAGGAAAAACATCAGAATACTCCCCCTCATCTGACACCACCTTTTATTAATTTATTTTACATGCCATTCAAGGAAAACTGGCAAAAGCCCAGGATGAAACAACACAAAGCAGATACCCCGTGACCCACTGGCAGAGCAATGACAGCCATGTTCCTTCTTCCTGTGCAGTACCAGGCACCCACCATACAGACCCCAGCTTCTCTTCTCATGATCTTTGCGGCCCCACTGTGGATGACTTCTTCTGATCCTATGCATCTTGACATTCCTTCAGCCTTCTGAGATCTTCTGTGGCCTTATTATTGTCATCTGGCTGTGTGCCAGACAAGGGCTCATGTGACCTGGGATCCTGTATGTGTGGGTGGCTACTACGTGGTCCTCAGACTTGTTGGTGTATGAACTTCTGGACTTCCAGAAACTGACTAGGTCCGTCAATAGAGCCCAGGTCCTTTGGAAACAATGGAGTGGCTGTTTATATTTTATGCTGTGTGTGCATGTGTGCATGTGTGTGTGTTTGTGTGTGTGTGTGGTGTGTAGTGTGTATGTGCATCTCTGTGTGTGTGTGTGTTGGGGCTCTGTCTTCACCACACCAGGCTGAGCTGCGCCCTGTGTCCTTGAAGGGATACCTACTCCACCTACCCTCTCTCATTAGGCCCTCAAAGGGTATACACACATATAGAATCTTCAAATAACCTGGATGATTTTTTTTTTTGAAACAAAACTGTTTTTTATTGCCATTCCCAGCCCACCTGGCACCAGCTGTGATGAGAATCACTTGAGTGGGAAAGTGCTATTGACAAAATTGCTCCCAGTGGAACCCAGCTCACACCGCTCTGAGCTCCCCCGCCCTCATCCTCTCCCCCACCACTCCCCCACCCTCATCCTCTTCCCCTCCCCCCACTGCTCCCCCTCTCATCCTCCCCCCCACCGCTCCCCCACCCTCATCCTCCCCCCTCATCCCCCCCCCCGCAGCCTTTCTCTCCCCTCTGGTGCCCCTTCTTGCTCTTTCCCCCTCCCTGTGTTTTAGCTTCTCCTTTCCTAACACCAACAAGGCCCTCATCTTTCTCTCACCCTAGGCCTGTCTGTCTCCATGTCTTTTCTCCTCAATACTCCTACCATCTCCCTCTCAAGCCAGGTCTGCCCAGTGAGGCCCACACAGACCAGTTCTAATAAGCAGGCCCTGCCTGGGCATCTGCTGCGCTGTAAGGGCTCCAGCCAATGTTGACACACTTGCTCCCTTATCTGCCCCAGGTTCCCTTCTATATCACGGATGCCCTGGAATACAGGTAGGGCAGGGAGAGTGTGGCGAGTTCAGGGAACAGTGTGTAGTCTGAAGGAATAGCATGATGAGGAGATAGATGTAAAGTTCACCGAAGTCAAGAAGGAAGGTAAGAGCCTAGCTTCCGATTGGAGAAGGCTTGAAAATCAAGCTAAAACCTGGGCCTTTTTAACCATTAGGGCATTCATAGTGATGGGGATACAATATAATTTTAGGTAAGGCTTCAACAATACATGGACCCTGATAATCGAGCTCTTATAACAGGGTCAGTTTTCTTGGGGTTCAGCACAGTCTTCTCAGGAGTCTCCTGAGTTCTGTCTTCCAAAGTCCAAGTCTGCTTACTTCTGGCCTCTCCGAGATGGAGGCGTCCTTTCTGGTTGCTAGCAGGCCAGAGAAAAAGGAACAGCGTGACCCTGGCCCTCCTCTGCAGATCCTTCATCTTTCTGTCCAAAACCCAGAGCTGGAGCACATGTTTGCTGCTGAACCTCTTTGGCAAAAAAAAGAATAAAATGTGCCTTTATGCCCATCAGGAACATCCTCTGTAGAGGATAATCCCCTGGAGTCATGATGCTCCCTTAGAAGGGCAGTGGGGACACATCGTGGGGAATGGACACCTACGGGCAAAGGTCACTGACTGCAAATACTTGCCTGGCCATCGGGCACCCTCCTGAGCCAGAGTTTTGGTGAGATGCTTTATATGTGAAATGATCACAGGTGTGTTACTAGCTAGAAAGCAACAGGCGCGTGCAATTTTAATTAAAATACGAGACTTTCAAGAAATGTTTAACTTGATTGGGTTGCTGGATGACTGGCTCATACCTATTGTAGTTATTACTGCGTTGATAACTGGTTGGAAAATGTTCAAGAAATGTTTGCTGGCTGAATGACTGAATGGACTGTAGCAACAATGTCAGACTACTTCTAGGTACCAGGGAGTACACTTTGTGTGTGTGTGTGTGTGTGTGTGTGTGTGTGTGTGAGAGAGAGAGAGAGAGAGAGTGTGTGTGGTGCATGTGTGCATGTGTGTGAGAGAGAGAGCATGTGTGAGCATGTATGGTATGTGTATGTATGCATGTATGTATGTATGTGTGCAGTGTGTGTCTGTGTGTATATGTGTGTGTGAGAGACTGTGCGGTGTGTGTGTGCGTGAGAGGGAGCGTGTGTGGTATGTGTATGTGTGTGTGCGTGAGAGGGAGCGTGTGTGGTGTGTGTGTGCGTGAGAGGGAGCGTGTGTGGTGTGTGTATGTGTGTGTGCAGTGTGTGTCTGTATGTATATGTGTGTATGAGAGACTGTGTGGTGTGTGTGTGCGTGAGAGGGAGCGTGTGTGGTATGTGTATGTGTGTGTGCGTGAGAGGGAGCGTGTGTGGTGTGTGTGTGCGTGAGAGGGAGCGTGTGTGGTATGTGTATGTGTGTGTGCAGTGTGTGTCTGTGTGTATATGTGTGTATGAGAGAGTGTGTGTGTGCGTGAGAGGGAGCATGTGTGGTGTGTGTATGTGTGTGTGCAGTGTGTGTCTGTGTGTATATGTGTGTATGAGAGACTGTGTGTGTGCATGAGAGGGAGCGTGTATGGTGTGTGTATGTGTGTGTGCGTGAGAGGGAGCATGTGTGGTGTGTGTATGTGTGTGTGCATGCACACACGCATGCACATGCCATGGCCTGCACATGAAGGTCAGAGGGCAACTTCAAGCCTCGGTCTTCCTCACCCCTCTTTGAGGCAGAGTCTGTCTTGCACTCTGAATGCTGGGTTGCTGACCCACACACTTCTGGGAACTTCCCTGTCTCTGCCGCCCCTGTCCCTGAAGGGGCACTAGAATCGCAGGTGCTGGTCATTACATTTGGTCTATGTAAGTTCTAAAGGTCGGAACCTCCAGGTCTCAGGCCGCTTTATTCACTGAGCCGTTTCCCAGACATTTCTTTTGCTTCTTAATGATAGCTTTAGTGAGATATAATCCAAATGCCATAAAACTCACCCTTTAGAAGTATCATTATTATTATTAATATTTTGGGAGTCAAGTGGCAGCCGCCATAGCTTCGTTACCAGGTGTGGGGAAATCATGGCCTCCAAGGGTGACACTCACAATGTGAGCAGCTAGGGGTCTCATGGATCATGGTTGGGTGAGCAGATCTGATGTAATAGAAGGTACTTTCTGAAAGCTATGGCCATAGGAAGAGAAGATGAAGGATGCCGTGGTCACAGGGTGCCTGCCACAGATTGGAACTGCAAAGGGAAGGGGACTGGGAATGGAGTTCAGTTACCAAGCACTCACCTAGCTGCTTAGAACTGGAGCATGGGGGCACAGCGGGAACCCCAGCACCCAAGCTAACTGCAGGAGGTTCAGCTCAGGTCAACCTTAGCTATAGAAAGACTGCAAGGCTAGTCAGTGAGGCCCTGTCTAAACATAAACATACAATCAGCCTAGGGTTGGAATTCAGGCCAGGCACTGCTGTGGCGGGCAGGGCTACAGGCAAAGGTGCCTCCTTGTCTTCCTAGGGCTTCCATTCTCACAACAGAGAACACCTGTCTACGTCCTCTTCCCTGGCTGAAGCTGAGACCTGCAAACATGTGTCCTCAAGTGCAGTCTGTGAAACGTAGAGCAGACTAAACCTGCCCAAGCAGCATGATGCTTTTGGCTGCCAGCTCCAGGCCTCAGCTACCCACAAGCAGCAGGTAAAGGGTGCTGTGCTGGATAGTTATATGTTAACCTGACATAAGTTAAAGTCATCTAAGAAAAATCATGACTAAGAAAATGTCTCTGCAGAGGCAGCAGAATCTCTGAGTTTGAGGCTAGCTTGGTCTGTGAGTAAGTTCTAAGACAGCCAGAGCTAAAGAAAAACCTTGTCTTGAAAAACCAAAAGAAAAAGAGAAAGAAAGGAAGAGAGAGAGAGAGAGAGAGAGAGAGAGAGAGAGAGAGAGAGAGAGAGAAGAAAATACCTCCGTAAGATGGGGCTGTAAGGTATTTTCTTAATTAGGGATTGATGGGTGAGAGTCCAGCCCATTGTGGGTGATGCTATCCCTGGGCTGGTGATTCTGGGTTCTATGAGAAAGCAGACTAAGTGTCTTAATTAGGGCTTCTATCCCTGTGAAGAGATATGGTAACTCTCACAAAGAAAAACATTTAGTTGGGTGCGTTACAGTTTCAGAGGTTTGGTCCATTATAATCACAGTGGGACACGGCAACATTCAGATAGACATGGTGCTGGAGAAGAAGCTGAGAACTCTACACATCTTGCAGGCAACAGGAAGTGAGCTGTGATATTGGGTGTGGCTTAAGCCTATATGAGACCTCAAAGCCTGCCTCCAAAGTGACACACTTCCTCCAGCAAGGCCACACCTACTCTATCAAAGCCACACTTCCTAATAGTGCCACTGTCTTTGAGGGTCATTTTCCTTCAAAACACCGCACTGAGCAGGCTACGAGGAAGAAGCCAGTAAGCGGCACCCCTCCATGGCCTCTGCATCGGTTCCTGCCTCCAGGTTCCAGCCCTGTTTCAGTTCCTGTCCTGGCTTTCTTGAATGATAAACAATGATTATAGAAGTGTCAGCCTTATAAGTCCTTTCTTCTCCAATTTGCTTTTTGGTCATGGTGTTTCATTGCAGCAATAAAAAGCCAAGCTGAGACAGATGGAGTTTAGCCAGCTAGCAGACAAGCAAACACTGAGCTGTGTTCCCCTAGGTGAGTCCCCTTGGGGCTAATGTGGATCTCCCCACAACTGTGTTAAAAGGAGGCAGGGATGGGATGCCCAGCTCCAACTAGTCAGTGTACCTGGAGGTGCTCAGTAGAGGACCTGTGTTGTAGGACGAGATTCTACAGTACTGTCAGTTCCAAGATGGAAGGAGGTATAGACACCTGTACCCCCACCCTCCATCCCCCAGTGAACTTCATCTATGTGCCTCTCCCATGCTTTCAATTTACAGGTCTGCGGCAAGGCCATCGTTTTTGTCTGGGTGCTAGCCCACCACATGCTGCTTGGCATGAGGTCTGGGGCATGCTGCAGATGATGGTCAAAGGCACAGCCCTGCAGCGCAGGAGACGCTTTTACATAATTAAATGAGGAGGGATCATATTTTATCTTTTCAAACTTCATGTTTCTGAGAGAACTCTTAACTTGAAAACCTTTCAGAAGACTTTCATCTGCTAATTTGGTGATCCACATGAGGGCTTGCACTGGATTTCTCAGGTAGCAAGCTTAATGCGTTTGACTTTTCTGTCTTGGAAACTAAGGCAATTGTGTCTTAGAACAAGCCTGGAGATTGCATATAAAGAAATGACCATGAATGTGGGTTATGAAATCTAGGAGCATCCAGGATGGACTTGGAGATTATCTCCAGGTATGGCCTGAAATCTGAGGCTGTGGGTAATTACTCGTGGCTGGTCCTTGATGAGGCAGACCTTGTGTTGATCTAAAAGCTGAGTCCAGTGTTTGCTTTTTTCTCTTTCTCCATGAGATATTCCTCTGGATGTTCCTTTTGTCATTTTTTTTCCATTTTATGCTTCCAGTATATTTTTTCATCTTAAGTTTTGTGTTTTAGAATAAAAAAAATCTTAACAATGACTTACAACATAGTTTGCTCAATATACTTCTAGATACTTTAGTCTATTTTTGCCATTTTCAAATATTATTTCCATTTTTAATTATGTGTATATATGTGTGGGGTCTCCATCACGTTCTGTCACTACGAGCTGAAACTTCTCATTCCCCAGCAAAGTAGTGACCGCATTGATCCTTGCTCGAAGGACAGGTGGCTTCTTAGTGGGGACATCCACTTTGACAGCAATTTTCTTCTCCTACCTCAGCTCTGGCCTGCACTTTCGGGCGAGCATAGGTGGCTGGGTACAGACTCAGGCCTGAGTGAACTGGTTGACCACAGAAGATACTTGAAGCTACTCTTAGAGGAAGACCTTTGCCACTGTAGCCTGAGGAAGCAGGCAGAGTCTCTTTGGGCTGGATGTCCTAGCCAGTGTCAAAGTTCTTAGTTTTTTTTTGGCGAGGATTCACTGCATGTTTTGGCCTCCTGCTTCTTCACAGTGGTGGTGAAGATGATGTGGTCTATCATCTTCTCGTCATGGACTGGCCTTCCTTTCATCGTCCTGCTTAGCTGCCAAAAGACTTTTTTAAGATCACTATTCCCTAAACACTATCTATTTACATGGCTCTAACATCATATGAGTGCTATAAGGGACATGCATGTGGTGATCTATAAATGTTAAGCCATTTTATACCAAGGACGGGAGGAACTGTGGATCTGAGCTCCTGGAACCCATCCTTGGTAGTAGCTAGGTGTTCATCTAATAGAGTGGCATCTACCATTGTTAGTGCCTACTTCAGTCTGCCTGGCAATTGGCTGAATACAGCCAGACCTGGGGTGAAGGGCAGGACAGGATACTGGGGAGAGCAATAAAGGAGAAGCCAGGGAGATGGCTCAGCATGGAACCTGATTTCTGTGCAAAGATACGGACTTGAATTTGAATTCTTAGTACCACATGAAAGAGCTAGATCAAGGTATGATGGCATGTGTCCATAACCCAGTGCTGGCACAGGGGAGTGGCCAGGAGACAGGTGGGTCAGTCAGTCTAACTGAAGCAGTGGGGTCCATGTTGAGTGATAGAGTGTCTCAAAAAATAATGAGGCAGGTGATAAGGAAGACACCTGATACAGACCTCTGGCCTCTATACCTATATTCAGGGGTAAGCACAGCGTGTATACATGCACGTGCATGCGCATGTGTACATACACACACACACCAAAGGGCCAGCAACAGCCTCTGTCCATCCTCTGAGGCTCAACAGCTTTCAGGAAAGCATCCCCATGGAACCCTCTCAGGTCTGGTGGTATTCAGGTGGTGACCTTAACTTTTTCAGATGGCGGAAAGTAGATCTGGCCTACTCAGGGCCCACAAGGAGTTAGCACTACAGAATAGGCCATAGACTCATGGCTCTCTGTCAGGCTAACCGGCAATGCAGAAAACACTGTGAGACCCTTCAGTCCTGGTGTTGACTCTGCTCCTCAGAATGATTTCACTTGATAGAAAATGGAGGTATACAGGCAAGGGGATATGAGCTGACAGCTGCAAGGTTCATTTTGTGTTGTGTATTGACCACTAATTGTTTCCAACTAATCTGGGAGCAGGAGATCAATATGCCCCATGGATAGTAAATATCCCCTCTGGCATCCCCCAATTTAGTTTAAAGTAGCCAAAGCCATGGTACTCTGGCACTCTGCAAATTTGAGCTGATATTTTTCATTTTCTGCAGAGCTGAATTATCTAGAATTCAGACTAGAATATGGCTGGGTGGAACTGGCATCAGGATGCCAGAGCAGGCCTAGCGATGACAAGGTAAGCCCCAGCCCTCAGTGGCCATGGAAGGAGCAGAGCCTTCAAGCTCCCTTTGATCTCTCTGCTCTTAATCTGCTTCAGCTTGCTTGTTGATGTAAGTGGTGTGGCCAGTTGGCTAACCTGTCCCCAGAGAGCTTACTTAGAAAAGATTCGAACATAGGGAAGGAAAGACAGACTTGAGGTTACAAAAACCCTCTTCTTGCTCTACCCCCCCCCCCAACAGCTGTTTGGCCTTGGCCGTGCCACTCAATGTACTGACAGAGTCCCAATGTTCCTGACACACAGTGGGAACCAAGAATCTCTGTCCTAAAGGATTCTCATGAAGTGAGTCAGTAAGTGCCCTTCATGAGTAGGGACAGCACAGACCTATGGCCAGCTGCAGTAGTCACTTGAGACCAGTGGGGTTCCAACTCTGTTATCCTTCTTCTCAGGAAGGACTGGCTTCCCCTTGAGGACTGGGGTGGGACAGATGCATCAATGGCCCCTTTCCCTCTCTAGATCCCAGTGGGTTGTGGCAAGCAAGGAACCATCCACTCCTGAAGTGTTCAGCAATGATTTCATCAATACACATCTGTGTGGTGAAGTCTGCTTGATACGGTGAGGGTGAATTGGAGACAAAGGATACTGTTAAGGGGAAGAATAATTGGGAAGGGGATCACACACTCCCTGGGGAGACACAAATGTCACTTTGCTCCAGACAGGGCACTGATGACAGACCTAAATAATGATCCCACCCACTTCCAGCTTACTGAACCAGTATGTTTACGGGTTATTTGGTAAGGAGTTACAAATAGAAGCATGGGTGACTCAAAGGCAGCCACATCACAGAAAAGCTCACCCAGTGTGGGGGACAGTTTCTGAAGCTGTCTTTCCAGAGTCCCATGAGCAACTGAGCTCTTCATGAGAAAGAACAGATCAGTTTATCTGATCCAACTTTTCAACCACTACCTTAGCTGATTAACCTGAGTGTGTACATGCACTCAGGCATGTGGGGTTGGAGTGTGTGTGTGTGTGGTGTGTGTGTGTGTGTGTGTGTGTGTGTGTGTGTGTAGGTTTATTGTCCTCCACAGTCACTTTCCACCTTTTCTCTTGAGACAGGTCTCTCACGGAACCTGGGGCTCACCAAGTGGCCAGCCTTGCTGGCCAGCAAGCTCCGGGAATCCACATACCCCTGTCTCTCCAGTGCCGGGATGACTAGCTTGTCTTTTCTTCCTGTGCTGGGGATCCGAACTCAGATCCTTAGGCCTGTACAGCAAGCGCCTTACCAGCTGAGCCACCTTTGCAGCCCCATCAAGACTCTTTTAGTCGCTTTTATTCCAAAACATCCAGAAAGCACTGAGCTGAGTCAGAGATGGGGCTGGCCTGGGCCTCGGGTCAGTCACAGATGATTTCAGGGTGAGCAAAGTCAAGATTCAAGAGAACCCCTGCTCAAAGTCAAATGCTTCCTAAATTCTTGGGCAGCACTAAGACCCTTAGTCTTGACGATGGAGGAGGTCCTAGTGCTTCAGGGCAGCTCTAGGGGCCCTAGGGTCACCTGAGCAGCCTGCAGTTACCAGGCAACCAGCGCTGTTGCCCAGTATTCCCATTTGCCGCTGCCCAGGCAGCCAAAACTAGTTTAGAAAAAAAAAAAAAAGGCTGCCTGGCTGGCAGGTAGTAAAGAAGGGATTAGGCCTCGGTTGACAGACAGTGTCCTTCCCATTTACATGTCTTTAAGCCTTAGGCCAGTTAGCAAAGGGGCCACATAGCTTCAGAGTCCTTGCCAAGCTGGGACACAGAGGCGCTGGGGCTACATGAGCCAAGAGGAGGGAGGTTTTCTTGGAGAAATGCCTGGGTCTTTGAGATGCCCCCAGTCCCGCGGTGACCCCAACTCTTTCTAGTCTCCCTTTCAATCTGTGACTTACAGTGAAGCAGCCAGTTTGGAGGCAGAACAAGGAAGCACTTAGATGCCTAAGGGCCAGAGTGGCTACTCAGCCACAGCTAGGAAGACATTTGCTTTTACTTTTGAAAACTCTTTCTTTCCTGTGTGTGTGTGTGTGTGTGTGTGTGTGTGGTATGTGCCATTGTTTACATGTGCACATGAAGAAGTCAGAGGTCAACTTGAATGTCTTCTCCATCATCTCCACCTTAGTTTGGAGGATAATTTCCTGGCTGACCTGTGGCCCACAGTTTGAGCTTGATTGACTGACCAACAAGCCCCCAGGGCCTGCCTATCTCTGTAGGTCCCAAACACATGTATATGAACACACGTGCACACACATAAGCACAAGTGTGCACGTATATAACACACATACACACAGGAATACACACACACATTCGCATGACCACTCACACAAACAGGTGCACACATAAGCACTCCCATAAACATACAGGCATGTACACATTTACACATGTACATACACATGCACATAAGCACACATACACACCCCACATGCATTCACACACATACACACAGGCACGCGCACACACATGAGCACAACATGCACACATATACATAAATACACAAATGCATGCACATACATGCACAACATATATAAACATGCATGCACAAGCACACAACATACACACACAGGCAAGTACACACATGTAATGCACAACATACATGCACTTACATGAATGCTGCACATGCATGCAGAGGTACACATGCACACACACCATATACACACATACATACATAAACACACATATAGCATACACAGACAAATGCACACAACTGATGGACATGCACACATACATACATATGCACATACACACATGCATGCACACAATGTACACACATACAAACACACCCTTGCATTTACATACACAGGCATATACATAAATGTCAACACACATAGATAGGCACACTCACATGCACAGAGGTACATACTTACACAACACACACATGTGCACATTCACAAACAACATACACATCCATACATGCACACATATAACATACAAACACATACACACATATAGCACACACACAGGTGTGCACAAATGCACACACAAGCAAGCACACATGCAACACGTGTACACCACAGATACACACAGGTATGCATACACACTCACACACATATGCAAGCGGCCTAGTCAAAAGAGCAGAAGGGACAAGCCTGCCAGTGTTTTTCCTGTACTCCTTCTTTGAGGCCTCCTGGGGGTGAGCTGCTGATTGACAGGCTGCTAAATGCAGGAGGTTTCCCTGTAATAGAGAAAGATTTTTCTTGACGCATTCAACTCCTGACCTTTAAAAGCTTGGGGAGCAAAATGATTTTCAGTCACTTGGGCCTGAGTGAAAGGAACGTGCATTGATCGACTGTGGGTCTCAGGCCTCCAAGGTCTCAATGCTGTGTCATTAAAATCTTACAATCGAGTTACCCTAATGTATTCCAGCAGCTGCCCTCTGAGGTGATTGGTAAGTAGCTGCTGTCTCCAGTCCAAGGGAGACCACAGTGAGCGAGGGGCCCAGCCTCCGCCTGTGTGCTGGTTGCTTGGCGCTGCACTGCAGTGACTGTTCCCATCTGTGGTTCTCCTCCAGGGCCTTGTGTTCATAGACTTTTCTGCTTCTCTGGCCACAGGTGACCACTTGCTCTGGACCCCTGGAAACACTGATGTGCCTAGGGGTACCCCTGACCCGGGCTGAGCCCAGTGTTCCCTGGAGTGACTTCCTGGGTGATCTTGAGGTCTTGAGGAGGGGATGAACAAGACTTGATGGCAGCCTAGTTCCCTGTGGTGTGTGTTCTGTGTGCCTGAGGCAGAGGACAAGCCAATCTCTGATGCTCCTAGTCTAAGGACGGCTGCCTCCTTTCCTCTGTTTTGCTTATGTCAGCCATGTTTTCTTGGCTGACAGCCTAAATCTTGCCTAGTAATAGGAGCTGACGGTCCCAAGATACAGTGGTATGGGGCTTGGGGAAGTGAAAGTGAGGAAGAGATTCAGGAAGTAGAACCTGCAAGATGTGCTTCTCTGCAAAGAGAGAGGCAGACATCTCCTTCCCAGCTTCTAAAACAGCAGCAAAGTGCTGCCTCACAGCTGGATCTCTTTCATTACTTCCTCTGTTTCTTGTTCTGTTCTCTCCAACTTCCGGGCACCATGTTCAGGAAGAAACAGGGTCTGGTTGGCATAGCTCCATCTTTATGCCAGGCCACTGCATAGACCTGTCTGGTGTCTCTGAGTGCTGACATGGAGCCAGTCACTTGAGGCAATGAGGCAGAGATCAACTTAGGCAACAGAGGTCATGAAACAGCTAAGTCTTATTCCAAAGAGCCAAAGCATCCCTAGCACCATCTCACATTCGGACTAGGCTAGGGGAGGCCAAGGACTACCCGTACCTGCCCTTTTCTATTTCAGAAAGTTCATCAGAGGCATGGGGCTTTTATTCGGCAGTGGGCACCCTCCCCCCAGCTCCAGGGAGCTTACTCACAGGTGCCTCTCTGGTGTGTTTCTTGCTTGAATTGCAAATTGAATCGCTGCATAAACCCTACATAACTCAGAGCCCCATGTTGGCAGTATCTTATTTTTCAATTTCTTTTTTTTTAATTGAATGAACATATTTTATGCAAGCCGTTCTACCTTGGTGAAGGCTGTTCCCCTGTGATTCATCAGAGTAATAACTAGAAACACCATTATTTGGCTCCATCCTCCTGCTGAGAACATCACATAACTGAGAAATGTTCATGCGTCTCACAGAGTTTCAGGGGAGAGGAAAGGGGAGGCAGAGGAGGAGGAGGAGAAGAGGGGAGGAAGCAATGAGCGAACACGTACACGCCGAGGATGATATCCGGGGACGTGGCTAGATACAGGGGAAATTCAGAACCACAAATAGGTTGGTGATCACACACACACACGCACGCAACTAATAATAATTTGGGGGTTTCAGAATGAGAAGGTATGCCAAGCTATCCACTGGTCTCATTTAACTCAGGAAGGGAGGAACTGCCCCTGTGTGCCCCTGTGTGCCTCTTTGAGCCCACACACAGCCCTGCATTTCTGCCTAGAAATATATAAATCAACTCATTGTGGGTACATCTCTTTATTTCTCTTGACTGAACTCTTGTTTCTTCCTTAGAATTTCAGAGACCTCCTTGACCTGTTCACACTATTGTTTTGTTTGTGAGTGTTTTAGTGTTTGGTTGGTTGGACTGGGTTGGCTGAGCCAGAGGTATCCCTGTGGGTGGAGAGGTAAGTTCCTTGGCAAATGTTTCATAAACACACACACTGTCATGTGAATGTGTCTGTGACACACACACTGTCATGTGAATGTGTCTGTGTGTATGAGCATGTGTGTGCAGATACCCACAGAGGCCAGTAGGAGGCATCAGATCCTTTAGAGCTGGAATTACAGGTGATTGTGAGCTGTCCAGTCTGAGTGGGAATCAAGGGCTCAGCAACATCAGCTGTTACTCACTGATCCATCTCCTCTGCCCCCCAGGGACCACTTTTAAAGTTAGGTCAAACTTATAACAGAAGTTCCTGAGACTTTATCATTTCTTCTTCTAAGTTTTATTTGAGGGGGGTTGTTTTTGTTTTTATGATACTCCCTAAATATGCTATTCTTCCTTACCTCTTTCCTGGACTGCTGTGGCATCCACTAACCTCTGATGTCTGCTCTCCCCGACAGAACCATTTCCCCAAATGTGGCTCATCCCTCTCTTCTTAGAGTGAGCTGGATCCTGCGCCACGCATGCACACTTCTGCAAATAGAAACCCTGAACAACACGCTGATGAAGTGAGGGGAGTGCTGTGTGGACAGACCTACATAACGGGGCGTTTCAGGGATGCAGGATACAGACAGAGCACCCCAAAGTCAGTCGAAATAAACAAGACTATTCCCTCCCTCCCCTCCACAATGTTATCCCACATCCTGACATCTTCTTTCTTTGACTTTCAAATTTTCAGTGTTTTTACCTCTTCTGTGGATCTTAGAAAGGACACAGAGATGGAAATTTAAAATTCCACTCTGAGAATCTCTATATTTTCACCAGAGATTCACATCCATTGAGACATATTGTGCTTACTAATCCATGAAGATCCATTTCTGCATCTGTTTTGTTCCGTGTTGCCTTTCCTTTCATTTGGTTGTCCTTTTTTTTAAAAAAAAAAAAAAAACAAAAACAAAATAACATGTCTTTTTCCTTTGACTGGTTTTGGTTCCTATATTTACTGGTTTATATACATTCTTTAATTGGTTGTTCTTGATTGTGAAAATTTTTTTTAATAATTTTATTGAATATGTGTACGTGCACTCAGTCATATGTGCATGTGTGTGTGCACACATGTGTACATGTGCATATATGTGTGTATGTGTCTGTGTATGTACACATGCCATGACAGGTATGTAGAAGTCAGGTGACAGCTCTTGAGAGTTAGTTCTCTCCTTCAAACTGGTGGGTCCCAGGAACAGAACTCAGGCAGTCAGGCTTGGAAGCAAACACCTTTTTACCCACTGGGCCATCTCACTGGCCCACCTTTGACCATTTGACATGTATATTTGATTTAACAAAATCTGCAGTTAATAAAAAGCCCTATCACTGAACGGCATAAGACTGTAATACTGAACACTTCGACCACACTTGTCCCTTCTCATCTTGGGCAGTTCTCCTACCCAACGCCTCAGATCCATACTGCTTTCCATTCCATAAGCTCCTCACCCATCACTGTAGCTGTGTTTGCTTACAGCACAGTCCTGGCTTCCATGGCATTTCTTAGTTCGACCCTTTTATAGAGCTCTGAGATAGGCTCCAATGGCGGGAGACTGGGCTTTGTTCATAAAGACGTGCTATTCCTTTCTCTTGCCTTTTTTCTTTTAAATAGAGTCTTGCTATGTAATCCAGACTGCTCTTGAACTCTCTCAACAATCCATCTGCCTCAGCCTCCAGAGTGCCCATATCATGGGCCCCTTTCCTATCTCTTAACTCAGATCCTGGCTTTAGAGTTTCCTTGGCTACTCGAAGACATTATTTTTCTACTTCTGTAACCACTGTTGTTTCCATGGCACTGACCAGCATTTTTCTGAGGTCCATCATCTCTGTTACCTAAATATTCTCTATCTGCCAAGATGTCTCCTAGCACAAATATATATGGCGACACCCCACTTCTTCCCTTCTAACAGCTCCAAAGGAAGTTTCATACTAAGCTGTTTAGAATGTTTACAAACAAGTTCCAAGTGGTATGTATGTATGTATGTATGTATGTATGTATGTATATATCTGTGTGTGGATGGATACATATCTGTAAGGTGAATTCTGCCCCTGCATCATAGAACGTGCAAATGACTAGCTACAACTTTTAAAATTTATGTTAATAGAGTAGGATTATCTCTGTGATATTGCATTGTGATTATGATACCAGCCTAAACATAAATAAGTGAATATAGAGAAACAGAATGTGTGTGTGTGTATGTATGTATGTATGTATGTATGTATGTATGTATGCATGTGTGTGTGTGTGTTTGAGCCTCAGGACCCGCAAGGTGGGTGGAGAGAACTGGCTCCTCCTACCAGCTGCCCTTTTACCCCGCCCTCAGGCATGACCTGGCTCACACATGCGCATACATACAGATGCACAGTAAATACATTTAAGTAGAAGATTTTCTGAGAAGTAAACGGTACCCTTGTCTCTGCCGCCCTATAATTTAATATGGTGTGTAATGTTCAAGGGTTTAGTTTAGCTTTATCCATTCAGACTGGGGTTACCTATGCTCCTGAGCCTGAGGAGTAATATTAATAATTCTGAAGCATGTCTGGCTTTCATGTTTGTCCCTTTCCCCCAATGTCTTCACGTGAGTTCCATTAGATGTTAGGGTGGGGTAGTTCTTATCCTGTCTTCCATGGCTCTTAACTATTCTTTCATACCCGTGTCCTTAACTCTCTACACACCATTTCCCTCAGATATGTTTCCATGTCTGTTCATTCTCTCGAGTTGTGTCCAATCTGTTCTCTAATTCATCTACTTTTGTGTGTCATTAATCGTTTACTTTCTAGTAAATTCCATTTTCCCCAAAATATATTTATTTTTAAAAATAAAAATCAGGCAAGCTTCCAAAAGTCCCATTTTCCAGGAACAAGCCAGAATGTGGCTTCTAGTACATCAGAAAGTTTGAACAGCGTAATTTCACCCAGAAGTGGTTTTTTTTTTTTTTCCCCTCCAGGAGACATAAAACATTCTGCTTGGTTGTACACACCTTATTATCTAAATACGGTCTAATGGTCTATATTTCTGCCATTATGTTATTCTATCCCAGGGATCTAGCATGCAAGAGAATCCATCTCTAAAACTCTTAAGTTTCCAACCTGAGATGTGTGGGTGTTGGGCTTGGGTTTACAACCAGTTTGATCGTTAACCATTTGCTCCTGGCTCTTGGAGTCACTGCTGAGTCCAGAGGGCCCCTTCTCCATCACTGGTTCCTACACCTTCCACATCTTCTTCCTGTTTCATACAGGTCCCCAAGTCTTTTCGAATGTTCTCAAACTCTTCAATGTCATCAAGCTTGAGCTTCAGGTGTGCTGGGTTTTGAAATCAACAGTAGGAGATAGACCCAGTGAATTACCAGCAATTCACAGGGTTATCCACAGGATTTAACCAGGTCCAAAAATGGGTAAGTCACTCATCAATCAGTTGCTTTTTATGTTGAGATATTTAAAGGCAATGTTGAAATCTCTTATCAGGCCTCTACAGTTTCCCAGAACCTTAATTTCTACCATGACATCATTGCTGCACCATAAAGGCTGCTTTTTTATATTGCATTCTTTAAAAAAAAAAAAATGGAGTTCTGTGTGTGTGTATGTGTGTGTGCGTGTGTGTATGCATATGTGTGCATATGTATATTGTGTGTATGTGTGTTGTATATGTGTGTGTATGTGTGTGTGCGTGTGTGAATGCATGTGTGTGTATACATGTGTGTTTATGCATGTGTGTGTGTGCATATGCGCAAGTGCATACATGTGTAAAGGTGCCCACAAGGGTCAGAAAAGGGCCAACCCATATGAGTGCTGAGAACTGAACTCAGGTCCTGAGAGCAGCAGGTGCTGATAGCTCTGAACCCTTCTCCAGACCCTGTATTTTTTCTCTTATGGTTGATTCTTCCTTTTAAGTGTTTATTTACTTTATTTATTCTTCTAAACTAGTTTTTCTTTTGCCTGTGGTTCTGATGAGCACAGGGGGGTAACATATAATAAAATTCCTTTGGGTCTCCTGGTGATGACTAGGCCGCTGGTGTAATTTGTTATTCAGGATTCTGTGGCTGCTTTTGATGCCAGAGTTTTAAATGTGGGAAGCACTCTGGGTGTTGGCAAACTGCCTACATTTGCTTCTGCCCAATTCTTACCCATCTTAGTATCTTTTTTTTTGTTAATTCATACATCTTTATGGAGTCTCAGACCATGGCAGTGGTGAACATCATGACACAGCCCAAATCTTCATAAGACACACCTGAATTGTAAAGCGTCAGCAGAGGCTCACCAGCTCCAGAACCTGGGCTGAGGTGGGCAGCTTTCTTGATGTCTCTGTGTACCAAGACTTTCTAGTTTGCCCTCTGCGAGCTTGGTGCCTGAAGGATCCCACCTGCGTGTGTGGCTCTCAGTTCAGTCTCAGCATAGGCTCAGAGCCTCATCTCTTGTTACATGTTGAATGTCCTACATGTTCTCTTCATTGTGCATCTCCCATGATACAATCTGTGTGTGTGCCTGTGTGTGCCAAGAGCAAGTAAAGTCCTGAAGGTGTCTTGTTGACATGAGTGTAGTCCCTCAAGGACCACAATGCCTCAGACCCATAGAAATGGCAAAGACTTCCTCTAGTGAGGCTCAGAGAGATGACAAAACCTTCGGTGTGTGTAGAAAATGTCTACCATAGCTCCCCTGCCCAGATGTTTACTGCCTGGAGTGTTCCTACGGAGATTAACTGAACCTGTCTCTTTGATCAACTATATATAATAACTCTGCTTCCTTGTTTATCTGGGTGTTATAACCCTTGCCTCCCTATTCAGCTGTGCACAATAACCCTGTCTTCCTCTTCAACTCTATATAGTAAATGCACTTAGCTTCTCCACCCAAGGGCCCAGACTACCTGATTTCAGCGCCTCTCTCTCTCTCTCTCTCTCTCTCTCTCTCTCTCTCTCTCTCTCTCTCTCTCTCTCTCTCTCTCTCTCTCTCTCTCTCTGTGTGTGTGTGTGTGTGTGTATCTGTTCTTTCTACCTTCCCTCCACAGCCCTGCTCAGGCTTCCCGGATCCAAGTCATATAAGGACTCAATGCATGTGTGTAGATATAAAGATATGGATTCTATGTGGATGCCACCTCAGGTGTCACTTTTCAGGATGCCATCCACCTAGCATCTTAAGACAGGTCTTTCAGTGACTTGGAACTAACCAAATAGGCTAGGCTGGATGGTCAGCAAGCACCAGGGATTTGTCTGTCTCTACCTTCCCAGTGTTGTGATTATAAGCACACACATGTTTGCCTGGCTTTTTGAAGTGGATTCTTGGAATCAAACTCAGGTTCTTGCTTGTACAACAGACACTTCACCCACTGAGCCATCTCCCCAACCCAGTTTCTCTATATTTTTATGCCATTTTATAAGAAAACACATCCAGTGTCATGTTGCTAGGCTCAGAAGTCTCAGGTTTCATCTGTCTTGGCTTTACGCCTTGGGTAGCTTTCTATATGTGGTGACGTACATCACCCCAAGCAATTCCAGGCATTCATAGACAGAAATTCATATACTGGAAGGAAGACAGCAGAAAATTCCTGATTTGGGTCACATGTCCTTCTGTGGCCAATCAGAAGGCCTGGGGTACCCTTCCAGGGACACATCAGCATAAGGTCCATCCCAACTGTGAGGCTATCACATCAGAGCTTGACAAACTGAAAGAACAGGTGTTAGTCACAGCTGCCACATGGTGTGTGAAAAGGGAACATTTGCTCCTTGCCCTATAGGGCAGGACTTGCCACCTCACCTGTTCCCACAGCTGTGGAAGTGGTATAGTATTGCGAGTCTGGGTCCTCACTCAAGACTTGGGCATTCTTCAACAAGGTTGAGTATCTTGGCCTTACCCTTTGGGTCATTTTCTATACAGTCCTCTATTCTACCTCTCTTCTTGCTTGCTAAATGCTCTTTGCTTGTCCCTTGGCCCTTCATTCTAGGCCCTTCTTCCTACTATTCTCCACCAAGACAAAATGAGGGTAGGCCCAAGAGCATGCTTGACCAATATGCTTGCTTTCTCGGCTTCATGATAAGTCTCTACTTAAGACACTGGGGTGCAGTGTTCTTAGAAACATTTGATTGAGGGGTGCTCACAGCAAAATGGCAAAAAAAAAAAAGTGAAGGATTGTGGGGGAAGGTTTCGGTGGTACTTTAGCATCATCGTGATTTTGGGCACCACAGAGACATCCTACCATGAAGCAAAGCTTTTGTATCCCATTAGTTACTGGCTAATGCTAATCTTCAGGGATGCTGGGACAGGTGAAACACATTTCAGTTATCTCCTGGGAAGCAAACTCTGTCTGCTGCAAGGAATATTCCTGAGAATAGCTGTCCTGATTATTCTTAATTGTCAACTTGACATAGCCTAGAGTCTTCTGAGAGGAGAAACCTCAGTTGAGGAATTGCCTAGATCAAGTTGGTGTATGGGATGTCTGAGAGGGCATTTCATGATTATTAATTAATGTAGGAGGGCCCAGCCTACTGTGGGTATCATCGTTCCTTTGGACAGGTAATCATGGGCTGTATATAAAAAGCTATCTAAACAAGAGTCAGTGAACACACCAGAGAACAAACCAACAAGCAGTGTTGTGTTCCTCAGCAGATCGTGCTTCCGGGTTTCTACCTTGACTTCCCTTAATGACGGACTGTGATCTGGAAGAGTGAGCCAATTCAGCCTCTTCCTTCCCAGTTGTTTTGGTCCGGGAGTGTTTTAACACAGCAACAGAAAGGAATTAGAACAGGCGGCAGCTGAGCACATTAGCGTCTCTCATTCACAGCAGCTGGGGATCAGAACTGGCAAAGAGGCTGTGGCCCGGCATCAGGACATCAACAAGAGAAAGGAATGTCTTCATGGCTCTAACTACTTGCCTGTGACAGCTGCCCACTGCTGAGCACTTATGCTGAGCCTGTTTTTACACATGCTTTCTCATTTAATTCAAGTAAAAAAACTCTATAGCTAAGTGTTGTTATCTACCATGTTACAGATAAGGAAACTGATTCCTCTCAAGACTACAGGATTGATATTACATCAAGGAACCTGGATGTCTCACTCATCTGTGATGCCTGGTATGTGCTAGGCCAGAATGATGACACCAATGGCAAGATCATCTTGAGGTTCTTGGGAAGGCCAGCCTTGTTCCAGAATCAGGGCCATATACATGCTTTTGGTCCCTGCATAAGGTTCTGTGAACTACCAGCTCCTACTGTCCAGGCCACCTCTGGTGGTTGGTGTCCCCTCTGAGAAACAGAGACTTATGTTTGCAAGGAACACTGTCCTACCTCATGGAAAGTATTTGGGCTTCAGCAGCCACTGGGGTAGTGACTTGGAGATCATAACCTACAGAGTTGAAGAGCACTTAAAGATGAATCCTAAGTATCCTGTCTCAAAGCAGGAAAGGCCCGTTTTCATTCATTCAAATCATACTGAGAAGGGATGGGCCGGGTCAGTTGTCTGGCGAGTCAAGTGATGAGTCTTCATCTCTACATCAGCTGACCGTCTTAGCAATACTCCCTGAGCGCACAATGCCCTTGATCTACTTGACTGGATTGAGAAGCGCCTCGGGGATTCACGTAAAGCACACCTATCTTCAAGAGCATTTCCAGAAAGGGTTAATAAATGGAGGAAGATCCACCCTGAGGAGGGTAGAAACATCTCGCAGGCTGGGGGCCTGGATAGAACAGAAAGTGACAAGGGAGAAATCTCTCTAACACAAGCAAACTCCTCTCTGCTTCCTGGCCACCACAAGGTGAGCAGCTTACCCTACCTCCGACTGCCCCACCCCCACCCCTGCCATGAAGGACCCAATAAATCTTTCTTCCATGTGGTTTTTCCTGGTTAGTTTGTCGTAGAGACAGAAAAAGTGATGACTAAAAGTCTATGTCTGTCCCGTGAACACTCTCAGTGCAGCCAGTTTCAAGGAATCCATGTGAAATCTCTGAATCCAGAGCTAAAGGGTACATGGCCATTTGGCTTTTGTGAGTCCATGGATGCTGGCCTCTGAACACGGGCATCTGAACACGGCATGCCCACTCGAGAGCTTCTACCAATGCCAATGTCACAAGACACCCACCATGAGAACATTTTAAGATCCATGCTCTGAATAGCAGCCAGCTCTGAACTCCATTCTGAGAGCGAGGCTAATACATCACCTTGTCACAGGCCCCAAAGGGCAAACACAGATGTGACTTCATCCAGCTCAGCAGTCCCCAGACCTGTTTGACCACATAACCATTTCGTCACACTCTCAGGAGCATCCTGGAGTGAGAACTTGGTAGAACACACTTTGGGAAACAGGGAAGAACACTGGGCTACCCCTGGGAGAGAGATTCAGGGAGGAAAGAGGACCAGAGGGTAAAATGGGGGAAGATGAGATTCAAACAGGAAGATTTCTCTAACAAGAACCACCCAACAGTCAGAACTGTGGAAGGGGGCTCTTCTGGGGCCAAAGATAATGACTGTCCACCTGCAATGGATGCTGGGAAAGGCTCTCTCATACTAGAAGGGCAGTCTGTGTAGACACCATGCGAGGACTCTGCAAAGGACAAGGGCTCCTGACCATGGGCACTATATGGGGCCTCAGAACAAGGCCTGTCAGATGGCTGCCTCTGTGTGGAAATAGAAGCTCCAACTCTATTCATATGCGTGATACAATTTTAGAAGAACTTGGATGTCATCACATCCCGAAATATCCTTCCTTAATGTCTAGTTGCTACATCAATTCACCACTAGAATTTATCTTCTTTAACTTAATACTCGATTGCACTTTCAAATGTGCATCTCCCTAGGAAATGACAGTTAGATAGGAGCCGCTGCTGGCTGACTATCTATCCTGGGGGTGTGCTGAGGCTTTGAGTCCTTCCTCGAGTGAGCACCAGTGGAGGGCTGGGGCTAAGGGTACTGGGTGCCTGTGATGGGGGCTGGAGAGCAGCAGAGCAGCAGGCCTTAGGGTGTGGGAGTGCTGGATCCAGTCTTGGCTGCCTTTATGAATGTGTTTGGGGCTGGGCCTGTCCTAGAGATATCCCAGAACTATTTTGGGAGGCAGCAAATTTAGCTGGTAGCTGGTTTAGCAGATCATCCAGATATGTTGGTATTTCTGACGAGACAATCTGTCTCAGAAGGAGACATGCAAAGCCTTCACAAGCCAGAAGGATGTGCCATTTCGAGCACATCTGTGGAGAGTGTATAACACAGTCTCAGCTGACCAAGCCCAGCAAGGCCAAGCCACTCGCTCCTGACTATGGTCTTTTGGTGGATCTAGACCTTCCAGGTGGAAGTCAGCTTTGGTTGGTAGATGGGGAAACTGAGGCACCTTCCTAAGGTGACACTGGACTAGATGGAGGAATTGAGCCTCTAGCCCACAGTTTTCAGATTCCAAATCCTATTGTAATTAATTTTTAAATTTTAATTTGCATTTTTAATGAGTTCATGGAATGCTATAGTTTCAGCTGTCAAATTATTGTATGTGGATTTTTTTAATCTTTGCCGCCTCTCTGCCTTCTTCAGTTCTGATTTCTCAAAATTTAGAGCCATCCGTTTCTAGTGGACTTTAGCTATTTCTTCTTATATTTAAGGTAATATTTCTAAGTAAAATAGTTGTGCTTTTGTAGCTTGATCTACCCCCCATTTGTGTGTGTGTGTGTGTGTGTGTGTGTGTGTGTGTGTGTGTGTGTGTGTGTGTGTATACCTATGACTGTTCTCTGCTTTCTATATCTGATCCCTTGCTGGACCTTGACATGGTAAATTTGGCTAGTCTACCAGCTGGCTTATTTCAGGGGCCTCCTCTGAGTTCTGGGATTACAGGAAGGCTGCCATGCCAACCTGACATATACAGAGGGATCCCAACTCATTCTCCTGCCTGCCCTATATGCTCTTTACCCATTGAGCCATTTCCCCAGCTCCTCCATTAAAAAAACTTTTAGGTATAATCTAGAATCTTCCTTCTATGGAAAGGAAGGGTTAAAACTCTTTATACTCATGATCAATTAATCAACCAATCAGTCTCTTCCTTTTCCTCTCTCTCTCTCCCATGCTTACACTTATGCCCACATACACATCCCTTTCCGCTCCTCTACACATCCCAATGCCATTTGATGACAATTTTTAATTTGTGAGATGCAACTGAAGATAATTAAGCAAACTAAGTCAGATTCAGAAAGACAAATATTGCATGTTTTCTCTCATTTGTGAATCCTAGAGTTTAAACAGATATATAACATTATGTACTTCATGGGACTGGAGAGACAGCTCAGCAGTTAGCAGCACTGGATGCTCTTCCAAAAGACCTGGGTTCAATTCCCAGCACCCACATGGAAGTCCACAACTGTCTGTAACTCAAGATCTGACATTCTCACGAACTAATGGAAGAGGGGTACACAGAGGGCGCACATTTCAGAGTACGTTATACACATACTTGAAAAGCCATATGTGGCCCAGTATAATAATTTTGTGAGGGGTTTGTCCATCTCAGACAGAGTAACATGGCAAGAGGTTTCCCCTTAGCTGAGGATGAAACTGTGAGTGAGGTACAAGCCAAGAGTCACCAATCCCCCTGCAAGCTGGAGGACTCAGAACCCCACTCCTGCAAGGAGAATGTGGTGACATCCCATAGCCATCACCCCAACATGCCCCATTATGACTCTGGCAAACATACTTTCATGTAATCATTTGGGGCTCTGGCCGGTCTCTTCCCAACCACGTACTGGGAAAAGTTAGCAAAATGATGCCCCTTTAGCTCTGAAGGCAAAGCCACCACTGAGCTGAAGTGACAGCCCCCAGCTGTGTTTTCCACGCTTCACTTTAGAGGAGAGTTTTTGCAAAGCCTTTTAAGTAACATGGTTGAGTGTCCCAGACACTCATTCCAGAGGGACTTGAGCCCATGTCATCATATCCTTCTTGAGCTATGGACATTGCAACTCATCAGCTACTTGTTAAAACTCAAAGACACATCCGTGTTTCAGCAGACTGCAGCTTCCCCACCTCCCAATTCCAGTTTATAAGACTAGCTTACCACATCCTGATGGACGATGTCAAGCCCTCCGGCCTGGAGGGTGATTCCAACTTACTTCATGTGCTGGGATCTTGGCTCAAGGATCCCAGAGTGGCCAGATCACAGTCTTGGAACTGGTGGAATTCTCATGGAGTCCTCGGTAAAAGCACATTTCCCTTGTACCAGGCCTGGGCCTAAAATCTCAGCACTCCTTACATTGGTGACAGGTGAGACTTTGGTATCCCTGCCCTTAGTAGGTCTCAGAGCCATCAATTCTGCCTTCTAGGAATATGGCCACTTCCCTTTAGTGAGTCTGTATATATTTTTGTCATGGGTCAGTTCTCTCTACATGAAATGAGGGCCAGCTGCACAGCCTAGAGCTGGGGGACCTCCCACACTTAGACTGTTGCACAATAGCAAACTATTGCCAGCCGCATCTGCATTCCAAATCGACTCACCTGGGAACCCATGTGAACTTTCTTCTTCCTCAGCTGATTGTAAGTACCAGTCACAGAGGCGAGTATGGGTGTGGGATCTAGAACATGCCAGCACAAACCAGGGAGAGATGGAGTCTGAACCTCCTGCTCCTGTAGCTCCTTCATCCTCTCTCTGAGGTAGCTCTGATTACAAATGGGCACTTGATCTTCTGTCTCTATAAGGGCCCGACATTCTCTTGCCCACTTGCCTTTCTGTTTGCTTATTGTTTTGTTTTTTGATTTGTTGAGATGGGGTTTCTCTATGTAACAGCCCTGGCTGTCCTGGAAGTCATACTGTAAGCCAGGCTGGTCCAGAACCCACAGAGATCTGCCTGCCTCTGCCTCCTGAGGGCTGGGTTTAAAGGCATGTACCACTACCGCTTGGCTCTTAGCTGCTGCTTAGGACTATGCAAGGCTGATGAAACTCGGCTCTTTAAACATATTTAATCTTTTTAAATCCTCAAAACTCTTATGTGAATTTTTTACTGATTTCATTTTCCTTTTTAAAAGACTTTAATTTTTTTTATTTTATGTGTGTAAGTATTTTACCTACATATATACACACACGTGTGCCTGGTGCCCACAGAAATCAGAATAGGATGTTATTGGATGTTTCGTTGGATCCCCTGGAACTGGAATGATGCATGGTTGTGAACCACTGTGTGAATTCTCAGAACCAAACCCAGATTCTCTGCAAGAGCAATAAGTGTTCTTAATTGCTGAGTTATCTCTCCAAGCCTGGTTTTTGATTATGGAAGGTCACTATATATACTTGACACTCAGTCTCGAACCATATAGGCCAGAAAGACTTTGAACTCAAACATCCTCTTGCTTCAGCCCCCTGAGTGACGAAATGACAGGTATGTACCACTGTATCTAGTTAAAACTCAGCTCCTAGACGGTAGCTGTGATCGCAAGGGGCATTTGATGTTCTGTCTCTATGAGGGCCAATAATTATGCAAGGGGGTATTTTACTCTTAAATCTTATGTATTCAGTTTTTAAACTCTTATTGGTGTTTCCCACAAATTCCACATAGCATCTTTTCTTAATACTTCTAACACCTTAGGATCTGACAGAGACATCGTTAAAATGTCAGGACCACTCGCCCATATCCTAGATATGCTGCAGACTCTTTTCCTACCCTAGACCCAATTTAAAGAAACCAGCCTCTCATGTTATATGGTAGATGGATCAAATCCATGTTCCTGAGTATATAATATACTAACTCCAGGACCCACAAGAAGCCTAGCAATCTCTGTGCTTCTTCATTGGTAATGACATATACAAGACACACTACCTAGTCTGTTGCTTTGGAGGGAATATTTCAGATCCTAAGCTTGTAGTCAGATTTTCTTTGGGCTGTCAGCTCACAAATAACAACATGGAAACTTAGTATTATGAAAGCTCTCCCACAGCTGTTATAACTTAAATTAACCTGGTTTTGTTCATCTGTGCTCTATCACATGAAATTGCCTCACTACCATTTTTCACCCACTGTTTCTTTCATCTCTGCGTCTCCCGGGAGCCTCAATTCCTGCTCCTACGTCTTTTCTCTGTCCAGAAGTCCTGCCCAAGCCTCCTGCCTAGCCATTGGCCATTCAGCTCTTTATTAAACCAATCACAACAATACAATCTTCATACAGTATTTAAACATCCCACAACAGGGTCCTTGACATAGTTGTACCCTGTGTCATCAATACACATTCACTCAGGGTGTCATCTGCTGTTTACACATTCCTTGGCTCCCCGTAATGTCCCCAAATTCTTGTCATACAGTTGCGACAGCCCCAGATTATGAACAGGGTGGGTGGCCAAGGTAGCATTCCGTGGAAGGCCCAGAGTTGAAGCCCTTTCAAACTAAATTGCAGAGGATAAAAAGGAGCCATGTAGTCTCCCTGTAGACCTTGCATACATTCATTTGATCTACTTCTAACATGACTTAGTCAGCACCTAAAGTCATCACCTTGTGATGTGATTGGATCCAAAGTCTCAATAAATGAAGTTTTTATGTTGTTCTCTGACAAGTTCTCAAGACGCTCAAGCTGAAGATGCTCAAGCTGGCCTTGAACTCATTATATAACTGAAGATGACCTTCTGATCCCCTAACCTCCACTTCCCAAAAGCTCGATCACAGATGTGTGCCACTGCTCCTGGTACATGCAGTGCTGGGGATGGAACTCGGGACTTTGTGCTTCCTAGGCAAGCATTCTGCCATTTAAGCTACATTACTAGGCCTGTGAATTTTGATGGAACACATACACACAAACCCCCTTTTCAAAAGATGGCCTCATCATCTAGAAAGAAAACCAACACGGACACAGCAAACTTTAACAAAGTTAGACACCATAGGGACTAAATGCAGAGCCTTCCATCTGTCAGAAGCAAAACCCATTCTCCTCTCAAGGATGCAGGCATGAAGTGTTCTCCAGAATAAACACGTTCAGCCAGAAACCAAGCCTCGGCCCACTTAAGAAAGTTGAAATCATATTGAATATTTTTCTTGCTGCAATGAAACTACACAGCCAGAAAAAGCATGAAATGGGAAGCCAGCAGCAGGAAGAAACCAGGAAACGTGAAAATATGTGGAAATGAAGCAACAATCTGTGACAACCAAGGAGTCACAAAGGAAACCAAGTTAAAAAGAAAAAAAAAGTTGAGCCAAAGGGAAACGGAAGCACAAAATAATAAAATGTGTGGACGCAGCAAAAGAGTTCTAAGAGGAAACCGTGCGCTAAGCAAAAAGGGATTGCGAACAACCCAAGCCTGCACCCCAGTGAACAGGAAGAGTGAGCTGAGCCAACCTCAGCAGAGGAAACGCTAACTTCTGGAGCAGAGACTTGTGAAATAAAAACCAAGGGCTAACAGAAAGGGTGAAAGCGAAGAATTAGAGGGAGTGTCGGGGGCTGGGCTTGTAATGGAGGCAAGAGATCAATGGCATCTGTCCTTCCCAACCCCTCACTCCACTACCTTGATTTCTGAGACAAGGTATCTCATTAAAGGGCCTGCTGACTCATGCAGGCCGTGCCACGGCCAGCCTCAGGTTTTCTCACTGGTGCTGGGAATTGAACTCAGGTCCTCTTGCTTGAGTGGCAAGTGTTTTAATCCGACTAAGAAGAAAAGAGCTGACTTCATTTCATTATAAAAGAGAATCATAGAGGGAAGAGAGAGAGAGAGAACAGACACTAATAAACTAGATGACTTCAAAGAGATGAGTAAACCCCAAAAGATATAAACCTGCCCAATCCAGCTATGGGGAAGTAGAACAAAGACGAAGGAACTAATCTAGTGAGGAATTAGACTGAATCGATGAAATGTTTTGCAAAAATCAATAAAACGTCTTATGAAAAATCTAGAACCTGATGGCTTCAGTTCGGAATCCTACCAAAGGCACCAGGCTAATATAGGATGTTATCATGGGCGATAGTGGTTTCTCTATTGCAATATGAGAATTATTTACAAGTGTATACAAGCTTTCCCCACTTGTGTGTGTGTGTGTGTGTGTGTGCGTGTGCGTGTGTGTGCGTGTGTGTGTGTGTGTGTGTGTGTGTGTGTGTGTGTGTGTGTATGTGTGTGTTCCCGAGTCTGAAAGCAATAGCGGTGGAGATTCTTAGAGATAAAATCCTGCTTGAGGATGACCCCCCTCCCACCCACCCAAGTTTCATATGTAGATAACTCAGTTTTCAGTTGGTGGTTTTAGAGGCAGAGCCTAAGGGGAGGTGATTACTTCACTGGGGATATGCCCTTCAACGTGGATTAATGCAGTTCTCTTCTGTGAGCCGGGAAGAGCAGGGCAGTAAGAACCCTCCTCTCCTCTGGAGCCCCTGCCCTGCCAGATAACCTGTCACATGCATTCTCTCATGTGATGTTGTTTGCCATGATGTAACCCGGCTCTGGAGCTCTCAGACCTCCAGACCTACAAACTAAATAAACCTCATCTTTATCTATTACCCGATGTCAAGTATTTAGTTATAGCAACAGGAAAGTTTCTATAATCCTCGAATGTGCTTTCCTGTGGAGAAATGATTGTACATACTGTGTATGATTTAATAATCCATCGATTTAACAAAGAATCCTGCGGGCACAGTGCTGGGCACTGTGATAGACTTAACGTGGGAGACAGCACCAAGTATCTGCCATCACAGAAAGACCATCCTCATGAATGCAGGCTTTGCATTGGAAAGAGAGAAATATCCACATGGTGCTACAAATGCTTGTTTAAAAGGAATTTTAAAAAAATGTAAGCAATAATTTCTTTTAATGAGGATCTTTCTTAATAGTCACATCTCTTATTAAGGCAAAAGAAGCTAGGGCAGAAAATTCCCAGAAGTCACAAAAAAGGCTAAGATTAAGAAGTGTAACCCTGTAGACTATAAATGCAAAGTGGACTTAAGAAGTACAAGACCAGAGCTCTCCAGGGAGGCTGCTAAGTCAGGGGCAAAGACATTAGCCTTGAACTGAGGAGTCTGAGCAAGCCTGGAGGAGGCTGGAGAGAAGGTGCCTACAGTTCAAGTGCTGGCCTGAGTTCAGGGACAGGAGGCAGAGCTTGCAGACAGAGCCACTGACCTGTGGGGCACGGCTTCTTCCTCCTTCCTTGGGACTGGAACAGAAGCAGGAGGAGCCAGTACAAGTTCCAAGATGTAGAGAGACCCATAAGGTGGTCCTGGCATGACACTCGGGTCTTGTTAATGATAAAGATCATATTAGTGTGTGTGCGTGTGTGTGTGTGTGTGTGTGTGTGTGTGTGTGTGTGTGTGTGTGTGTGTGTGTGTGTGTAGCAGGGCTAGCTGAGTCCTTTACCTTCCACTCATGTCATTGGCCCCCCTCTTCTGTCCTCCTGGCTCACTTCGGCTAAGTCTGGCAACAGTATCTTGGTCTATATGACAGTTGTGTTTCTTATTAGGGGGGTAGGGGAAAGCTTAAGTTAATGGCTGAGAACAGAGAACAGGCCCTTCCCTGGCATGGCACCAGCTTGCAGAAACAGTGCAGTTTGGAAAAGAGCAGGGGGTATCAGATGGATGACTTGGTGCTGCTCAGAACGCAGCAGGCCCTAACTTTACCCCTTGGGAGTCTAGGCTGCACCCCAGCTTTGCTAAGCAAGACCTAAGTAAGGTGCCCTTCAGCCCTCCCACAGTCTTTACCTGCCTGTCTGCTCTGCAGGCCCAGACCAGCTAGAAAAGGCACACAGTAGTCTTAGGCATTCACATTACCTAGCCCACAGTCACCATGCTGTGTGTCATCTGACTCGCTGGACACACACACACACACACACACACAGAGAGAGAGAGAGAGAGAGAGAGAGAGAGAGAGAGAGAGAGAGAGAGAGAGAGAGAGAGAGAGAGAGAGAGAGAGAGAGAGAGAAACAGCTTGGAGTCCCTCCAGCCACTCCAGCGAGACCCTCAAGGCTCTGAGCCAAATGCCCCCCACATCTCCCCAGCCTTCACCCAAAACAGGTGCTCCCTGAAACGACAAGGCTGCCTCCGGGGTGCAGCAGGCACGCATGAGTTATGGGGTGAGGGTGCCTCACAAACAAGTCTGGTGCCCGCCTGTCTTCATGAATCACCACAGAGCCTAATCCTTCATTAGAACATTCGGCAGTAATTGCTGGCGAAATGCCATTTGCCTTTTTCTCTCATTTTAACAAAACATTTATGCATGAAAGATTTAATGCCAGGTATCAAGCATATCATTGTAAATTTACCACTAATTAAGCCTAATTAAAATAATTAAATGGCTGTGGAGTCACCATGTGAATTAAAATCTCTTCTGCTCCATGCTAAGCTGTTTCTCACTTAGCCAGCCCCCCTCTTCCAACCCCTGTTTTACAGACAAATATATATAACTCTCCCAGTTTTTGTCAGCACCCTGCTCCAGCTTCACATGGGGGTATTTGCACGGCCAAGGAGATTTGATAATTAAGATAATGCTGAGATTTGACGGTGCGGTTTTTCAATTTCGGGACCCCGGGAGGTTTTCCTTTATCTCGGTGAAGTACAGACAATTTGACAAATCTGTTGCTCGGAGCAGTCTCTGGCGTTTGCATATTCATTACGCGGTGGACTTTTAATCAAAGTAGCTGATGGACCCCTTGCACCACAAATAACTCGTTCATGAATAATTTATCCGGGCTCACTGGCTGGGCCCTGCTGCCTCCCGGCACCCCGGGGCCCCTGGATTGGCTCACCAGGGCTGGCCTGCCCCAAGCAGCACATGCCGCTCCAGATGTTCGGGTATCCATATGTGCTCAGCTCATCAAAAAACCGCCACGGCCCGCACCCAGGGGCCTCTGCCGTCCCCAGATAGGCCATCTGGAGTTGGAGGGGAAAACAAACCTTAGTGAATTGTGGGATACACAGCTTCCTTCGATGGCATCCGGAGGTGGCCAGGAGGGGCGCCTAGGGGGCACCGGAATGTGGAGGATGCTGAGATTCTCCCGTGAGTTCTGCAGCCAACAGGGCTCCACTGAGCCTGTCCAGAACATTCCGTGCCTCTAATGAAGCTGGGTCTCCTGCCACTTGGGCCCTCCACTTCCTTATCTCCACCCCCAATGCATTCTTTTCCTCCCAGGCCCTACAAAACCAGGACAGGGGCCTCAGTGCCCTGCCCATCTGACTCTGCACCTGCTCCCCCAGCAAGTTGGTGCTGAGAAGTTCCTAGGCCTCCAGCACTGGTCTCCTGATGACCTCAACCTGATCACATCAAGCCTTTTCAGTTTATCCACATGCCACATTAAGTATATTTTATATGTAAGCATGGAAGAGTCGAGCGGAGATGCAGTTGATTGCTTGACTTAATAGCACATTTTGGAGGCATTTAATGGACCGCTGGCACAATTGGATTTCCAGTTGTCTTTTGCTAGGGAGCTGATGGGTTTGGCTCCCGCATCTCTGCCTGCTCCAGACTCATAAGCTGGCACCAGGCTCGCAGTGTCGAGTGGTTCCAATGACTAAGGAGACTTCTGTGACCTCCCATGACCCAAGGCTAAGGTGATGCTTCTGAGCAAGGCAGAGTAGAACCTGCTCATCTCTGTCACGTCGGCTTGTTCAGTGATTAGAGGTTATCAGGTATATTGGACCAGTTAATATGGGCAGATGAATAAACTATGGGTTTCTCATTTATTTTTATTTTTTATCTTATTAATTTATTTATTTTACATATCAGCCGCAGGCCCCTCCTTCCTCTCCTCCTGTTCACTCTTCCCCATTCTCCCTTCTATCCCCCCCCCCCCACTCCTCCTCCATTCAGGAAAGGAAAAGCCTGCCATGGGAGTCAGAGAAGCATGATATCACGGTAAGACAGGACCAAGCTTGTCCTCCGTGCATCAAGGTTGAGGAGGCGTCCCAGCACAGGGAATAAGCTTCAAAAAGTAAGCTCATGTATGAGGGGGACAGGAGCCCCACAAACAGACTACACTACACAACTGTCACCCACATGGAGAGGGTCTAGGTCGGTCCCAAGCAGGCTCCTTAGCCCTTGGTCTATTGTCCTTGAACTCTGAGGCGTTCAGGTCATCTGCCTCTGGGTTTTTCCATCATGATCCGGACCCCAACTCTCCCCTCCCCCCTTGCTCATATAATCCCTCCTCCCTCTCTTCAACTGGACTCCCAAGAGCCCCGCCCAGCTCTTGGCTATGGGTCTCTGCATCTGCTTCTGTCACTTATTGGATGAAGGTTCTACGATGACAATTAGGGTAACCGATCTGCTTAGAGGAGATGGCCAGCTCAGGCACCCTCTCCACTATTCCTAGGAGTCTTTGCTGGGGTCCTCCTTGTGGATTCCTGGGAGTTTCTCTGGCACTAGGTTTCTCCCTAACCCCATAATGCCTCCCTCTATCAAGATATCTCTTTCATTGCCCCTCTCTGTCCTTCCCCAACTCCACCATGCTGATCTCTCATGTTCCCATCCCCCATTCCATCCCCTCTTCTGTGCCCAGTTTACCTGGGAGGTCTCATCTATTTCCCCCTCCCAGGGTGATCTAACCACTTCGAGTCCTCCTTATTACCTACCTTCTCTGGGGCTGTGGATTATAGCATGGTTATGCTTTGCTTTACATAATATAATTTTCATTTATGAGAGAGTACATACCGTGTTTGTCTTTCTGAGTCTGGGTTACCTCAGTCAGGATGATTTTTTTCTCGTTCCGTCCATTTGCCTGCAGATTTCATGATGTCACTGGTCCCCTCCACACACTGAGAAATACTCCATTATGTAAATGTGCCACATGGTCTTTATCTATTCTTCAGGTGAGGGGCATCTAGGTTGTTTCCAGGTTCTAGTTGGAATAATAATAATAATAATAATAATAATAATAATAATAATAGTAAACAAATAATGCTGCTTGAATATATCCTTTGGGTACATTCCAAGAATGGTGTTGCTAGGTCTTGAGATAGGTTATTTCTCAGTTTTCTGAGAAATTATCACACCGATTTTGAAAGTGGCTGTACAAGTTTGCACTCCCACCAGCAATGGAAAGTGCCCCCCTTATTCCATATCCCCTCCAGCATAGGCTGTCTCCGTGGTTTTGGTCTTAACCATTCTGACAGGTATAAGATTGTATCTCAGAACCGTTTTGATTTGCATTTCCATGATAGCTAAGGATAATGAACATTTTTTAAGTGTATCTCGGCCATTTGAGACTCTTCTGTTGAGAATTCTCTGTTTAAATATGTACCCCAATATTTGATGGATTATTGGATTTATTGATGTCTATCTTCTTGAGTTCTCTATATATTTTGGAAGTCAGCGCCCTGTTAGACGTGGGCTGGTGAGAATCTTTTCCTATTCTGTAGGCTACCATTTTGTCTTATTGACAGTGCCCTTCGCCTTACAGGAGCTTCTCAGTTTCAGGAGGTCCCATTCGTGCATTAATTGATGGTCTCAGTGTCTGTGCTACTAATGCTATATTCAGGAAGTGGTCTCCCGTGCCAGCGCATATTCAGGAAGTGGTCTCCCGTGCCAGCGCATTCAAGGCGACTTTCCACTTTCTCTTCCATCAGGCTCAGTGTAACTGGATTTATGTTGATCTTTGATCCATCTGGACTTGAGTTTGTGCAGGAAAATAGATATGAATCTATTTGCTTTTTTTTTTCTACATGCCGACATTTAGTTATTCCAGCACCATTTGCTGAAGATGCTTTCTTTTTTCATTGTGTAGTTTTGGCCTCTTTGTCAAAACTTGGGTGTTCATAGATGTGTGGACTTATGTCAGGATCTTCAACTCAATTACATTGGTCTTCATGTCTGTTTTTATGCCAGTATCAAACTGTTTTTATCACTATAGCTTTATAGTAGAGCTTGAAGTCAGGGATAGTGATACCTCTAGAAGCGCTTTTATTGTACAGGATTATTTTAGGTGTCTTGGGTTTTTGTTTTTCCATATGAGTTGAGTATTGTTCTTTTAAGATCTGTAACGAATTGTGTGGGATTTTGATGGAAATTGCATTGAGTCTGTAGATTGCTTTTGGTAAGATTGCCATTTTTAGTATGTTGATCCTACCTATCAAAGAGCATGGGAGATCTTTCCATTCTTCTGATATCTTCTTCAATTTCTTTTTTTAATACTTAAACTCTTGTCCTACAGGTCACTTGTTGGTTAGAGTTACCCCAAGATAGTTTATGTTTGTTGTGGCTATTGTAAAGGGTTTTCCTTCTCTGACTTCTCTCTCAGCTCCCTTATCATTTGTATGTAGGAGAGCTACTGACTTTTTTGAGTTGATCTTGTATCCCACCCCATTGCTGAAGGTGTTTATCAGCTGCAGGAGTTCACTGGTAAAAATTTGGGGGTCACTTATGTATACTATCATATCACCTGCAAATAGCAGAAGTTGGGCTTCTTCCTTTCCAATTTGTATCCCCTTAATCTCCTTCCGTTGCTTTATTTTTCTAGCTATAACTTCGAGTATTACATTGAATAGATATAAAGAGAGTGGACAGCCTTGTTTTGTTCCTGATTTTGGTGAAATCACTTTGAGTTTCTGCTTTTATCATGTTTAGGTGTATTCCTTGTATTCTTGACCTTTGTCATGAAGGGGTGTTAGGTTTTTGTCAAAAGCTTTTCAACATCTAGTGGGTGGCTCATGTGGTTTTTTTCCCATTTGTTTGTATGGTGAATTACACTGACAGATTTTTATATGTTGAACCATCTCTACATCTCTGGGATAAAGCCTACTTGATCATGGTGGATGGGTTTTTTTGAATTTAGCTTGTCAATATTTTATTGAGTATTTTTGCATCAATGTTCATGAGGGAGATTAGTCTGTAATTCTATTAGTTGCATCTTTGTGTGGTTTGGGTATCAGGGTAACTTTAGTCTCATTAAAAGAGTTTGACATTGTTCCTTCTGTTTCTATTGTGCGGAACAATTTGAGAAGTATTGGTATTAGCTCTTCTTTGAAATTCTGGTAGAATTCTGAGCTGAGAGCATCTTGGTCCTGGGTTTTTGGGGTTGGGAGATTTTCAGTGACTGTTTCAATTTCCTTAGGGGTTATAGATCTGTTTAAGTTTCTTGTCTGGTCTTGATTTTATTCTGGTGTGTGGTACTTATCCAGAAAATTGTCAGTTTCTGTTAGATTTTTCAATTCTGTGTAGTATAGTATTTTGAAGTATGATCTAAAGAATTCTTTGGATTTCCTTGGTGTTTATTGTTATGACCCCTTTTCGTTTATAATTTTGTTAATTTGAATATTCTCTCTTCCTTTTAGTTACTTTGGTTAAGGGTTTGTCTATCTTGTTTCTATTTTATTGACGTCAGCCCTACGTTTGATTATTTCCTGCCTTCTACCCCTCTTGGGTGGACCTACATCTTGTTATGGAGCTTCCAGGTGTGCTGTTAAGTTCCCCAAATTCTTTATGTAGGCACTTAGTGCTGTGAACTTTCCTCTTGCCACTGATTTTTATAGTGTCCCATAAGTTTGGATGTGCTGTGCATTCGTTTTTATTGCATCCTAGGAAGTCATTGCTAGAAATTCACTTTTTTATCTATCTCTTCCTTGACCCCGTGATGATTCAGTTGTATGGGTTTGTAGGCTTTCTGTAATTTGTGCTGTTGTTTAATTATAACCTTAAGCCACGGTGATCTGATAAGACATAGGGAATTATTTCAATTTTTTTTATATCTCTTGAGATTTTCTTTGTGACTGAGTACATGGTCAGTTTTAGAGAAAGTTTCATGGGGTGCTGAGAAGGAGGTATATTCTTTTGTGTTTGGGTGAAATGTTCTATAGATGTCTAAGCCGTAACATCTATTAGTTCCGTATTTTTCTGTTAAGTTTCTGTCTGACAGACCTATCCATCGTGATAGTGAGTGTTGAAGGCTCCCACTGTTAGTGTGTGGGGTATGATGTGTGATTTAGGCTCTAGTAATGTTTCTTTTTCAAATGTGGGTGTCCTTGTGTTTGGGAAATAAGTGTTCAGAATTGAGACTTCATCTTGATGGATTTTTCCTTTGATGAGTATGAAATGTACCTCTCCACCTCTTGTGATTAATTTATTTTGAGGTCTATTTTGTTTGATATTAGGATGACTACACCAGTTTGCTTCTTAGGTCCATTGCTATAAGGTAATGTCTGTCTGTAAAGTTGAAGTGTGTTTCTTGTATGCATCAAAAGGGTGGGTCCTATTTTCATATCCATTCTGTTAGCCTGCGTCTTTTCATAGGTAAATTGATATTAAGAGATATTAATGACTAGTGATTGTTAATTACTGTTATTGCTTTGTTGGTGATGGTAAATGTATATATTTCCCTTCTTTGGGATTTGCAGGTGTGAGATTATCTATTGCCTGTGCTTTCCTGGGTGCAGCTAACTTCCTTGGGTTGAAGTTTTCCTTCTAATACTTTTTGTAGGGTCGGATTTATGGATAAGAATTGTTTTAATCTGGTTTTGGCATGGGATATCTTTTTACTCCATCTATGGTAATTGAAAGTTTTGTATTGTATTGTAGTCTGGGTTGGCATCCGTGGCCTCTGAGTGTCTGCAAAACATCTGTCCGGGACCTTCTAGTTTTCAGAGTCTCCACTGAGAAGTCAGGTGTTATTCTGATGGATCGGTCTTTACACATTACTTGGCCTTTTTACTTTGCAGTTTTAATATTTCTCTTTATTCTGTATTTTAGTGTTTTGGTTATTATGTGAAGACTTTTTCTCCTTTTTGGTCTAGTCTATTTGGTGTGTAGTAAGCTTTTTGTAGTCTCATAGACATGCCCTTCTTTAGGTTGAAAAAGTTTTCTTTTATGATTTTTGTTGAATATATTTTCTGTGCCTTTGGGCTGTATTCTCCTCCTTCTATCCCTACTGTTCTTAGGTTTGGTCTTTTCATGGTGTCCCAGAGTTCCTGGATGTTTTGTGCTAAGACTTTGTTGGATTTAACATTTTCTTTGACTAATGAACTTATTTCCTATTTTGTATCTTCAATGCCTGAGATTATCTCTTCCATATCTAGTATTCTGTTGGTTATGCTTGCATATGCAGTTCCTGTTTGTTTACCCAGAATTTTCCATTTCCAGATTTCCCTTGGTTTGTGTTTTCTTTATTGCCTCTATTTCAATTTTCAAGTTTTGAACTGTCTCCTTTACCTGTTTGCTTTCTTCTTTTTTTAAAGGGGCTTATTAATTTCATCTAATTTTTTGTTTTTTCTTCAATTTCTTTAAGGGAATTATTTTTATTTCCTCCTTAAGGATCTTTTATCATCTTTGTAAAGTTATTTCTAAGGTTGTTTTCTTTTGCTGGGATGCTCAGGTCTTGCTGTTGTAGAAGCACTAGGTTCCAGTGGCTCCATATTGCTCTTAATGTTTTTGAATATATTCTTACACTGCCACCTACCTATCTGGGCTTGGGTAGTTATAGGTACAGATGTTGATTCTTGTGGATGGGTCTTTTGTTCCTCTATTGTCTGTTTCCTTTATTGTCTTTTGACCTGAATGGCTAAGGGTTCTGGTGATTGACTGATTGTAAGATTGAGTCTCAGCTGAGGTTTACGAGAGTTTGGGTGCCTAGATCCAGTGCATTGTCCACTTCTAGCTGGTGTGGGTGGTATTCGTGCCTATAGGTCTGTGTATGTTGCTGGAGAGTGCTGGTCACGGGGAGAATGCTGAGGTAGTTGAGACTGAGTAGCGGAGTAGGTCTGTTCTTCCAACTAATATAGGTGGAGCTTGTGCCTCTAGAGGCTGTTGATGTTGGTGGGAATAGCTGGCCGTGGGAAAGGTAATTGGTTTGGTGATTTGGGCGGTGGTGTGGGTCTTGTAATTTACAGAATCCACAGGTGGAGAGTGTGGTGGAGCAGCCTGCCCAAAGGACTGTTACTTGGGCTTAGGGCCTAAAGATTGAGTTTATTTAGCTGGGAGACCTGTCACTCACCGCTTCTTCCAATTGATGGAGGTGGTGCTTGTGCCTCTGGGGCTGCTGGTGTTGTGGGGAGTGGGTCAGGGTGAGGACGATGGGTTCAGTGGGTTTGGGTGGCAGAGTGGGTCTTGTAGGTTAAGGAGTCTAATGGGTGGCAGAGGTGGTGGAACAGCCTATTCCTAAGACCTTAAGACTGATGTCAAAGACAAAGAACTGGTCCTTTCCCAGGATACTGTTCTGACAAAAATGGACTTATCATGTGTCTGGGCTCTAGGTAAACAGACACCTCTTAGACCGCAGATGGTAAGGCCTACTAGTTGGGATCCCCGCCCCCCTTAGAGCTCAGACCTGCAAATGGCTACAGAGGAACTAGAAAAATAACAGGAGTAGTGGTGGGTCATGTAGGCCCTGTGACTATTAAAGTGGAAATAATTCTGGATTATCCCTTTCCTGCATTTGTTTAGGGTAGGGAAGAATGGGACACCCCCCTCCCATATGTGTGTACGTGTGTGTGTATGGTTGTGTGTGGGTGTGTAAAGTGAAGGAATAAAGTAGAAAATGCTTCCTAGAGCCCTCCCAAAGTGATACTGTCCCCCCTTGCTTACCCTAATGGCCTCTGTATGCACCCATAGACAGGAAGTGCCCTGTCCTATTGACTCCAAGCTTAGGGGTGCTTACTGAAGTCTATGGGAGTCACTGGAGAGATTTAAGGTCACACAAACCCTGACCAGCTTCAGATAGAGCAAGACCCACGCTGGACAGAGCTGAAGCCCAAGGGCTTCAGGGTCCCAGGGTCGGTACAATCTCACAGCTCGAGACCCCAGCCAGAGGTAGACAGAAGCAGAAGCAGAGAGTAATGAGAAACAGTAGCATTTCAAACTGCGAGGGCCAGGAGACTCCAGGGGAGGCAGGGGATCCAGGAGCTCACAACATGGCTTTCCCCCACAGAATCCCTGTTCCCCTCAAGGAGCCAGCCCCGAAGACAAAGCTCACAGAGACAGCAGTCAACCAGTACAGAGAATGTGTCTCATCCCTCAAGACTCCAGCACCTAAGCGGAGATCAGGCTGTGGCTGGAACAAGGGATCTTTCCTCATGGCTGTTGGGGGCTTAGAGAAGGAGCCTGAAGTCTCCAGCCCTTTGCAGTCGGTGTATAGACTGAGGTGACGTAGGGGTTTGGAATTCCCTCTGGATTTTACGCTTTGGAGAATCTTCTAAGTAACACCAGAAGAAAGGCATGAAGACCCCAGAAGGCAAGGGAGGGGCTTAGCAGGTCAAAGGTCTTTGCAAGCCTAACCACCTGTTTGATCCCCAGGGACCCACATAAGTTCTGACTCCTTCAAATAGTTTTCTACCTCTACACACAAGCTGTTGTGTGTGGTGTGTGTCTGTGCATACACCCTAATGTTCACACACACACACACATGCACATTCTAATGTTCACACTCCCACACATGCTCACTCTAATGTTCACACACACACACATTCTCACTCTAATGTTCACACACACATATATGCTCACTCTAATGTTCACATGCACATGCACACACCACACATACACACTCTAATTTCACACACACATGCACACATGCATACAGGCACACACACACTCATACATGCACACTCTAATGTTCACAGTCACACATGAACACACATGCACACACATCATGCACGTGCACACACACATGTGCACACATATGCACACACATACATGCACATACATGTACACTCCACTGTTCTCACACATGAACACACACACATACACACACGCACACGTGCACACTCTAATGTTCTCACATACATGCACACACACATACACACACACACACATACGCACTCTAATGTTCTCACATACATGCACACACACTGCCTGCACACACATACGCACTCTAATGTTCTCACACACATGCACACACGGGTGCCCATACGCATATATGCACACTCTAATGTTCTCGCACAGATGCAAACATGAGCACTCTAATTTCACACACACATGTGCACACACACACAGGTTTTTTAGATCAAGAGAAAAAGACACATCCCATTGTGGCGGAACTGGAGGAGAAGTGTCCCAATCCTCCTTCTCAAGGAAGGAGGCCATAAAAGCTGGTCCCCGGTGTCAATTAGGTTGTAGCGGAATGTTGAACCCAGAGATGCTAGTTTCTCTCACGCATGCATCCTGAAGAGAACTCATCATCTGTGTCTTTCTTTCACCATGGAATCCCTGAGCTCTAATTGCTAACCACTACCTCAGGAGGCCTCTTCTGGGCTCCTGCCTTTACCAGTCTCCTTACACCCTGGATGCCAGACAGGTACACTGGGTGGGGAGTGCAACACAGCAGCCATTCAAGTATACAACTCAACAGCTCAATTACACACCTCACTCAGAAAGTCCCCAGTCAGCCATGTGCAGCCATAACCATCCCTGGGATACATTTCAGAGCCTGAATTATCGGTTTTGTTTGTTTGTGTGATCATCAGAACAATAACACATATTCCCAATTCCTTGCCAACTCATTTGATTGTGCTTCAGACTGTATTCTACTGTGGAGTTTACAAAATCTCTGTTTATGATCATAATAGCTTCAACTCCAAAGACAAGAAACATTTTCCTGATGTTTCCATGAAGACCTATTGAGTAAAAGATATGCTGCTTAGGTACTGGGGAGAGGGATGACCGCATGAAGAACAGTGACTCTTATTGAGTGTAATGGCCGATTTTGGTTGTTTACTGACACACCTGGGGAGAGGGAGCCTCAACCCCATCATACTGGCCTGTGGGTACGTGCAGAATCTTTTTGATTGCTAATTGATGTTGGTGGGCCTGGACCACTGTGGGTTATACCATCCCTACATTGTATAAGAAAAATAGCTGAAAGTGAGCCTGGGGATGAGTCAGTAAGTAGTCCTGGCTTCCCTAGATGATGGGCTGTAACCTGTAGGATGAAAAAACCCTTTATTCCCCAAGTTACTTTTGGTCATGGTGTTTATCACTGAAACAGTAACCTAACTGGAACATTGAGCACCCGTTCATCTGATTATCCCGACAGCCTTGTAGACTGTTTTCTATGTCTAAATTTACCCACTTACCAAGAAAGAAATGGAAGTCACAGAGCCAGAAAGTAGAAGAGCTGGGCCTTCAACCTTAGAACTACAACTCATCACTGATGGGGTGGGGTGGGGTTTACTAATAAGAGGTTCATCATATAATTCCATGTAACAAACACTAACTCTGTGCAGCAAGCATTACAACTTCAAGTCCCTTGAGGCCAAGACTTGTGATTTTCCGCTAGTGGCCAGTAGAGATAAAGAAGGGACATATGGGCAGAGAGTCAAGGATAATGCATGGCGGAGCCTAGCCTGTTCCAGAGACATGAAAATGAGCTAACAGGAGCCTAAGGGGCACTGGAGGGTGAGACCAGTTGTGCCGAGGAGGTGAAATGTATGTAATCAGTTCATACAGCTGGTGTCTGTTACCACAATGATAACAGTAGAGAGCCAGGGAAAGAGTCATCCAGTCACCGAGTGGCAGCACTGTCTACCACACTGGGGTTGTTAGCAGTACCGTCCTCACAGTTAGAGTTCATGGGGGTACTTCATTTGGTTTTGTGGTGTTTGGGGAGTGTGGGGGGTATGGTATGTACCAGTACATGAAGATGCACAGACAAGCATGTGGAGGCCCAAAGCCAGTGTTCTGCATCCTCAATGGCTTTCCTCTGTGCTAATGGTGAACACCTCAGCTAGTCTAGTGAACCAGCTTGCCCCCAGGAGCCCTGTCTCTGTCTCCTGAGTGTCGGCATTGTATTCTTACATGATATCCAGTATCCAGGGGTCCAAACTCTGGTCCTCACTCCATGCAGCAAGTATTTTATCCACGGAGACATTCTACCTAGCCCCACACGTTAGGGTTTTGAACAAAGTTTCATGAACACTGGGTCAGTCTCCCTCTCTCTACCCCCCCCCCTCCTGTTCTTTCTTAGTGGTCTTTCCTCCCACTGTGTTCCATCTGATCATCCTTTCTCTAGTGACCCTCTTTGTGGTCATTTTTCCCTTTCCATAACTGGACATGATGATAAAAATTAAACAAGTAAACACCACTTCAGATACTTCAGAGCATGAAGACTCTGCAAGGACCGTGTCACAGGCCTGGCTCTGCTGCAGCCATGTCCTTCTCCCGAGTCACAGCATCTCCTTTCTCCCATACGCCACATGTGAGTGAGCTGTCACCTTCAATACTGGCTTGACATTCCATCCACTCTCCTTGGGCACAAGTTTTCACACAGTGCTAAGTGTATCCATTCATACTTTGTCCACTCACTTATCCATCATCCATCATGCCATGCCCAGGACATCCTGCATCCTGGGGGCTAGTGGCTGGGAGGCTGAGGTGAATGCACTTAACGTACAAGGACAGCGTGATGGAGTGTGAATCGGAGTAGAAAGCACCTGCCATGGGGGACAGGTGTGTGTGTGTGTGTGTGTGTGTCTGGGGTCAGCCTGTGAGGAGAGATTAAGAGACAATCAGAGAAGGATCGATAGAAATCTGTGTCGGAGAAACCAAAAGGTGCAAGAGGAGTCATTGGCAGCTGAGCTGTCCTGGAGAGCAAAATGGAAATGCTTCCCATAGGTCTGACCTCCAGAAGCTGCTGCTGGCTGTGGTGAGGTGACCTGGAAGCAAGGAGAAAGAGGTCATGAAGGGCCAGAGGCTACAGAAATGAGGATTGTTTTTTAACTCATACATGAGTCAGATGAGAACCTGTTATCATGTAGCTTCTAGATCTTGGGGATAGAACTCAGGTAGTCAGTCTTGGTGGCAAGTATCTCTGATGAGCCATCTCATCTGACAGCTGAGAAACAATTTTGGTACTAACATTGTTTGGAAAGATGCAAGGAAAGACAGACTTTTAGGTTATATTTGAGGATACAGGAGATTTGATGAAGGACCCCATTTCCCCCACCTCTGGTAACAAGAGAAAGCCTGCCATTTCCCTCTGGCCTTCTCTGACCGGGAGAGCTGCTCTTTCCTGACTGTTTATCACAGAATATAGATTGACCAGCTTCTGCTTTCCCCAGCTGGGGAATTTGGGACACATTCACAAGCTTCCGAACTGAGTAATACACTAGACAAGCTTCCAGCTGCTGGAGCCAGTGAGTGTATGTGTCATAGTTGGTTCCAAAGGGCACCAGCCCAAGAACTCGTGTGAGTGAGTTCAACTCTGACATACCTCATGGGAGCCCTTATAAGTGAGCTGGCTTCAAACAGCACTTCCTCCCTTGGGCCTGAGTTTAGTTGGAAGCTGGGGATGGGGGCTCATTCCATGGCCAGATTTAGGGAATCACCGTGTAGCAACTTCCTGCTTTTGATATAGAGAGTGTCCCCCAAATGTCCATGTCACAGGACTGATGGCCGCGGGAGGTATTGTTGTTCTTTATTTATCTCATAGAATTTTAGTAATGTAGTGCTGATCACTGCAATGGCTGGAACCCTGCCTCCGTGGTTCCTTCCCTAAGCATCCTGCAAAGAGTATCCAGAGGCAGGAAACAAGTCATACCACTTTGTGCTACCCATCCAGTAAGTAGCTGATCAAGCCAGGTGTGTGGAGGGGTCACAGGATGGGAGCATGGGCATGGGCCAAGCGTGAGTGTGAATGGGCTCACACGGGTGAGGTGTTTAATGTAGCAAACCAAAGTCATGGAGCAGAAACCTATAGGATCATCAGGTCCAAAGAGCTTCTTTAGACATACAAGGAGGCTGGGGACCAGAGAAGAGAAGGATTCATCTGAGCTCAAACATATGTGACAGAGATAGCCTTGACCAGTTGGCTTCTAGCACCTTCCACTGTTCACCACTATGAAGACTGCATGGATACTGCTAGTCTCTAGCAGCTGCTTTACAAGTCTGGGTGTAAAAGGGCGTTTGAGCTCAGGACCATTTTCCCCAAAGAACAGTAGGATTCAAGTTGGCACGTACAGGCTTTCAGCCATCTGTGATAAATATAGGTGACACCATTTATATGACTGAGTCCATGCCTAGGTCCTTGCTCTATGCCCAGAGGTCCCAATACCTCTTTGTAAGTCATTACAGTCTTGTTTCACAGCTGCTATACATGCTAGACCACAGTTCTCTGGGGACCTGGCCAGGTTGTCTTAGTCACTTCATGGCCCCAATACTTGGCCCTTTAATGGCTCCTGCTGCAGCTAAATTAGTATCTGTGGAAATAATTAATTCATCAATTAATTCTACCTTGTAAACCCAGCTCTCCAGGTGGAAGGGTTTCAGAATGCTGACCTCAAGCCTTCAGTAACTGTCTCCAAAGCAACCCTGCTACAGAATAGGCCTCTTCCTGACATTGTTTCCCAGGGAGGGCCAGTCAGGTTCCCTCAAATGGCAGGCCTTTTCACAGACCCTAGAAGCATTGCTGAGCTCCTGTGGAGTGCCCTGGTCAGGCTCCATGGCCAATACTGAGGGGCACACAAACCCAGGCCTTCAAACAGAAGTTGAGATGCAGACTAGTGTAGAGACAAGACATAAAAAAGTGGAGGGGAACCCCCTGAGTAATCAGCTGAGGGCCCTGAGGCAGGTGGAGCAGGTGGATCAGGAAATGTATGTGGTAGACTCAGCAACACTACACCTACATCCAAGCTGCTGGAATCCCCAAACCCAAATCACACAAGGGCCAGGCAGTACGAGGGTGACTCAGGTGCACACCCAGATGCCGCAGTGATATAAGACCACGTTTTCCACGATGGCAAGCCTCTGCCAAGCAGGCAATCATTTGCAGCTTGGCACAATATGGACTCGGTGCTGCCAGAACTTTCAATTTTTCACAGGAAGAAAAAGAAAATCCAAATTTTCAAAAAGAGTTCTCTCAGTTTTTCAATGTTGTTGGTTAATAGGGGGGAAGAGTGTCTAAATGCTACGAGTGTGTGAGAGTTAAGTTGGAAAACTTAGAATGTTCCCAAAAGACACACAGAAGATTTAAGCAAAAATAAAGGTAGCCACGCTCTTTCATAGGAAGATGTGATACCTGTAATATTACATAGAGGTTGCTGTGAGGAAACTCCTGACAAAGGAAAAGAAGGTTTACTTCAGCTCACAGTCCACTACAGTGGGATGTCATGGCAACGGGAGCATGGGGCAGCTGTCTTCCGGCCTCCATCGCAAGCAGAGAGGTGAGGGCTGGGTGTCTCCTTAGGTGAGTCTAGATCCTGCCAAGGTGACAGAATGAACCACGCAGGGTCACAAAGGTCGCTTCTCTTTTGAGTTGGTGCTGACATTTAGAGCAATGCTTCTTACCAGTTTGAGGGGAATAGATGGCGTCAGTCCAAATTGCACTGAGAAAGAAAAAACAATAATAGAGAAATTGAAAAGGAAGCCTGAAGGGTATAGGAAGCTACCGTGATTAGACAGTGAGGGTCACCTAAGGCTTGAAAGCTTCTAACTGCTCTAGAATGAACAGCGTAGAACAAGGAGACGTCTAGAATCAAGCAGAGATACATAAAGGAATGTCAAACAGGACAAAGACAAGATGACAGTATGAAAGTTATGGAGATGGGCAGAGGCTGCTTAAATGATGGCTGGCCAGGCGGTGCCTGGGAAGACAGACTCCAGCCTCCACTGCACCCCTGATCTTCATTGAAAGGTCATTGTCCCTCAGCTTGTTCCCAGACACTTTCTGCCTCTGGAAGGAAGCTATGGGGCATCGACTGACTCTTCCGTCACTGCTGCATCCTCGGTGTTGAGAGCCATGGCTCAGGGTTGTTGACAAATATTTGATGACTAAAACCGAGGACCCAGGGTCCAAATGTTAAAAATCACCTATGAGGCAGTGGGAAAGGTCACAGGGGAGTGTTCGTATACTCTGACAGAACATGCTGCTTTCTAAATATTATAAAACTCAAAGCCACAAAAGAATTTTATCAGTTTTGATCAAAGAAGAAAAATTCTTCAAGCCAAAACCCATCATAATTAAAAACAAAAATAAGTGACAATCTGGTTTTTGAGAAACTTATATTTTATATGATAGTCATAGAGATAATAAGCTACTGTAAAAAGAGACCTTTTAGTAAAAGATAACAAGAAAGAAAAATTGGCAAAGGGCACAAATAGAAATTCACTAAAAGTTGTTCATTCTTATTCATGATATGAAAATTGCAAATTCAAACTCCAATGAGACACCAGTTTTCATCTGCTAAATTGGCAAGATCTCACATTTCCACAACACACGGTGGTGGGGATGCGCAGAAACAGATCCCCTTCCTTTCTAAATACCAGGAACCATAACCTCGCTTTCTGTGGCAGGCAGTCCAAGGATACCGTCAAAATGATAATACTTACAGCCTTTGACTCAGAGATGTTACCTCTAGGAGTTTACTTTGCAGATGTGCTCAGCTGGATTTCAAGCAGGCTGTGCCAGGATGGACACTGCAGTATTGTTTAGTGAAGAAAGACCAGCAACAGCTCCAATGGCCCTTTGTAGATGAGGGATGAGTAAGTCATAATGAATCCCCATACCACAGAGCAGTGGGCTTTGCAATGCCATGAAGCCTTGGCATGGTGGGGTAGGTCTGTGTGTGTCAACTCAGAAAGGTCTCCAGAACTCTGTCAACTAAAAATCCAGTGCAGACCTGCTATCACAATGAATTACCATTGGCTTGACCAGGTGAAAAAGTGCAGGAACACATAACTCCCCCCCTCTCTCTCACACACACACAGAGGTCAGTATCAAGACCATCTCTGGTTGAGTGCACAGTATCAGTTGCCCTATGGAGGAGTGTAATGAAACAAATTGTAAACATTAGACCCCTATCTTCTGGCTCACTGTCTTTGCCAAAGTTCTATTGCTGTGAAAAGATTAACCATGACCATGGCAACTCTTAAAAGGGAAAGAATTTAACTGGGTCTTACAATTTCAGAGGTTTAATACATTATCAGCTATAATGGGATGTTTCTCTCCTGCCTGCCTGTTCCCAAATACCTGGCCTCCACCTCTTCAATAATTGACTCAAAGGCTTAGGCTTACTATTACTTACAAATGCTCGTCTGGTACCTTAGGCTTATCACTAACCAGCTCTTACACTTAAATTAATACATAATTCTTATCTATGTTTAGCCACATGGCTGGGTACCTTTTCTCAGACCAGCATTCTCATCTTGCTTCCACTGTGTCTGGCTGGCAACTCCTGACTCCACCCTTCCTCTTCCCATAATTCTCCTAGTTCTAGTCGCCCCGCCTATACTTCCTGCCTGGCTACTAGCTAATCAGTGTTTTATTAAATTAACTCAAATGGCAACTCTTTACAGTGTACACGTACACAGCAATCAGCATGATATCGCACAGGCAGATGCGGTACTGGAAGAACTAAGCATCTTTATCTGAATTGACAGGCATCAGGTAGAGAAAGAGATCCATGGGGCCTGGCTTGGGCTTTTGAAACCCAAAAGTTTCACTCCCAGTGGCATACTTTCTCCAACAAGGCCAGACCTACTTCAACAAGTCCATATTTTTTAATAGTGCCACTCGGTGGTGACCAAAATTCAAATCTATGAGCCTATGAGGTCCATTCTCATTCAAACACAAGCGGTTTTCTTGTTTACTTAATAGTCTAGGGTTTGTATCTTGTTAAACAAAATTTTGGAATCCCAGCTAATGGTGACACCCATTCCCCATCTTTTAATAAAAGACTGTAGAGTGTATAATACTGGAGTAGCATTCAGGAGAGACCTTTTGGGCCAGGCCTAGAAAAATAGTCTTGTGGTCTACGTGTTTGGTATCAACCACAATACACAGCTGCAAGAGAGGCCTGGAAAGTTTACCCACCATGAGAAAGGAAGGTGGATTTTGGTGGTGAGCATTAGTCTCTACCGAGTCAACCTTTATCATGGTTTTGCTTTTGTTTTATGTGGTTTTGAGAACAAGCTCTCACTATGCAGCCCAGACTGACCTGGAACTCATATCACCTGGCCTCAGCTTCCTAGATCCACAACAACACTCAACTTTTTTCTGTACTTTTTGAACTTTGAAATAATGTATGTAACAATATAGAATATATATGTATTGATATAGAGAGATAATAAAGACAAAAGTTGGGGGAAAAAACTGAGTTAAGGTGTCCTGAGAGCTTCCAATTAAGAATTCTTAGATACATAGTATTTGATTACATAAAAGTGACAATTTTTGTCACTGGGAAAAATAATAGACTTTTCTTGAAGAAGTGACATTGGATAAAAGAGTAACCACTGGAGGACAACACAGAAGCTATAGCTTTGTCTCACTCTGCGCCTCATGAAAATACTTAAGATGCACTAGGGAGTTAGACAATAAAGAAAAAATAATAAAAGTCTTAGAAGAAAATCCAGCCTTGGAGAAAATGTCTTGTGAAGACTTGGGACTCCATGGATGTTGTTAACACACTCCTAGTAACCCACGCTAGCGTTTATTTAACAAGCTAGCAGGAAGAGAAGATGACAGGTTATGTGGGTCTTTTAACTATAAGGGTGCGGGTGTGTGCAGGGGGGCGGGTTAAATGGCCGTGCTTGGTCATGCATATGGATGAAAAGGGCATACCTTCCACATGCGGTGTGCTCTGGTGGCACCATGTTGGAACAACACATTTGCCAGGTAGCTACCATGGGCCAGAAATCCTTACAGTAGGAACTAATAAGTGTGAGCGTGTAATAATGCCAAGGATAGGAGAGAGTCAAAAGACAACAACAGACTAGAAGAAAATACTGGCCCTGTGAGAGAAAGACAAAGGGAAAATGTCCTACTGTTGTGAGAATTCCTCTCCGGGGATGCCATAAGCAATGTATAGCCACTCCTTATAAAGTCCCAATGACAAGCCAATGAGTTTACTAGGCAAACAGCATGGGATAGATCTGCCCATTTAGCTATATTGTCATATACGTAGTAGGTCTATTTTCTCATAAGTGTGCATGTGTGGGTGCATTGTATATGTTTGCATGCATGAAGAAGCGTGTAGGAGGATGTACATGCATGTGCATATAAGGCCTGAGGTTGTCAGTCATGTCTGTCTTGGATGCTCCCACCTTATACATTGAAGCAGGGTCTCTCAGTTGAATCCAAAGCTCATGGATTCAAGCTAGCCAGCTTTCCCAGAGTATCTCATATCCCCTTGGCATGTGCTGGGAATATAAGGAAATGGCACTCTCACTCTCACTATGCTCCTATCCCAGAACTTGTGACACAGCAGGAGTGTGGACGTCAGAAGACAACTTTTGGGAGTCAGTGCTTCCCTTCTGACCATGTAAGTTAAACAGTTAAAACAGTCTCCAGGGACAGGGGAGATGTCTCAATGGGTAACATGTTTGTCCCAAACTTACTTGTAGTAGGAGGGTTCTGTCCCAGACTTTCGGGCCTAACCTTTAGGTTTAGACCTGCAGACCCACAGACCCGCAGAGACACACAGATGAATACGATAGTTTTAAGCTGATTAGTCTAAGGCCCAGGCATATAAGTTGCTAACTCTTTACCCTTCATCTAACCCATGACTTATCCTGTTCAGCCATGGGGCTCGGTACCTTTTCTTAGAGCAGCATAGTTGTCCTCTGCTTCTTCTGGCTTATCTCTGACATTCTGCTCTGTTCTGCCTGTTTCTAGAATCTCCTTAGTCTGGTAGCCCAGTGCACACTTCCTATCTGCCTTTGGCCAACCAGTGCTTTTTATTAAACTCATAGGCGGGGACAATTATTTACAGTGGAACAACATAATCTCCCACACCTACTGTAGTAGGAGGTTTTTGGCCTGGACTTTCAGGCCAAAAAGGTTTAGACCCGCAGACCCGCAGACCCACAGACCTGTAAAGACACACAGATGCTTACAACAGTTTCAGGCTGATCAGCCTAAGGCCCAGGCATATAACTTGCTAGCTCTTTGCCCTTCATCTAACCCATGACTCTTATCCTGCTCAGCCATGCGGCTCAGTACCTTTTCTCAGAGCAGCATAGTTGTCCTCCGCTTCTTCTGGCTTCTATCTGGCAATCTGCTCTGTGCTTCCAGTTCCCAGAGTTCTCCTATTCTGGTAGCCCCACCCACACTTCCTGTCTGCCTTTGGCCAATTAGCACTTTTTATTAAACCAGTGGATGGGACAATTATTTACAATGGAACAACACAATCTCCCACAACCTACCTGGCCTGAGTTCCTGGAACTCACCTAAAAATCCAAGCACGATGCTGCTCACCTGTAATTCCAGTGCTGAGCAGGCAACAGGCTCCCTGTGGCTTGGTGAACAGCTGGCCCAAGTCAAATCAGAAAGGTTCAGTTCCCAGTGAAATATTCAGTGAGAGGTGAAAGTGCCTGAGCTCAGTCCCCTGGATGCAAATGATAGAAGAAGAGGAATGGCCTCTGTAAGATGTCTTCTGACTTCCACAAGCACGCTGAGGTATCCCTCCTTCTACAATCACACACATACATACACACACACATACACACATACACACACATACACACACACACTAACACACACTAATGCACACATACACACACATACACACTAACACACACATACACACACTAACACATACACATATACACACTAACACACATACACACACATACACACACATACACACACACTAACACACACTAACACACACTAATGCACACACACATACACACACATACACACTAACACACACACATACACACACCTCCTGATGTCTTCAAACGGGAAGGGTAGAGCTGGCATTTAAGTGTTTGAAGTGCAAGGGAAGGAGAGCCTATGGGGCAGGCAAGGTCCCTGGAGATGGTTCCCTGTCCCATCAGACTCATCACTGCCTGGTTCAGCTGACTCTGACAACCCCCAGAATCCAGCCACACCTGGACTGCAAAAACTTAGATCAGAGCCCATACCTCGTTCATCTATTGCCTGCCTGATCTTCTCCTGGTGCAGGTGGAGAAACTGAGCCTAGGAATAGGAAGGGGCTCCAGGCATCAGAAGTCAGGGCCAGAATTGAAAGGTCTTAGCTCCACTCTGGAAGGCTGCAACCCCCCAACTCAGATGGTAATGCCCATGCAGGTGGAATCTGAATCTTCAATAGTGAATGTGGGACAGACATGATGTCATAACCTCCCCTCTGTGTTTTGTACAGCAGTGTGCTTCAACTGTCTTCACAATAGCAGGGAATGAGATGTCCAGAGTGGAGCTGGTCCTCTGGGGAGTCTCCCTCCCTCCCTCCCTCCCTCCCTCCCTCCCTCCCTCCCTCCCTCCCTCCCTCCCTCTCTCTCTCTCTCTCTCTCTCTCTCTCTCTCTCTCTCTCTCTCTCTCTCTCTCTCTCTCTCTCTCTCTCACACACACACACACACACACACACACACACATGTATGTTTGTCTGTCTTTCTCTATTTCTTCTCTCCCTCCCATTCCTTTCCCTGTATCTCATTTTAAATTACCTGACTGCTCCTGGCTAGGCTGAGCAGAGCAATTACTGCCCATTGATTGGATCAATCTTTAGAGCCTGGGGACTGCCTACTGGGTTCATTAAAAATGACTGTTGTTGCTCCTCATCACAGGATTCAATACATCTGTGGAGTAAGGCCATAGCCCAGGCTCCTTGGCTATGGCAACTTTGCTCCCAGAAGTCGTTAGAACACTTGCCTGGGCATCTTGCTGATCCCACTCCTCTACACCCCTTTGGCACCTTCCTCTGCTAGCCAGCTGTGTCTGGGGACTGGGCAGACTCCTCTCGGGAACCAAGTGTGGCACTGAACCTGGCTATGAGGAAGCTTCTCTGTGAGCACACAGTGGCATCTCCCTCTCTGTCGTCGTGGGATGCTGGTGTGGCCGAGGGCACTGTCAGCCCCCCCCCCCCCCCCCGTGGCATCTGTGAGTCATTGTCAACATGACATTTTGTTGCTTCTTCACTCTTCACACGTGTCTTTGGAACATAGTGTCCCCCTGTGCTTATTGTAACCACCACAGCCCAGTATCAGACCATTGGATAAGTTGTCAGTGAAGGGACAGATCAAAAATGAGGCTTCAGGACAGTGGGACATCAGTCACGGAGCTGGAGGGTGGCCAAGTGCCTTGGCTCTCCAGGTCATAACGGGTCATACTTTCCTTGTTCATCTCTGACTAACTAGTATTGCCCAGACTGGCTTTGAATTCATAGTGAACCTCTTTCCTCCACCTCCCAAGTACTGGCACCACAAATGTGTGCCCATGCCCAACTAGATCTGTGTTATTTTAAATCACTATAAATTTGTAACTATTTTGTTAGATAACAATAGAAGCCCAGAGGAGCTTAGCAATTTCGGGAGTTAATGTACCACACTTCTAGAAACCATTTAGAAACTCTGGAAAGTTGGTGCCTTTAAAAAGTCTGAAAATCATTACTCTGGATGACAGGTCTGGGAAGAAGGACTGTGATACCCAAAAAGATTGCCTCAAGAAAGAAACAGCTGCTGAATTTTAGACACACCCAGTACCAAATCTATGCATTGGTGAGGTAGAATAGCCTCCTGAGGGATGCTGTCTCTTCCCTGTGTCCCTTCCCCCTGCTAACCTCAAGCTCAGGAGTACCTGCTATGTGCTGCCCTGTGTCACATCTCTGCCATGTCCCAAAGCTTAGGTCTAGACACGGCATGGAGCAGAGTATGGTGAATACTAAGGGGGAAGGCATAAACACAGCTCTTTATGGTCAGTGACAGGTAAGACACTGTCCGTGAACTTGAGATGTGTGAGCTAGTCAAAGGCATAGGAAACAGATAGCAAAGTAGTGCTGACCAGAGGTTCCATGGAGGGCAATGGCTAGTAGAGTTCAGACGACACAGAGTCCTGTGTGGGTGAGATGGAAGCTCTCAAATCGGATGATGGCAAGGGATCATGATGGGAAAACTCTTAATGCCACTAAACTGCACACTTAAAATGCTAAGTATGGTGTGCATTCTGTAACTATATTAAAAATCAGCCAAATATAAATGAAAGGATAAAAGAGGAAAGAGAAGACAGAGGGTGATGCTCTTAGGACAGTGGTGCCTTCTGGGAAATGTCCAAAACACTCTTCTTTCTGGCCCCCAGAGCTTTTCATGCCAAGATCTGAAAGGTAACTTTCCCACAAGCCCCACGGATCTGGAAATGAGTGATAAGTCAGAGGGCTCTGAATTTATATTACCTGAAACTGTCACCTCCCAGCACCAAAACTGATACCATGAGTCACTGCTTCATGAAAGGCGGGGTAAGTGGTACAGGACAGAGCTGGAGGGTCCCAGGAGAGACTGTTGTGGGAAATCTGAGGTTTCTAATAAAAGTTTGCCTGAAAATCAGTACAGAGCCACCTACAGAGTTAGCTGTAGAACTGGGGAGTGACAATGGGTATAATGACTGGGAAGCCAGAGGGACCCTCCAGGAGGGTTCATAATGGGAACCAATCCCCATATCAGTAGGTTATGTGTCATGTTCTTTGACAGAGATACACAATGTATTGTCATCTGCAAAGTTTATACTTGAGATTCACACAGTAGAACTACAAAAAAATCATTAAAAAATCTCCATCTACTTTAAAAGCTTCATTTTATTTGTATTTTTTAATAATTTATTTTCATTTTATGTACATTTGTGTTTTGCCTGTGTGTACATCTGTGTGAGGGTGTCAAGTCCCCTGGAACTGGTGTCACAGACAATTGTGAGTTGTCATGTGGGTCCTGGGAATTGAACCCAGGTCCTCTGGAAGAGCAGTCACTGTTCTTAACTGATGAGCTATCTCTCTGGTTCCTCATATTTTTTTTTTCTTTTTGCATGGGGACTCTATATAATGCCTGGCTGTTCTGGAATGAATTATGTATGTAGACAAGGCTGATCTCAAGATCAGCAGAGATCAGCCTGCCTCTACCTCCTGAGTGCTGGGATTAAAGACATGTGCTACACTGCCTCCCCACCTTGATGTTTTAAGTAAGTTTATGATTTTGTGTTTGGTGACATCATACCTATCTTAGGCTACAAGTGAGCTGCAGGCTGCACATACTTTTTGGATAGCATCCCACCTTATACACACACACACACACACACACACACACACACACACACACACACGTTTTAGCCAAAATTGTAACATGATGTATGATAATTTATTAAACAAATCTGTTGCAGAATTACACAAACACGCACATACAAAGATGATCTTGATTTCAAAAATCAAAATAACAATGAAAGAATAAAAATAACCATCAAATGTGATGATACATTGTATATCTAATAAAAGTCTGCCTGGAAATCAGGACAGAGCCACCTACAGACTGTTATGAGTTGGCATGTGGGTCCTGGAATTGAACCCAGGTCCTCTGGAAGAGCAGTCATTGTTAGTGTTAACCAACACTTCACAGAGTTAGCTGTGAAGGCCAGGGAGTGGTGACCCACACCTTTAATCCCAGAACTTGGGGGCCAGGGATTCCTATGAATCTCTGTGAGTTCAGGGCCAAACAGAGCCCAGTGGTGGGGCACACACCTTTAATCCTAGCTCTAGGAGAGTTGACCCAGGAAGTGAGATGGTGGGATGGGAGAAGGGGAGACTCGAGTTCAGCCCTTCATCTTTGATCCCATTTTCTTTTGGCTGAGGACCGAGAGGCATTCACACTGAGGGTTGGGGAGGAGCTGGCTGGGTGAGAAGTGTTTGTAACTTGTCCTTCTGTCTCTTATCCATTCAGCGTTTCCCAATATGTGGCTCCGAATTTTTATTATAAGGCCAAGACAGGAACCATTGTGTGTGCTTTGTCCTATTTTTATTTACACATTTTATGTAATGAACACTTGTCACCTTCATAAAAGAGGCCAGAAGGCTGTGGCTTTGCAGAGCCTCACTGTGACAGCAGCGACAGGGTACACCCTGACAAGTGTGGCAGCAGTACCTTCTGTGGGCTGTCTGTCTGACTTCCAAGATTTGCATGTTGAGGTCTTGTCTCTGAGGTGAAGGTATCACAAGGTAGAGTCTTCATTAACGGAACTAGGGTCTTGTCAAAGAGGCCCAGAGGATATTTTGTTTTTTCTACCACATGACAACATTTGAGAGGGTGTCATCTAGGAAGTGTCTTGATCTTGGTGTATGAGAAACAACCTCTGCCATTTAGAAGCTCTCACGGCTGTGAGGTGTATGAGCAGCTCAGATGGATGAAGACAGTGAGGAGCAGAGTGCCATTTTGGAATTGGAGAGGTGGCAGGTACCAGAAACCCAAACGATTTGGAGCAGCAGCTGCGTAGATGGATGGGAGAAGGAGTCATGTCCAAGGACATGCGGTGCGGCACCCTTAACAGCAGAGCAACACTAGAAACCAGAGTCCAATAAAAGACAGTGTGGCCCCACACCATGGGATGTTGTGCAGCAATCAGAGAATACAAAATAAGCCAGCACAGTGTCGAGATCGAATTTCAGAGCAAGACTAATTTGTCGATGACATAAAGGTCTCCCATAGTCATCTGGGAGAGGATTACTCAAAACTACAGTTGGGTAAAGCCAGTTTTGTTCCAAAGTTACATAGCAACAGTTGAACTATATAGGTATCAGGGAATAGGGGTCAGCAAGATGGCTCAATGAGAAAATACGCTACCAAGCTTGACAGCCTTGGTTCAGTTTCCGAGATCCTCCTGGCTACAGGGGAGAACTAGTTCCTAAAATATGTCCTATGGCCTCTATATGTACACTGTGGCATCCGGACCTGCACTCAGATACAATGATAATAAGCTTTAACTTTCAAAGGAATGTTTATGTTTGCTTATGATAAAAATCCCTCCTTTTAGAAACATCGGAAAGGAAGTATCTAAAAATTGACAAAGCATACCACACTGTTGCTTACAATAGTAGAGGAGAAAGGGGAACCCAGGCAAAGGCCTAACCCCAAAACAACTGGACAGTAAAATATAGTGCAGCCCTGTGATGAAATGCCTGAGGTTAGCAATGATATGTTTTGAGAGCCAGATATGGTGGCACACGCCTGTGGCCCCAGTACTGCAGAGGCTGAGGCAGGAGGTTGAGAGTTCAAGAAACCCTGGACTACATGAAGAAACCATGCCTCAAAACACCATAAATGTATGTTTTGGTGGTTTGGTTATATAAAATGCTATAGAAAAAATGCTCTGACACAATGTTAAGCAAAATAAAAACAGTCAGATTATATTCAGAGCAGCATCATACAGGAAAAAAAGATATCATTAGGTAAAAGGAGAGATAAATATTTTCAGCATGCTTCCAATAGCTGCCTCTGGGTACCGGTGAGGCAGTGAGGCACAGACACGCTAACCTATTTTCTCTCTTCTGGACTGGAAATAATCTTGAGCAAAGACTGCACATGATTTGGGTGATTATGAAAATAATAGGCCCAGTGAGATAGTTCCAGGGACAAAAATGCTTGCCACAAAAGCCTGAGAACCCGAGTTCAATCCCTGGAACCCATAGTAGAGGGAGAGAACCAGCTCGGAAAGCTGTCTCCGATCTCCATATGCAAGCAATAGTATGTGGGTATCCACACACATCACACACGCACATGTATACACCCACACATCCCTCTTTCTCTCTCTCACACACACACAGAGATGTTGAAAATTTTCTCTGGATAGAGAATAGAATAAACATATGCATAAAAGTAGGATGATTTTTTTAACACAAACAGCTGTCAATAAAAAAAAATTCTTGAAGTTGGATGGTGTTACCCTGGGTGCAAGTCCCAGAGTGAGATGAGTTTCCAGCTGCCATTCACTTGTGTTTGTATGTTTGGGATAAGAGAAGGTGACTGGATCACAGGCTTGGTAGCAAGCACCAGCAGAAACGAGGCTGTGAACACAGCAGAGGAACCTCAGGCAAGCTTGACCCCAGGCCAGCAAGGCTCGGGAGGCCCCTCTCACCTCAAAGTGTCCAAACTGATAAATGTTACTCTGGACACTCACAGAATTAGGGGCCTCATGGAAAAAATATGAGAGTTGGTCTTGGCTACAGGGTTAATGGGAGCCATTGCCACGTCACCTCTGAGCCACAATAGCAGGCTTGGGAGCTGGAGAGACAGCTCGGATGTTCTATCAGAGGATCAGGTTCAGCTTCTCACACCCACGTAGTGGTTCACAACCATCTGTAACTCTAATCCCAGGAGGTTCAAAGCCCTCTTCTGGCCTCTGTGAGAACTAGAGGCAGTGTGCATGTACAGACATACATACAAGCAAACCCCTCGTATGTATATAAAAAAGAAATCTTTAGAATAAAATAGCCAGTTGAGAAAAAGAGAGAGGGAGAGAGAGAGAGAGAGCAGAAAGTGGATGGCTCACTCCAGAAACTACATGTTGCTGAAGGCATGAGTCCATACAGCCTGGAGTCTAGTCTTCCCAGCTAATGCCCTTCCTTCTTGCAGATACATAATCCCAAGACAGGCGGTGTACCTGGCAGAGTGGAGTAGACGGGTTTTTTAAAGAGTCTTGATGAGGAAAAGATGACAGGCAGGAATTCCCTAGCCAACCAATTTGGCTCCATCTGAGCGGTGAGCATAAGAATAAGGCCCCAGGATTGATCACAGAAAACACACCACCTGAACCACATCCCTAGGAAAGAATATTCCAGAATGGTCTCAGTTCTTTGAGAAACAGATCAAAATTAAGGGTTCAAAAAAGGATACAGAAGAAGGCAAGAGACCCAGACACCAAAGTCAACTTAAATGCTGGACCAAGGTTACCAGATGGATGCAGGAAGGAGAAGCCTCTCATCAGAAGAGGCTCTTTGTACTTAAGGACTTGAGGAAATGGCTCAGTTTAAAGTGCTCTCCATGCAAGCATGAGGATCTGAGTTCATATCCTAGCATCTACATAGCAAAGCTAGGTGTAATGTGTACAGTGCCATTTCTGCGGAGAGAGACAGGAAGATTCCTGGGGCCCAAAGGCTGTCCAGTCTGAACCTGTAGCTGAAATGATGAGCTATAGGTTCAGAAAGAGACCTTGTCTCAGAATAATGCGAATAATGGTGGAGAATTATTGAAGACGTCTAATGTCTGCACATACACGTCTGTGCACATGTACACACACAACTTAACAGTTAAGCTCTCACGTGATTAACAAGTTGAGCAGTGGGTATAGACATGAGATATTCAAGGTACAGCGTAAAGCACAGCTTCTGCAAACTGCTATGCTTGGCAGAGCCAGCCTCAGGAACACGGGACTCATTTCCTATGCAGTGTCTGACAGAATACAGCACCCTAGTATCAAGTTCATCTTTTTACATTTACTTATTTTGTGTGTGTGTGTGGGGGGGTGAATACACAGGTGCCACAGCACACGTGTGGAGGCCCTTTCAACAAGTGGAAATCACACTCAGGTCATCAAACTTGGTGACAAGTACCAAATTTCTGACATCTTATTTGTCCATAGTAACTCACTGCATTTGAACAGTCTTGATTGTTTGCTTTGCTTTGTTTTGTTTGAGACAGAATCTCTCTGTGTAACCTTGGCTTTCCTGGAACTCACCACATAGACCAGACTGGCCTCCAACTCACAGAGCTACACCTGCCTCTGCCTCCCAAGCACTGGGATTAGAGGCTTGTGCCACTACACACAGCCCAGAGCCTTGATTTTGAAATCTCAGAAAATGAAGAATTCAATGAGTTGGTTTTTTTTTTTTTCAAACATGGAAAAGAAGCCAACAACGAAATTGGAAGTTGTAAAACCCCATTAAAATCATCCTTAAGAATAGACCTAAGAACCACCTCTTAATTAATGCCTACAAGAGCCAGGTGTGGACAGGTTCCCAGGAGGCGTTACTTCATCCCCTGGTGATATTACTGAGTTGATGCACTTGACAGATAAGGAAACCAAGACTTAGGATCATATGGAGACATCCTGAACCTTTTTAATAAGAAAAACCTAAGTAGAGGGTGGACTCAGTTCCTAAATGGCCTTTTAATTGTCTTCCTACTGTGTGCCAATCACACATGTTCATTCATAGAAGAGAGAGACACAGCAATGTAGGCAACAGAAATGAAGGTAGGATGCCGAAGGGACCATCGATAAGAGGGTTTTAAAAGCCATGGAGGTGGGACTGAGAGGGGGTTGGCAGCTTAGGAAAGTTCCTGAGGTGGAGGAGTCCAGAGATGCATTCTTTTGTTTGAGAAAGTGGGAATGAGTGAGTGGATGGGCGTGTGGATATGCGTGCACACGTGTACATATGCATGTGAAGGTCAGAGATGACTCCGGGAGTCTTCCTCAACTGTTTTTTCACCCTAAGTTTCGAGATGGGGGTCTCTCGCTGAATCCAAAACTCACTTCTTGGCTAGACTGACTGACCCCAAGGATCCTTCTGTCTCCATTTTCCCATCTCTGGAATTTCCTGCAGGATCCAGACTAAGTTCCTCATGCTTCTGTGGCAAGCACTTCCGCCCAGATGTATGCTCTTGAGAACTGAAGACTTTGGTATGTGGATGGGGAGCAGCATGAATAGCATTGACAGACACTAACTCACTAACTCTCAGGTTTGGGGACAACCATCATGGGAGAGAGCAAGACAGTCTAAGGAGCCAGAATAAGGGCATCAGCAAAAGTTGGCACAACCAGGGGAGGGTACTGAGAGTTGATGAGACAGAAGCTCAGCCTGCAGGGACATGCCAGCTGGGTAAGCAGAGAAGCCTCAGTAGTGGAGTCTGGCATTGTAACCACATTCTGCAGTGTTTTCAAACAGCAAAGGTAGAAGGAACGTACAGGCCATCTGTGGAGACGGTTACCTTATGGTGCCAACCAGCTTCGGATATGGTGCTCTTTAGATCTGTGTGAAACTGCAGCCACAAATCCAGAACTGGATCGGAACCGAACCATACAAGGTGGCCATGTGGCAAGGTCCAAATAGATCCCGTGACAACGTTTTCACAAGGTGTCACCAAACATTTGTGATTTCTAAAATAAAAACAAAACACGTGTGTTCAAATATGTTACAGGAGGTGAAGTAAGTAATGTCAGTTTTACTCATTTTTATTATCTTTTAGCTTAGGTTAGTATGTTCTAATTATACATGATAGGCTTCATTCGGACACTTTCATATGTGAATGAATATAAAGAGTTTTTGTCTTATTTGTCCACTGTTCCCTACTTGCCCCCACTCTGCCCCCAACTGATTCCCTTTCTCTCCCAATTTCATATTTGCTTGTTGGCAGTGCTTTATAATGACCCAATCAACTTATTTTCACCCTAACAATATGGATGCTAGACAAGAAAGAAGCCACAGGCCTGAAAAGATGCCCTATGGCTGACCTGATCGCTCCCCAAGTGGGGTGTGTGTGTGTGTGTGTGTGTGTGTGTGTGTGTGTGTGTGTGCACCCACAATCAATTGAGCCAAGTATGCACCTGGTACATGTGCGTGGGTCAGAGGACAACTTCTGGTGTTTGTACCTCATTTAAAACCTTTCTTGTTCATGCTTCATGCACCAGACTGGCTGGAACGTGACCTTCTGGGGATTCTGTCTCCGACTCCCACCTAGCCACAGCATCCTAGGATTACAGTCATATGCTATCGTGTGTGGCTTTCTGTGGGTTCTGGGGATCTGAACTCCAGGTCTCACACTTGCATGGCAAATCCTTTCCCCACCGAACCATCTCCTGGGGTGAGATCAGTCAGATATAAGAATAGGCTCTCTGGGCTTAAGGTTCCATGAGACTTCGCGTCTAACATTTTCAACTTTCCCTGTGACTCAGGGTCACCCCCATCTGCCAAGTCACTAAGTCCTTACACAGAACACTCTTGAGGAACCCTTAAAGCACCTGCCCCCAACAAGGAGGCCTCAGCTGGGGGAGGGGGAGGGGTTCTCAATGTCCCAATGTTTCGAATGGATTAAGCATTTACTTTTATCTGGATTATTATTTTTTTTCTCCATGAATATAAGCCATTTTGCATTTTGGAGCCCTTCTGCAAACAGAACAGTTTGTCTTGTGTTTTCTCATTTAAAAACAAATATTTGCCTGCCAAGCAAATACTGTCTCTTAGGATGAGCTATTAATAGGATAATTAGGCAGCCGGTAATGAAAAGGATTGCTGGTAATTATGGCAAGATTTGTTTTGGCATTTGAAGGCAGCAGATAGAGGCTGGAGTGCTGAAATCTACCTTAGAGTTAATTAGCACAATTAGAACACACCTGAAAAAATAGCCCAGCTAACAACACTTGCTTTGCTTTTAAAGTGACAGCACCCAGCGCTCCCGAGCTTGCTTCGAGGGCAGTGCCCCACCGCCCAGGCGTTTCTAAGGTGACAGTGTAGTACACAAAATAGAATTGGCCTGGCTTTTGTCTCCAAGGCGCCCCTTCCCTGTGGCCATTTCCTTCCTTCCGGCCCCATCACCCCTCTGGTCTGTCAGCCATTTCTCCTTAGGGCTCCTAACACTTCCAACTAGGTGTGGTTGTGTTTTTTTTTTTTTTCCTCTCTCATCTTTCAGATCAGAGATAAGACTCAAGACTCAAGGTGTCCAAGGTCACAGATGAAATCAGGGGGTCACAGATAAAGTCAGAGGTAACAGCCTACATCCAAGAAATGTTAAGGGATGCAGATGACTCCGGGGCGGGGGTGGGGGGGGCGGACCCAGACTTCTGGTTCCAGATGGGATTCCCTGGCACTGGTCTTGCTGAGTCACTCATGAATGAAGTTGGTCCTCAGACCTTCCAACCTGCAACCCTGCTCGGTGTCACCAGTAACATGATGAGCCTAAAACATAAAAAAAATCACTCCGTTCTAGAAAGGTTCTCAGCTGAGTGTGTAGCTCAATGCAAGGCCCTGGGTTTGATTCTCAGCATCACCAAGAGAGGGGATTCTGTCAAGTCCGCTTCTCCATTGTTCCTTCATTCTTGGTACACACCTGATGTGTGTGGGTTTGCATGCACATGAATTTGAATAGGTGCACATGCGTACACATCCTCACCATAGGGAAGAGCATTAAGGAAACAGCTCTGGGTGTGTTGTTGCACATTTGCAATCCCAGCACTAGGGAGGTTAGACTGGTTGGGGCCAGAGTGGCCAGCAGAAAGGGGCAGGAGGCGGGTGGAGGAAGAGGAGAAAGACTGTCTCTGTAAGGAGAGCTCTGAAATCACAGACAAGCCATTCAGTCTCTTCAAAGTCTTCATGCCTTCATCCTCCAAACAGGAATAAAACTCTATTCCTAACTAACCCTACTGTAGACATTACTAACTCTTGGGCACCCAGTCAACACTCCAGCTATATCCTTACCTAGACCTGTGGGGTGAAAAGGAGCATGGCAGAGCCTGGGCAGAGCAAACCTCACATCCTTCTGGGACCTTTCAACCCTGTTCTCAACACAGGTAAATACTGAGTCATAAAATCCAGGGAGGCCGAGCATCCTTGAGGGTTTCAGCTATGGCCTGCACTGTGTCTCTGTAACAATATTTACCCTCAGTTTTACAAAAACGGAATCCATTTATGCTGTGATATTGTACTTTCAAATGTGATGTCTAATTCTTAGAGCAACAACATGAGGTATTATCTCATCATTGTCCTAAAACTTCAGACACTGGGGTTCTGAGAGGCTAGGTAACAAGTCCTTCGCCGCACAGCCAGAATTAAACCTGATCTAACTGGCCTCAAACCCAGACTCATTTGATTAATCATGAACTTAAGGATTTGGGGTCACAACACACAAGTTTCTTAGTAATTGTCAAGCCTCTCTATGAACACCCCATGGCAATAGAAAGGACCAGAAGAAAACTTGTGTTTTGTAAACTGAACTCAAAGAAGGAAAACTCTCGCATTAAAAAATAAAATCTGTGTCCCAAGCAGTAGCTGGATTTGCACTGATTAATTAGAAAATTGCATTTATATAACCCCTTAATCTGTATTTATGTGTTGCTAAGGGTGCAGTGAGCTGGGCAGGGGATTACACCCAGATTAGCCTTGATCTGTAAGCAGCCTAGATGGGAGCTGCTTTCAACCAGGAACAGGGAAAAATCAAAGGATTTGGGACAGAAATCCCTGGCAGGGATCCCTTCTCCCATGCTGCCTTGGACCTAAGGCTCCCTGGCCTCTAAGTGCCACAGAGCATCCCTGGTCGGAAGGGGAGGTGAGAATACTCTCAGAGCTCATTTCCAGATGAGTACCACCCTTGGTTTCCTAAACAAAACCTGTTTTATTCTTCTCAACAAGATTAAAGTTCCATCCACTGTGAGGCTCAGCTTGGGTTTTTTTTGGAAGTGGCTTGTGCCCCCCACAAGAGGAAGGGGGGAGCAGGATGGGGGTGGGGCCTGAAATCCTGTTTATCGAATACAAAAATGATCTCTTAATAACGAATATTGAAGTGGGACCCCCAATGTTTTTTTTAACAGTTCAAGGGGAGGCTTTTGTTTGCTTGTTTTTATTACAATAAATCATTGTGATTGTTCATGTCATTATTATTACTGTTACTATTATTATTAGTGTGTGTGTGTGTGTGTGTGTGTGTGTGTGTGTGTGTATGAAAAAGCCCTAGGGTTGCTCTGACTGCCTCCTCAGCCCTGGGATATCAGGCACACACCACACTGCCTAGCTTTTTATGTGGTTGTTAGGGATGCAAACACAGGTTTCATTTTTTGGGTACCAAGCATTTTACCAACTGAGCCATCCCATCTTTTTTATTTTACTCTTCCTCCTCCTCTTCCTCCTCCTCTTGCTCTACTAACAGATGAAATCAGAACATAAGTGGAGAGAGATGTGGCCGGGAGCATCAGTTTTACCCTTCAGCGTGAGAGGCAATCTAACTCTGAATTCCAGGAATAACATGGGGTGCTGGCTGCCCCAGGAACCATGTACTCCAGCTTGGCCTCTCAGGCACCTTTGCGGAAGAACATAGTGCAATTGGGGTTCGGCTCCAGGACAAGGAAGCTCCAGTGAATGGCCAGGAAGTTTAATTGCACTGAGTTGAGTCTAGTGTGGTTCCAAGTATGGACCTAGACCAGTCTTTTACCCACCTGGTCTTACCTCTCATCTGTTCTGCTGAAGGGGACAGTTAAGGGATTGCAGAGCATTGCTTTAAAGAAGTCTTCCATAAACTCCCTAACCAACAAAGAGTGTTTCTGGGACTCTCTCAGGCTCTTCAGGACAGACTTGTGGCTTCCCAGTACAGGTTCTCCAGTCGTCCTGGAGGCAGAACCCTATCCTGCCTGCATTGCTCAGAACCTTGCCATTCTCTGTCCTGTTTCCTCTTCTTCAGTATTGGGTGGTATAAGAGCATGGGCATCATAGAACTGAGTTGAGAACAGGACGGGTAAATGTGTGTGCCAATTTGGTAGCACAACACCTGGAGAGGTGACTCCTCCAATCCCTGCAGTATGTGATCTCACTCCCTGACTGCCACCCAGTGTGACTCAGTGTGCCTGAGGGCGCGTACCTTGGATGGCTCTTGACATGTGCCTGGCTGTGCTCTCAGACCCACATCGGGCATTCCAAAAGTGGGTGTTGGCCAATAAGCCACTCCCAATTCCACACTGAGTTCTTCCTGTTCAGCTGTCTCAGCTGACTGTCAGTGATTGCCTCACGGCCACTGTGCTCAGCACACTCACACACCCACTCTTTCCTTGGGTGCATTTTCTGTTTTCTAAGGGCCTCACAGTACCTCCAAAGTTTTATAAATACCTCTAGGATGGATGTCAAGGAGTCAGAGAGAGAATTTCTTCAGCACATGTAGGCAGTTTAGTATTTCGGGACAAGTCCAGGATGCCAAACTCCACCTGACTCACTTGTTCCCCTGTGAAACCACAGTGTGGTGCTAAGCCACCCCTTCACTTGGCAGAGCATTTGTTCCCCAAAAGCTATTGGGTGGGAGAGGTCTGGTTGAAAACCATTAGGGAATATGGTTGTTGCTATGGGGCCGGTGGTGAGTGACAATTAACCCACGTGTGAAAGGCCCTGAGAGGTTCTTTAGCCGTTCAAGTTCATTAGCTCAATTGACACAGCCCTCTTGCCATGTGACTCTCTTTCTGGCCTTTTCCCACGCTGAAAGTGAGCCTCTGACTGCCCCACTTACAAGACAGGCCTCCTTTCCAGGCAATCATGAGAAGCACACCCAGCAGCCATACTGAGAAGCACCTTCCAGTCTTCATTTCTGGGCCTGAGGGAAACAGGAAAGGACACCAGAAAAAGAGCCCATAACCCCTAATGTGTGCAGCTGGAACAGAGGTGAGATATGGTTCCAGGAAAGATCTGGGAAGCCCAGCATGAATCACTTTCTAAAAATAAATAAATCAGAGTTCACCCTGAAAAGCAGGTTGTATTGTGTTATTTGAACAAGGCTGCTGGACATCTGGACGTTTTTGTGAGCCCCCATCCCTCCAGTCTCCATAAATTTAAGCTAATCCTGTGGGGCTGGGGATCATAAGAATAATCCTCACATCTGTGTGGGCTTTGCAGCTTTCGAAAGCTCATCCATGGAATTATCCCATTAGTCCTACTCGATGCCTGGGGCAGAGAGTCAGGGACAATAGTCACCATTTAGCGAATAGGATGTTAAGACTCAGAGAAAGAACATGACTTTCTCAAGGTCACACAGCAAGCCAGATGGACTCACAGTTTCTCTGACACCCACTCAGGACTGTCTCATAAATACAATTCCCTTTGAAGAATCCACCGAAACTCAGAAATGTACCCCTTTGCCACAGTCCCAAAGCTCAGGGTTCCGCCCAGCCTGAAGAAGTCATGACCCTGTGTAAAAATGGGTTGTAGATAGAAAGACGTGATGAACTATGATCTTCACAGTCAGATTGCCCAGCTTCAAATTCAGATTCATATTCCTGGTCACCAGGCCTCAGACAATGTGGTTCGTCATCTGTGCCGGCCGCCATCCACAGAGGATGATAACCTTCTTGGTGATGGTTCCTCATTGAGAAGTGTTCCTCCACCAGCTCCAGCCATGGGGGCCACCAGATTGTCAGATACCTTCCCTAAGACTCTCTGAGATGAAAGAAACCTTCTCTGGTAGGAATAAAGATGATCAGGTGACCCCAGCTTCATGGAGACATGTGGGATCTGAGACACAGGAACTAGTGTGTGCAGAAAGAAGTGGGCAAGAGTCCTGGGGATGTGCATTCTAGAGCATGCTGGACCCGGGAGGAACACCCTTCCCAGGGGTGGGTCACAGGAACCTATAAATCCCTTGGTGTCTTAAAGACAAACCACAGGGCTCAGGCTTTCTTAAAATGTGGGACAAATGAAGATTATCATTCCCACTACTCATTTTGAGGGTCCTACAAAAACGTGTGGTTACCCAAGGGATACCCCAAACAGTACTCAAGTAAAGAGGAAAGTCCTCATTGACTTCAAGAAACTTGGGGCTCAATAAGGGGGAAAGACTGGGACCTCCCATTGGACGTAAGGGTGAGAGGGTCCTCTCCAAACATATGAATTGGGATTCTAAGTGATTATTCCTATTTAGGAAGAGTGGGGACACAGGGTTCAGGGACCCTGGCTCCTGGACTGACACTGTACTGTGCCCTCCCCTGCTCTGGCTCTTATACTCTGTGTGTGTGCACGCACACACATGCACACCTGTTCATACACTTGTGCAACAGGGAATGGGGACAAACAAGTGTGTACAGAGGCCAGAGGAGAACACTGGGTGTCCTGCTCTGTTACCCTCTTTCTTATTTAATGAAAAAAAAAATAGTGTGAGTCTGTGTATATGTGTATGTGTGTGTGTATATCTGTCTGTCTGTCACATGTACACAGATGCCTGTGGAGACCAGAAGAAGGATTTGAATCTCCTGGAGCTAGAAATAAAGGTGTTTGTGAGTCTCCTGTTGTAGCTGTTGGAAACTGGAGTAGGGTCCTCTGGAAGAGCATCTCTCAGTCCCCACCTCCTTATCTCTTTGAGACAGTCTCTATTGAACCTGGAGCTAAGCTTCCCAGCTGTTTCCATGCATCTGCTTTTCTATGTCTTTCATGGCACTGCAATTGCAGGCATGCGTGGCTGTGCCTAGATTTTTGTTGTGAGCGCTGGGGATCAGAACTCAGGTTGGTTGTGCTTGCAAGAGTTTGCTACCCACTGAGCCATCTCCTGGCCTTGGTTTTCACACGGGAAGCAGCTGAAGCCCATGCTAATCAGTACGGGTCTGTTCTGTTTTCTCAGAGGAAGTTGGGAAGATGAAACAGGTTATTGTAATACATAGGTAAGAGAAGTTTGAAACTTACAGCCCCAACCTGAAAGATTGCTGTTACTGTGAAACTATGGATTTGAAATTCCCTACACACCGAGCAGGAAGGGAAAGGGATACAATGAAAGAGAGTAGGGAGGAGGGGCATGGAGGGGGAGAGAGTATAAACGAGGAAGAGAGAGGAAACTGAGGCACAGCCATCTCCCAGTGAGTGCTGTCCAGTAACTAACAATGCAATGTCCTATCTGTCCTGTGTCTACCCTCAGTGGCCAGAACCTGAGGAATCCAGCAAGGACCAACTGCCTTCAGTAGCAAGGGGCATGAGCAAAGCCCCCATGTTTGCTGAGCTGTCTGTAATCCCTGACATATGAGAGAAGCAATGTGATGAGGGCAGGATCTGGCAACAGGCTCAGCACATCACACATTATCTTCCAGGGCGGCCATCCATCTGCTTGCCTTGGATTGAGGACTTCCTGAGCTAACAGATACCTAGCAAGGCCCTCAACTTCAGCGTGAGAGCCAGTTTCTTTACACATATGACCCACCTACTCTTAAAACCTCTGTTCCCACCCAGACCCCAGAGCTTGGCATATGTATAGCCAGGCTCAAATACAACCCCTGCCTCTGTCCATGGTTCTGAAGTGCCTTTTGGCTGCCCAGTTATTCATTCAATAAATATCTTTTAAAAACTTTTTTATGATTTATTTTATTTAATATACACTGGTATTTTGCCTACATGTATGTCTGCGTGATGATATAAAATCCCCTGGAACCATGTGAGTACTGGGAATTGAATCCCGGTCCTCTGGAAGAGCAGTCAGTGCTCTTAACTGCTGAGCTGTCTCTCCCGCCCCTCAACAAATATCTTTAGTAGATAGTTCTGACTACACAGTGTTTTAACACTTACTAGCTTAAATGTTATTATTCCTTCTACTTCCGTGAGCTGTCCATAGGTCTGCAGACGTCTGTGGTCCGCTGATGTCTGACTTGGCCTGGATTGTCTAATACAGCCTCACTGATAAGCCTGGTGATTGACAGGCTGTTGTCTAGGGCAGTTCCATCTACCATCCCTTCAGTCCCTCCAGCACATTATCCTGAACTTTTTTGTGTGTGCAGGACACGGGATTCTAGGCTTTCAGAATGTAATGACTTGAATGAGATGTTCCCCATAGCATCAGTCATTTAAATACTTTGTCCCCAATTGACCGAGCTGTTCAGGAGGTTTAGGAGGTGTGGTCTTGTTGGAGGAAGTGTGTCAAAATCTCATGCCACTCCCAACCCTCTCTGCTTCCTGCCTGCAGCCATGCCTGCTGTCTCCCTGCCAAGATGGACTCTTATCCCTCTGGAACCATAAGCCCAAATAAACCAAATAAGCCAAAGCTGCCTTTACACTGGGTTTTGTTTGTTTTGGTTGAAGTTTTATGTTGTTTGTTTGTGGGAAAGTGTTGTTTTTGTCATTGTTTTGGTTGGTTTGTTGGTTGGTTTTTTGAGACAGGTTTCTCTATGTTGCCCTGGCTGTCCTGGAACTCACTCTGTAGACAGGCTGGCCTCAGACTCACAGAGATCCTCCTACCTCTGCCTCTGGAGTTCTGGAATTTAAGTTTTGCACCACTAGGCCTGGTAGTCATGGTGTTTTATTACAGCAACAGAAAAGTAAGTAATAAAATAGAAAATAAGAGTGCCGGTTCTTTCCTTTAAAAAAATGTTTATTGTATTTTATTTAATCATTTTGTATGAATGTGTGTATGTATGTATGTATGTATGTATGTGGGGCTGCACATGTGCATACATGTGGAAGTCAGAGGATGATTTATGGGAATTGATTTTCTCCTTCTACCATGAGGCTTTTGGAGACTGAATGAGGTCATCAGGTTTGCTAGCAAGCACCTTCACCCACTGAGCCATTGAGTCAGACCTCATAAGTTCTCTCCTTATGGCTGCAATATATTTTCAATTCAAAACAAGCCTCAAGTCAGCATAGGAGGGACCTGTAGACAGGTAGTGAGATGGTTTTAGCCATCTTTAAAATATTTCTCTTGTTTATCCTGCCTCTTCAAAGCACCATCAGCCGAAAATGGTGGGATGTCCTGTAGGTGGAGTTTACCCACAAGGACACCAATATCAGATAGATATTTATTAAAATATAAACCAACACTCACGGTACAGGTAACAGATTACAGTAGCACCTGAACAGGAACCGGAGTCTGCAGACGGACGGACGATGGGATCCTCCCTCCAGCAGCCAGGAACCAGGAAGAGAGTGTCTCGTCTTTCCACAGCCCCTTTTCAATGGGCCTTTCCCCCGCCCCCTTCAGGTCGGGGGGGGGGGGGGCCGGTGCTCTGTATAAATGTCCCTTGACCTTATCAGCTGACACCTGAATCCCACAACAATGTCCCTCTGCTGAACCTTTGGGGGAGAAACTTCTTCCTGACAGTGTCTGAGCCAAGAGTCCTCCTGACCTATGCCAACAGCACTTTCATAATTGCACCAGCAGCAATCAGAATTCTTCTAACATCCAGGCCTGCACTTCCAGCTCTTGCTGAATCAGATAATTTTTTCAAAACTGCTAAATGAACAAAATCCCCTTCTGAATCACACCCTTTCTCCACACCCATCAGCAACTGTATATGTTAGTGACCATGGCTGAACAATGGTGCTTCAGTTACTTTTTCGGATGAAAACAGTCAAGCTTCAGAGTGGTACCCTCTGCCCCAGTCTACAGAAGGGGTGGGCTTTTAAGGACTGCTTACTATAGAGCCCTTTAACCAATACTCACCCCTCCAATAATACCTTCTCTGGTTCATTGAAAAAGAATATGGGATAGGGCAGATCCTGATTCCATGGTAAGAATTAAAATTCAGGTATTCAGGGCTGATGAGAAGGCTTGGCAGTTTCATGTTCTTGCTGCCAAACTGACAAACTGAGTTCTATTTCCCAGAACTTATATTGTAGAAGAAGAGAGAAATGAGCATTGGAAATTGTCCTCTAACACACATGTGCAGTGTAGCACACACACACACATATACACATACACACACACACATACACACACACACACACACACACACACACACACACACACACACACACACACACACACAAAATACTAAGTGGTCTATTATGCTGACTATCCAGTGAGCCTCAGGGATGTGCCCAACTGGAGCTGGAACTATAAGTGTGTGCCATTACATCTGGCCTTTTTATTCGGGTCTCAGGTCCTTGTGCTTTCAAAGCACACACTTAACCATCTAAGCCGTCTCCCAAGCCCATACATGCTTATTCCATGTTTAAGAATCTAGGGAAAGTAACTAAGTTGGCAGTTAACAATCATCACCTCTAGCAGTAATAAAAAAATAATGATGAGCCAGGAGAGGTGGCACATGCCTTTAATTCCAGCACTTGGGAGACAGAGGCAAGTGGATCTCTGTGAGTTCAAGTCCAAACTAGTCTACAAAGAGAGTTCCAGAGCAGCCAGGGTTGCTGAAGAAAAAGAATTTGTGAGATTAGATTTTTATGGTTTTATTCTCTATATTTCAGTTGTTTGGATTTCCCATGTACAGACATACATAGAATATTAAGAACAGAATTTCAGTGCTAGGTTGAATTTTGAAGACTTCCGAGAGAGGCTGATTTCTCATTGGTGCAGAGTCAACAACGGACACATCAGGCTGAATCTGGGCCTCCTGTTTTGATTATGAGGGCAAATCCTTCAGGAAGTCTAGAAGTGATGTGAGCCTAAAGGCACACTGAAAACCACAGCCAGCTCTGGTCAGAATGTCAAGACTGGCATTGAGTTCTATCAGACACCCCATCTGAGCAAAGTCCCCTGGGTCTTGCTGGGCCCACCTTTTCAGCCCACATTATTGGGTAGAAAGTGCCAGTTCTCAAGTTTCTTGTATGTTTCAAGTGAGAAAAGAGAGCCATGAACTCAGGTGCGTGTTCCATGACTCAATTGCCTTCACAGAAAAAGCAGAACTTGCAAAGCACACTTCATGTACTTGCTGAGAGATGAAGTGGCAAGTCACACCACATGCCTGACACCATAGAGGTCATCTGTGAAGACCTGCAGGGGCTGGGGAGAGGGTTCAGCTAGTAACCTGCTTGCAACTCAAGTGTGAGGGCCTGAGTTCCATCCCATCCCCCACTGGGAAGAAAAAGCCAGTCTAGTGACAGGGTATGTAACCTCCGAACTTGGGAAGCAGAGGGAGGCAGATCCCAGGGACTCGCTGGCCAGCCAATCTAGCTGAACTGGTAAGTTTCAAGCCAGTGAGAGACCCTGTTTCTAAAAGCAAGACCAATAGTACCCTCAGGGACACGTGCATGGCCACGCTTATACCCTTGCACTCACATGTGCCCCTGTGCACACATACCAAGAGAAAAACCAACCCCACAGTATTCATTTCCTCCTATAAAAATTAAGTATCTAAGAGCCAATAACAAGTAATATAGAAGAAGAAAGCCAACAATACTTGTTGGCCCTTTGCTGGCTTAACTGTGGTAACATGCCAAGCTCCTATGTCGTGGGATAGCTCCTCTCTTGGCCTCCTCTCCCTGAGGCAGGATGAAAATTCTCCAATGCTTTTAGTTGGTAACCATGGTGAAGTAGCTATGAACATCCCTGGTGCCACAGGAGCCACACCCAAGGAGAATGGGGCACACTTGAGTTCTAGAGCCAGACAAGTGACAGGTACAAATCCTGAGTTCACATCTGGAGTTCAACTTAATTCTGTAAGCACCAGAGAGCTAGATGAGGAAGCATCCCTACATAGACAGCTATTGTGAGCTATCAACAGCTGGGTGAATGGACTCGTTGGCTCTGGCTGCCCCATGGGCATAACTTTCCTGAAAATAGGCATCAGAGGACAGCTTTCAGGAACTGGCTGTCTCCACCACATGGGTCTCAGTAATGAAACTCAAGATTTGGCACCAAGTTCCTTTGCCCTTCTAAAGCTACCTCCCCAGCCCCTCTGTCCAAGTGAGCAATGAGTTACTGTGCACAGCAGCCTGGCAACCCAACTTCGCTCCTTTCTACCACTTGGATAACTTGTCTACTTTGTCCACAGTCTTGGATGAGTTGCTCAGGGACAGCCTTAGGCACCTCTCCTTTAGCCCTACCTGCTTCCTCTCCCCCCACCTACGATTAGAGCTTGTCACCCTCTGGGAAAGCAAGACGCACTCACCAGCAACCCCAGCTAGTCAGGGGACAGCAGAGTGGCATGCCTGTGAGGATGGCAGGGATCAAACACAGGAAAGCCCTGAATAGTCCAGAAGACCAGTGCCCTCTCTGTGTCCCTCAGCAAGAGCTTGCCCCCGGGCTGCAGAGCCTGCAGGATTTCTGATCAAACTTCTAAACACTGGGTTTTTCTGTTTTCAGGCCTTTGAAATAAAGAGATTGGGGGGGGGGGGGGTAAGGACATCTGCAGCTTTTTAACCCCGGAGGCTGTGCCCAGGGATGTTAGTTCTGAGCCCATGAACTAAATAGAGAGGAAAAGAATTTTGTCTGGGTTTTTTCCTTATAGGAAGTTTTCAATTTTTTTCTATTCATCTATTTATATGTGTGTGGATATATATGTGTACCTGTGCCATGGTTCATATGTTGTCAGAGGATTAAATGTGTATGTGTGTGGGTACACACATGACACCATATGTGTTGGTTTTCTCCTTCTACCTTTTTACGGGTCCTTGGGATGTCAGTCTTGGCGGTAAGTGCCTTTACCCACTACGCCATCTGGCCAACTTCAGGCCTTTGCTTGTGAACTTGACATGAATCTTTTCATTTCACTTCACATGCTTTCTGGTGGGCTTGCCGTCCCATTTCTACAGAAGCACCTGTCCCCAGGATGGGAGGACCAGCAGACCCAGAGGCCCCTTGTTGCAGAGGCTCCCCTGAGAGCCTGTTAGAAATACAGAACCTCAGACACACCCCAGCACTTTCAAAGACAAATTTGCATCTAGCAAGGACCCAGGTGTTTGGGGTGCTCATGTGTTTGAGAAGCTACATGAGCTCTGAGAAATGAAAGTTTCCCTCTTGGGGTGCATTCATCCTGAGTGGGAGGGGCCGAGTACCGAGAGTTAAGTGATGCTAGAGAACAGTGGCCATTTAATAGCTTTTTAACTGTAATGGCTGTGGATAGCAAATAGCATCATTCACAGAAATGGTAAATCAATATGGATTGCTGCTTTTAATTACTCTGTGCATGCTGCATGTGTTTTCGTATGTATCTGTGTCTGTGTAGGTTCACACGTGTGGGTGTGGAGTCCTGAGGACAGCCTTAGCTGTCCCTCTTCAGGAGCCGCCATCTAGACAAGATCTCTTGTTGGGCCGGTGTCCCGGGGGCCATCCCGTCTCTTCCTCCTCAGCACTGGGACTACAATCTCTAGCTACAATGTTTGGCACTTTTTTTGTCTAAGTTCTTAGGACTAAGGTTGGGTCTTCATGTTTGCACGGCAAGGGTGCCTCTATCCACTAGGCCATCTTGCCAGCTCCCGCGGTTCTTGTCAATATCCCAAATAAACTAAGCCATAAACTAAATGTGGGAACATCACACCTATCATTCAAGACCTCCCTGGCTGGCATTCCAGAGGAAGCTAGAGTTCCCTCTGAACTATTGAAACCATCCTTCAAGTCTCCATGTTAGTACCTCCCTTGGAGGACGTGTCTTTGAATCATCCCCAGGCCCTGTCTCAGACATCGATTCTTCTACCCCTTGATAAGGTTTGGGACATGCCCTGAATTGTAGGTCTGTGGGAGAAAGGGCTGCTCCCTGTAGGCTGCCCAACTCAGAGCTTGAAATAGAAACTCCATTAGAATGAAAGACTTCTTCTGGTCTAGGCAAGTCCTGACCTACTGGGTATACAAGGCAGGGTTGATACTGGGCATATTACATACCCTACTTACACGTCTGTATAATGGGAATAAAATATAATATCTCCCTCATAAACAGAGAACTAAAATGAAGCTGCATGTTAGAATATGCTTGATTACCACCTGGTACCTATATTATGCCTGTGTATTTCAGCTCCCGTTAGTGTTTGGAACAAGAATAAAAGCAGTGAATGCTTGGACTAAAAGAGAGGCCTGTAGTGCCGAGCGAGACGGTAAGACCTCAGAGGCGCAGGTGGCCCATCTTGTCCACCCGCGAGCTGGTCCCTCTGCCATGCTGCACACAACACACATTCTGATGCTCTCTGCTGCCTCCTACCCTGGCCTGCCTGTGGCTCTGCCTGCCCTACACCCTGAATCTTCAGCCAAGAACACAGACATTGAGGGATCTTATTTGAGTTAGGAAACAGTGATCTGGCCAGAGATTTGGAGAGCAAAGATTCTAAGACCTCAAGTCTAGGGGACAGTTACAGATCTACTTGCCTAGACTTTGCCCCCCACCCCGGACCACACTTTGCAGTATCCCAACTGTACAGAACCTACTGCCAAGATGACACCTCTTTTTACTCCTTCTTTCTAGGGACAGTGGCTCCATGTCTGCACTGTCCTGATACAAGCCAAAGCTTTAAGCCTCACTGCCCTGTGTAGAGGAGATGGTGAGCAAGGGTCCTTTCTATGAACCGACACAGAGCCCTGACCCCAGCAGGCTGGCAATGCCTTCTGAACTAAACCAGCAAAAGCCAGACCAGGACAGTGCACAGGTAACCCTGCTGTAAGTAAGTTTGACACTTTCCTTAAGTGTGTGTGTGTGTGGGGGGGTGTTCCACAGTGTGTGCACAGCCAGCCCACGGGTGGTAGGGATAGACTGGGAGCCACTCAGAAGCTATGCAGATATGTCAGTCTGGAGTTCTGAGTGAACAGAGGCAGTGTATGGCAACCAGAGTCAGACCAAGGATGTTGATTTGAATCACCTCCTGAGGGTAGCCAGGGAGGCCAGCTCAGGTGATAACTAGAATATACAGGAGGCAGGCTTTCTCAGAACCTCATTCTAGACATGCATTCCTCCAAACCTTGGGCTACCCATCCTTCCAAAAGACTCTTACCTCATTCTCTCTTCACTGCCAGAGTCAAGGCCATAGACTCTTAGCTCCATTTGATGAATCACTCAGCTCCCTTGGGGAAGGATAGGCCATTGTCTAATAAAAGAAGTCCCTCCCATGGTTGAGGGTGGAGTAGGAGAGGAGGGCTTCAGTCTGACATAATCCTACTGTCCAGCTCCAGGGCAGAGACCTTAGGGACTCAGAAAAAAATGAACAGGATGGGGAGAGACCTTTTCTATTCCTGGCACTAAAAGGTGATGCCCAGGCACGGAGCAGAACCAGGAAGCTTCTTTATGCTTCCGAGGTGAATTTCCTTCTCTCCATCCTTTCTTCCTTCTGTTTCTCTTCTTTCTTTTGCTTTCTATCTTCTGTTTAATCAGAGACAAAGTCTCTCCATAGCTGGCCTAGAACTCACAATATCCTCCTGCCTCGGACTTCTAAGTACTAGGGTGACGAGTATACGCCACCATGCCTTCTACACCTGCTAACAGTCTGGATTTTCCTTCCAGAGCCCAGGCTCAGCAGGCAGGGTGGAAGGCGTGGCTGTCACGCTGCCTCTCAGCAGGCTCAGACGTGAACTGTACTTGTAGAGCTGTCGATCCAAGCCAACTGAGGACAAATCAAATCGAAAGGGCCTCCAGGACGTCACTGATAGCATGAAACTCAGGTTCCGGGAAAGAAGCCATTTCTACATTAAACCAGCAAATAGAATTTCAGTGACTACAGAGGGTCAGAAGGCTGCAGGTCCAGAGCCCAGGCTGGTTTGAGGATAGCATTGGCCTACAGCGTGTAGCAGATACAGGACTGTAAGCCATTTTTTCTAGCTTTATGCCTTTGTTCCTCACACAAGTACATGAGAACAGTTGCCCACACCAACATGCTGGAGGTTTAGAAACTAAAAGCCTCAAGTACCCACATGAGGAGCTTGCCCTAAGCCAACCAATGTCAGATGCCTGGGGGAATCTGCAGGACCTCTCAGTCTGAGTGTCAAAGGTCAGTGGGTCTTTCCCAGGATGCCTGGGTAATGGGAGTGTGGGTACCACCTGGGTGAGGTGCAGAACCCATCCCAGCATGCTCAGCCGAGAGAGCAACCTGCAGCTGTGCCATGCTGCCAGCTGTAGCAGGACCACAGGGTGAGGTGACAGCTCCTGTGTGTCTGCATTGACCCGGAACCACAGTGGATCCGGTTCAGCCTCCCAGAGCAGCCCTCATTGCAACTCAAAATCAGACATTCTCCCAATCATCCCTGCTGGGGAGCTGTCAGGCTCGTGTCGGCCAAGCAGAGGGAAGCAATGCACTTGCTAGATTTAATTATGGCTATGAAACAGAGGACGTCGGCCCTTCTGCCAGGGACAGAATTGTGTACTCGGGTCAGCAACAGAGAAACACAGGTCAGAAGGAATGGGGAAGGCAGAGAGGACAGGCAGGCACTGAAATCCTCAAGGTCTCCTTCCCTTCACAGGTGGGAAGGCCAACCCTCAGAAATGGGCAGCCATATGCTCAGGATCACATGGCTGTTTGGGATAAGACCCGGAAGTGGCCCTAAGAAGACCCAGCATCATTGGAGTGCCTCTTGGGTTCTAAGCAATTAGTATACACTATGAAATCTAGGCTGCCCTAAATCTAGGAAGTGTAAATCTAGCATTATATAAGATGCCCACTTTGGAGATGAGTAAGTAAATTGAAGCTCAATGGTTTAATTGAGCAGTCCAACAGCATGGGCTTCCAGTGAAGTGGTTCTTAACCTGTGGGTTGCGGGGAGCAGCCATCAGAAAACATATTTCATATGGTGTTAGGAACCGAGACACCACTCCGTGGGAAAATGCAGTCACAAAGTAGCAATAAAGCTGTTGATTCAGACCCCAGTCAAGCCCACTGTGCCCAAAGCACAAGGATTTCCCCTTCTCATGTTCATTTGTGTGTCCTCATGGCTTTGTACCACCATTCACCTGCAGACAGGATCTACAGATCCCTGAATAACAGAGGTACAGAATTCTGCTCTGAGTGGGTAGACGGATAGATAGATTGATGGATGGATAGGAGACTGCCTCTATCCACAAACAGCACACTTGGTAATGAGCAAGCACATCCCAGCTTAAGCTTCTGTGGCAGTCAAGTCTCAGAGTCATTGATCCACAGCCCACCCCGACACTCTCCCTCCCCACAGCCTATGCATTCCATTTCTGCCTTAACCCAAAGCTCCTTCCCCAGGGCTTGATGGCTTGCATCCAGCTTTATTGTTGATACAGATCTTTATCTACCCCAGGCTTATAACTGACATTTAAATTACTCTGCAAACAACCAATCAATATTTATGGATTCTTGGACCCATGCATTTGCCAGGCTCAGTGTCCTGCGTTTCTCCCTGGCTAAAGAAGCAGAGAAAGTCAAGGTCAGGACTCTGTCTAATTAGAGATGGAGATGCTGGGCATGCCTCGAGGCCAAGGTCTGGAGTTCGAATAGAGCTGCAGGTCCCCAGACTGTCTAGGTAGAGCAAGGTTATTTCCCACCGGAGAGCCAGTCCGCTCGCATCATTTGGTGGGCATTGCCTGTGTGTGCAGAATAGCATACCAAGGCTGAGAGGTCAGAGGCGCCACCCTTGCACGCGGTTCTCACTCTAGAGACCGACAGAGATATGCCTAAGTGACAGCAGGCAGGCTGCGTGGTTCAGGGAAGACTTGAAGGGAGGAACTTCCCTGGAGGGCTTCCTGGAAGAGGAAAGGCATGGCAGGAGAGAGAAACACTCAAGGGCAATGAGATGAGAAACACTGGACAGGCTGTAGGGGTTGCAGAAATGGCCAGTGGGAAAACATGGATCATTAAACAGGAGCTTGATCCTGAGTGGTCCTGGATGCAAATGGCAGCTTATGGGTTTCCCACTATATACAAAGGGGGCCAAGAAGGGTTTTCCAACCTGAGCCTTCTAGAAGCGGTAGCGACTTGAGACAAGGGAATCCCTTTAACATTAGGCTTCACTCCCCAGGCACAGCTAGGCTATTTTTCACTCTCCGTTTTAAGAAGTGCAGTCCTCACCTGCCCTTAGGAAAAGAGCAGACATGAGCTAGGTGTTTCTGGGGCCTCTTTGGCACAGTGAATTATGGCGGTGGCCTTCATCTTAGAGGCCACAGTGTTTATCACCCCAGCGAACTGACACTTCAGTTCCAGGAAAAGCAATTCCTTGTCTTGTCTCGATGTCAGCAGAAGTACCCTTCTCAGACATGGAGGACATTGTCCAGATGCCCTCCCTCCCCAGCTCAGCCACAGGGTGGGGAGTCCGGCTGCCCAGGGGCACCTATCCCATAGGGTAGGGAGAATAGTCTGCATAGGCAACCTCCATTAACCTCCTCCACCCCAGGCATAGGGAGCTGGTGAAAAGTCTGAGGCACTTGCTTTGCAGGCCCCCTGGGTAAGCTGGGGTGGAGGTGGGGTTCTTCCCAATAGGGCTGGTTTATCCAGAAGGCACAGTGAGATAGACCTGAGATCCACCGAATATTTTAATTCCTTTTAAAATTAGGAGGAAAAAGTTGAATATAGCTCACATTGAAGTATACGCATCTTCATGTCAACACATGTAGGAATCAAAATAATACATCTGAAAACTGGGAGTCACTCTAAAAACCTCCCAACAAGCTGAGGGCCTGAGTTCAGTCCACCTGTTACCCTCTAACTCCTTTCTGTGCCTTAGCTTCCACGTCTCTCATGTGGGCGAAGAGTTGAGCTGAGGCAGCCAGAGAGGCACACAGTGCTTCACAGAAAGGCTCCCTGGCCATGGTTATTACCCACTTGCCAATTCTTGCATGCTTCCCGCTCCCCGGAGAGCCTCCAAGTGGCCTCTTCTCCAGTCTTTAGGGCTATTGGTGCCGTACAGGCCCTCGGAGGCCTCTGCTTAACCTCTGCTTTTCTCTAAGCTACAGCTGGGTCCTGCTTACCAGGCGGTATGTCATAGGAATGGGGAGGTTGCTCATGTTAAAGCAGGCTATCGCCTGCATGAGGTCAGAGACCACATGGCTGTCATTCTGCTGCTCATGGTTATCTGATGCACAGCCACATCCACTGGGTGATGGGCCATCACGTGGGGGGGGGGGGTCTCTCTGTGCAGTGTCTGCATAGCAGGGCTCTGAATCTTCTGAGACAATGAGATATCACCCCCATTATGGAAGGAAGGCCACAGCCAGGCTTTCACCAGAGCTGTTCCTGATCAGTATCTCCATAGCACAGGGCACACGCCACTATCACATCTACTGACGGCTGGAACTCTTCTGACAGAAACTTGGCCAAATCGAATTGTTACTTGTGACACAAAATCAGGCCCAAACCTCAAAACTATGATCAAGGCACATGATATACTCGGCAATCATGACCTTGAGTAACCCTGCACAGCAAATAAAATAACCTAGAAAGAGAAGAAATACTTCCCAAGGTAAAAACAAAATATTTTTTTATGAGTAAAGAGCAGGTATGTAAACTAAAATCTATGAATTAAATCATGTGTTTGGACTGGGCACTGGGCAGGGGGTACAACTAATCTGGGCACTGGTGAAACACCTTTGACCTGTGCATTGTGGGTAAATAGAATGGCCAGCTGCCCACGACATTTCACTCAAATATGGCATCAAAAGGCTCTCTCTGTTCATAAAAGGTAGCATGGGGATTTTTATAAAGCTTCAGACCTTCAGTTGTCCCTAGATCCTAACTGATGATTATGCTCAGCTGACAGAATGTGGGTTTATTCACACAACAAAGATTGACTAAGCTGTCACAATGTGCCAGACACTGTGCTTGGACCAAATACACTGAACGGAAGATGACAGGCGGAGGGTACATTTTCAATAAATGAATAAATAAAGTAGGGGAGATAGCTATCTAGAACATTTGTTCTGGAAAGAAACTCAGACAGCACATATCACAGGCACCTAGGTGCCTTGTGGCCTTCCTGAGTCACTGCTGCATGCCCAGACCATGCCCTGGTAGGGCTGAGCACTCTCTTGGAAGGGCAGAATCAGGAGGCAGCATGGCATCCTTTGTGGAAAATAGAGACTGCTGTCTTGGAGGAGTTACTAGCAAACTCCCCCCACCTAACTGTCCTGTTCTGTCAGGACCCCTAACCTGGGGTACATCAGGAGGAACCTGATTTTGCACCCCAACTCCTCAGAGATAAATGTAACCCTAGACCACCTAGCTTGGCTGTTGGCATTGTGGCACATCTGTGTATGTGTGGATGCATACATGTGAAAATAAGCACAAAGCAGTGTGACTTTGACTGTGTTTCTGTGACAATGAACATGAGTGAACACGTGTGAACAGATTATCTGTGACAGCATGTAAATGTATGTTAATCAATTCCAGTGTTGACTGAGTGGAAATAGTGGAGAGGGTGTGCATGGCTCTGTGTGTGTATGTGTGTGTGTGTGTGTGTGTGTGTGTGTGTGTGTGTGTGTGTGTGTGTGTGTGTGTGTGACACAGGCCTTCTCTGTGCTCGATTTTGCCCTAACCAGACTGTCTTCAGCTCCTCCTCCCTTCCCTGCTGCCCCTCCCACTTCTCTGGAAGAAGCTGCAGGAAGGGGCCAGATGGTCTCCCCTGACCTGCTATTTATCATCAGGCAAAAGCTTATTCAGTTTAATGCTCTTCGGCAATTCATTTAAAGGCTCTGTTTGTTTCTGCTGATGAGGGCTGTTAATTTGCACAGCGGTCTCATTAGGCCTAAACCACCAATTAATTCCTTTTGTTCTCATTAAATGGCTGATTTCTAAACATTCTGAGGACAACAATGGGCCGCCCAAGCCTAGCCTGGCAGCGTGGGAGGGAACTGAAAGGCATGAGAAGGGGGCTGGGATCAAGTCCCCAAATCCCTGGCACAGCCATCCTGCAGAGTTCTAACCACTGGTTATACCAGCCACGTCTAGGCCAAAGTCCAGGCCCTGAGGAGCATCACCTGGGCGGGTCAGGGCAACACAAGCAGTGTGTGCGGAAGTGGGAAGGTGGTCCTCAGGATGTCCAGAGAGGCTGCTACCAACGGGATTAGCTCAAGAAGGCAGCGTGTCTCCATGATTCTTGCTCCAAAGTGGTAGAACTCATTGCCTAAAGTCCATGAAGAGGCTCTAGGTGAGATCCGCCTGGCTTTCCATCTCTGCCCATAGTTTACACCTTCCTTCCCTAGGCACCAAGGAAAACTCTAGAAGACTGTACTGGTTCGCCTACTTCCAAGGACCTCGAGTGCCTGACCTCACCTATTTTCTCTCCTGTTGCCGGCCTAGCTCAACCCTGTGGGAATAACAAGCTAGTGGAGTGAGGGAGATGCCACACTGTAAATGCTGTGGGAAATTCCGGTTAGGGATAAGCCACACTTATGTCAAGGCTGTTGCTTAACCACATCTGTAAAATGGGAACAGTACAGAACCTCCCTCCCAGTGACCGGGTCAAGTAGAGTGAGTCAATGAAAAAGTGATTGATGGCTCCAGGCACTTGGTAATGGCTCCCATTAACCTTGAGTATTTGGTTGGCAGGTCATACTGGTGTTGACTGGACAGTGCCCTAGTCCTACAGAGTGTGCCCTGTATGTCCACGGACCCATGGTCTCTCTCACACATGTGTGTCCTAATCACACCTTTCTCTCTTGCAGCTCCCTCACACCCACATCGTCACTGGAGTCAGTAAAAGCACAGGATTCTGGTGAAGTTTAGCTTGCAAAAACTGATTTTTAGAGTCGTTTCCCCAATATTGTAAAGATTGTATGTGTACTAAAGAGACTTATCTAACCCTGGAGACAGACATGAAGGCTCACCCATGTAATCCCAGAGGCAGGGGGATCACCCATGAGTACAAATCCAGCCTGGTTTATACAAGTAAGCTCCAGGCCAGCCAGGGATATATACTGGAATCCTGACTCACAAAAGCTAATACATAAATACATTTGAAATTTAACTAGACTATATAAAGCATGGTCTGGCAGTTGTCCACTCAAAACATAGCTCTTCCTCCAGAGAAAGCTGCTAGTTTCTTCAGAGTGATCAGCTTGGAAACAGGGAGCCAGATGTCCCTAATGACATGCTCCATTATAGGAGAGATTGCATGAGCCTTTCTAGTCACAGAACAAAGCAAACTGGTAAATCAATGCAGTTGCCACTGGGGTTGGGGGCATCGAGTTATAGAAAACTTGGAGGAAAACCCTGCTACAGATCTCAAAAGTTATCTGAAGGCTTCCTTAATTGTTAGATTAGGGGGAGCCCTTGGTGTACTTATGAGAAGGTTTACTCGGTGGCCACCAAGATGCTAAGCTCGATCCAGAGGCTGGTAATAAATGACTGCTATGAAGACTTAAGATAGTGAGATAATTTTGGTCCTGGTTCTGTCAACATTCCAACCCTTTAGACTCACAGAAGTTCTAATCATCAAATGAGTGTACAATCGTCAACATAGGCAGGGCTTTTAGGGGGAAATTCAGTCATTTCAGTTTTAACATCAGCCCATGAGTGTTGCAGGCTTTTGCTCACCCTTCTAGACACAGATAGAGTGTTGCCTCCATCGAGAAGCTTTCCCCAGTCTCCGATGGATGTCCCTTGTTAATGAATGCTCCCATTCTGGTGTCCAGGGTCTACAGCCCCTGCTCACTGTCCTACAGAGTGTGCCCTGTATGTCCACTGACCCCTATATGTTTTGAGAGCCCGAGATGATGGATAGGGAACTGGGGTTGAGTAAAGCATCTGGCACTACCTTCTCCAAACTTGCTTATACGGGCTCTTCCCTCGATTTCTTCATGCCTTCAGAGATTCTGTACTCTGCGTGGCATGTCCCCAGCTTCAGGAACTCTTGCCTCTACTATAAGACCAGGGGTGGTAGACAGGAGACTGGGACTTGGACAGTGGCTGGGAGCTGCCACCCAACATGGTCACACTTCCTTCTTTATTGCTGCCAGAGTTCTGCCTGGGGCAGCGTGGTGTGCAGCTTAAAGACTACATTTCCCAGTGTATTGTCCTATTGTTATGAAGAGACACCACACCACGATTACTCTTATAAAGGAAAACATGGGTCTATGTCTGAGTGGGTTTGTACCCCATTTATGGTACCAGTATCTGTCTTGGACACTGGTATTTTGCAATGAAGAGACACCATGATCATGGCAACTCTTACAAAAGAAAACATTTAATTGGGGGCTTGTTTACAGTTTCAGAAGTTTAGTCCATTTTCATGGCAGGGGTATGGTGGCAGTTCTGGCACTGGAGCAAAGCTGAGAGCTACACCTTGTTGTACAGAGAGAGAGAGAGAGAGAGAGAGAGAGAGAGAGAGAGAGAGAGAGAGAGAGAGAGAGAGAGAGAAGAGAGAGAGAGAGAGAGCCCACCCCCAATAACACTTCCTTTAACAAGGCCACACCTCGTAATATTTTCAAGTAGTGTCCCTCCCTGGTGACTAATCTATGAGTCTGTGGGGGACATTCTTATTCAAACCACTATGCCCAGCCTCCCTTGCAGCTAGGTAAGACAAAGTAACCCTGTGTGTGTGTGTGTGTGTGTGTGGTGTGGTGTGGTGTGTAAAGCAGTGTTTTGTGGAATGTCAGGAGATTGGAAAACGGTGACTTCTGCTTCCTCTTATACCTCTTTTTTCCTGTCTGGAACGCAAATGCGCTGACCAGTACTTGAGCAGTCATCTTTAACCATAAGATAGGCCTGTTTATAGAGATCTTAACATACTTTGGGAAGTCATCCCTTACACCATGAAGAGTTGTGAAAGACCAGAAATTCAACCTGATTTGCAGATTGTCACGTTAGCCTGCCACAGATCCCTGATGCCAGTGGAAGATAGGAGACTCCTGAGTCAGAAGCTCGGACCTTCCCACTCATGGTGAACAGGCAGCACCATGTTCCAAGTCAGGCCAGTTTGCATTGGTTTTTCTTGCCCTCTAATCCTATGGGGCATGGGCAGATGGTGGCAAACGTAGATGGTTGTGTCCTGGCTTAGGAGCCCAGAGATTGGAAACTCCCAAGTCTTTATGAATGGAGGCCCTGCAAATGTGATCTCTCACCATTGCCCTAGCAAAATGTTATCATCACATCAGATAGCAAACATGTCTGACTCTGAGCCAGAAATTCTCTCTCTCTCTCCCTTCTCTCTCTCTTCTTTCTTCCCCCTCCCACTCCTTATCCTTTAAGTCCCATTATTATAAAAACCTCTCTTGGAATGGTGATGTAAAGGAACAGGTGTAGTAGCCACAGTAAGTCTATGGGCACTGTCTCCCAATGGTCACTCCCGAGTTATGGTGAGCTCTGTGGGTGCAAGCCACTATATTTAATGTTATAAGAAGATTCATCCCCAATGAGTGCAAAGTAAAAATCATCTGAAATCAGATCTTTAAAAATAGCATTTTTCTTCAATATAATCAGATCAACTTCGGGGAACATGTGCACAGGACTGAAGTGTGTTCCCTGTCTCTTCGTGTGAATAGCCTGCTTATAAAAGTATCTTATTCAATTGAGAATGATTATGCACACCTTTAGTTACAGCACTGCAGGCGGATCTCTGTGAGTTCAAGACCAGCTTCATCTACAAAGCAAGCTACATGGTAAGACCTTATCTCTAAAAGAGTCAAGAGTTTTCAGACCCTGTTCTCCTTTAGGGAAATAGCTGGAGAAACTCCACTTTGGAGCTGGAGAGATGGATCAGTGGTTATGAGCACTTACTTCTCTTCTAAATGACCCAACCACCTGTAACTCTAACTACAGAGGATCTGGGGCCTTAGTCTATACACATAGGGCATACATTTACATTGACACACAACAACAATAACAATAAATTAATAAATTGAAATTCTACTTCCACCTTCTAGGCCTCCGAAAACTACTGTGTTGACTCAACATGCCCTACGTTTTGGCAGAAGCATTTACTTCTTTTTGGAACTGCTGTCCATTGTAACCCATCTGGAAGATTATAAAGATATCCCCTCACTTGGCCATAACATGTATGACTCAGAGCCCTTTCCCAGGATACTCCAGTTGGGTGAGGACAAAGGAGGCTTTCCCCCTCTGTCAGCAAGGCTAAAAGCTATGGATGTGAGCTGTGAACATTCACCAGGCTCAGCCTCTAGTCTAACGAGGACATGATACAGAAGACACTGAGCATCTGGTGACAGTGCTTAGCTGAGTCCACTGCCACTTGCTCTCCTAAAATTCAACCCTACAGGTGGCCTCTCAGAACTCTCTCTGAGTAGCTTGATGTGGATAGCCATAAACCACACCTCATAATCTAAACCCACTGTTTTCCGGACAAGGTCTGGGAACCATGTGCCCGCCCTGTATCAGCCCTTTGGAGGACTGTAAAGATATTAGCAAAGAAAGAGGTACTAGAAAGATAACTCAGCATATACAGTGCTTGCCACACAAGTGTGAAAACCTAAGCCTGACACTCAACACCCATGTGCAAACTCTGGAAGTGGAGGCACTGGGGAGATTGAGATGAGTGGGATCCTTGGGTCTTCGGGCCGGCTAGCTGATTTAGTCAGCTCCAGGACAGTGAGAAACCCTGTCTCAAAAAAACAAGGTGAGGGCTGGTGAGATGGCTTGGGGGATAATGGTACTTTTTGCCATGGCTTCTCACCTGAATTCAATCCCTGGCACCCACATAGTAGACAAAATAGACTCCAGTAAATTGTCCTCTGACTTTACACATGGTTCACTGAGGAGGCATACTCATACGCACTTACACACATACACACACACACACACACACACACACACACACACACTGTATAGTGGATCTGAGCCTCAGAACTCAGTTAGTAAAGGATTAAAATGCTTGCTCTCAAGTCCAACCTCCACCCTCAGTGCAGAGGCCCAAGCAACCTTTGTCACCTGCCGACACGCCCACAGTCTCAGTCTGAGCCATTGAAGCCCATCTCAGGAAATCAAGTGCCACCTGCTCACTCCACTTTCTAGACTTGTGGGTCTGTTTCTGTGTGTTCCTTTCTTCTTCTCGCCAGGAAAATTGCTCTTTGAGGGCTTGGGTTGTGGGAAGGCAGGAGGGGCATGCTTCTGTTATGCACCCACTAAATGCTTGCCTTAGATTAAATGCCATGCCGCATGCCAGATCGCCCAGCAATACTATGAGACTATGAGAGCCAACTGTTGGCTAGCTTGCCTCCTGTCATCAGGGCCAGGCTCATTTCAACTTGCTTTTCCTTCTCATCTAGGGACAGCCCTTATGGACGTTTCTAGCAATAAAGCAATAATCTGGTTCCCACAGCTCCCAATTGTCCTACTGTTCCCCCCGCCTCTGAGATGGGATCTCACACTTGTCTTAAACTCACTATGAAGAGAAGGATGAGATTGAACTGATCTTCCAGCCTCCATCTGCTAAGTGCTGGAAGCACAGGCATGTTCTTGGTTTATGCGGGGAATTGAACTCAAGGCTTCAGACACACTGGGCAAGCACTCTACCAATTGAGCTATATCCCCAGCCACTTTCTTTTATGCTTTTCTCTCTCTCTATGCTTTGGAGATGATCCTGACTTTAAGAGGAGACACAGCGTGAACGGTTTCTTTGTCTTCTGTGCTGTGAGCCACCCCTCCTCCAAACAGTGTGTCTGTTTGCTCTGTCAACAAGCCTCCACTGTGCCTGCTGAGGGTCAAGCCCAGTGTTAAGTCCTTTATGGATGTTGTTGCATATAATCTGATCTAATCCTCAGATGAAAGAGGCTTTATTATCACTCTGTTGCAGACCAGAAGCAGAGGTCCACAGAGGGAGGTGGGATGGACTGCTCAAGGTGAGACAGCTTATGACAACAGAGACAGCAGGGTCACCATGCTGTCATTCCAAAGCCACACCCTACACCCAGCATCCCATGGTGGGTCTGCTCACCTGGGTCATTGCTACCCCTGACACACCACCTGCCAAGGGGCAGAGCCATGGCCGACAACAGATACTAGGTCCAGCCTCCAGCATGGTCCACACCAGCGGCCGTGGCCTCAAGTGATAGATAAACATAAGCTCTCCTCACTACCCCAAGACATCCATTCTAATGGCCTTCTATTCACTGAAATAATAGGTCAGGGCATATGCCCCCTTTAAAAGGCATCCATTTTCCAGGCATCAGTTAGCTATGACTTCAAGATGAACAACGGCCATGTCTGTGAGTGGGTTTGAACAGCCGTCATCGTGGGTCCTTCCTCAGTCCTCAGTAGATGCGTAAGGCATCTGCTTCACGGATCTGGTCCCTGCTGCTCCTCTATCCCTACCCCCTCCACTGCTCCATTCCTCATGCTATAGTTAGCTACAGTTAGTCCAGCACGCTGCTCCTCAGACATTCCAGACAAATTCTGCCTCGGGGCCTTTGCAGCTGTATCTGGAGAGATTCTTCTCCATGTATGTACTTGGTACTTTCTCTATATCCCTCCAGTCTGTTCTCGCAGTCCTCGTTTCACAGAAGTTCTGTCATTTAGTCTTCTCCGGCTGCTGGAACAAAGCCTGGAAGACTGACCAATGTCTAGAACCAAGGGGATAGGTGGTTCACGGAGCAGTGCATAGCCCCCACCCTGAGCTTGGGGCTGATGGGTGAGCCAGACTGTTGGATTATTTCACTAACACAGAATGCTTGTGTTTCTTTATGGGGTCAAATATAACCACTTATTGAGAATGAAGCTTGAGAAGAGATGCTCTCCAGGATGTCTAGGTACTGGCCATCCTGAGGGTGGGAGACAGGAAGGGAACGGTCACTGAAGATACTGTGTGCAGAACATGGTATCTTTGGACCTGGGGGCCATCAGCATCGGAGTTGGGGCCCATCACTCTGAGAGCCACAGTCTCTTCTTGGTCTCTCACTTCCTTCCACATTCTCTGGGAGCCTTTTCTTAAGAGACATCAGCTCTGCAGATGGCATCACCAGTGGCAGTGTTAGAATCCCAGACTCTGCCACACTCCAACTTCCTGTTTTCTCCTCTGACGTCCTCCCAGACAATGACACGTGTGAGCGCAGGCTCCCGTGCCTCTGGGAACTCCCACTGAGTTCTGCCAACCCAGGCCTAACATGAAACCTGAATTCAGAACTGGGCTAAGAATAGGGAAAGGTAAGCTGGAGGCTTCTGTTTCACTGCCACGCATCAGCAACTGTCCCACTGAGGACACTTCTGATGTATAGCACACTTCTCCAGACTTCTTAAAAACTCTAATGGCCATTGTGTGCCTTGTGATGAACCCATGTCTGAGCAAACAGCTAAGTGGATTTTGCTATTGACAAGTACCTTCCAATGGTTCTTTCACTGAACACCACTGTCTTTCAGTGGCTGCTGTCACAGACCGCTTGCCACTGTTGAGTCTCAAGGACAGTCTGGAGTTCGCATACTGTAGCTACACAGGAAATATCAGTGATGTGTCAGATAAGATGCATTTCTAGACCATGCTACTGCTTCTGAGAGAAACCTGGAGGCAAGGGCTGCTGAGTAGAACCCTATGTGACGTGTTGTAGGAGTTCTGTGTTCAAGGGGAGACTGGAAGCCAAACACTTCCCAGCCCCTAAGCTTTCTGGTTTTCCTTTGTTTCCATTTTCCCTGTTCACCTGACTTCCTCAAGTGGCAGGAGACAGACAAGGAAGAGGAAGTGACAGACTGGTCCATGAGTCCATTTCACCCCTTCAAGGGAGGCTTTGAGGGCTCTCAAGTCCTTTCCTCAAACATCCCCGCAGGGCCCCCACTTGCTTCACAACTAAGCAAACCAACCATAGGGCAAATTAGCTATATTGATTTGCAATTAGAACAATCAAGTAAGAAAAATATCATGACCGTTTCTAATCCTTGTATAGAAATCAGTTCTATGGAAAGTTCCCAGGTGTCCAGGCTCTCTCCGGTCCTGCTACATCGTACTTAGAAAAATAACACTCCTCCCCTGCCACCCTAAAGCTGGGAGAGTGACCTGGGAGAGTGTGATTTTCCCCTCTGGAGTGACCTTCAGGCCAAGTAAGTCCTCTAGGCTCATGAGGAATAATTTGGTCTTGCTCTTCCTGGTTAGGGTACAACCAAAGCCCAGGAGGAGGGTCCCCAAGTGTTCCTGAGTATCAACAGGGGTAATCTCACAGATGCTCATGAAAAATCCTTCCCGGGTACCACGGCAATGCCTCTCATTCCTATCATGTGTTCCTCAAATCACTTGAGTTCAGCACCACTGGAGTGTGCTCAGACTCTACCTGAGTTCCCAGGCTTCTCTCTGGAAGCCTCAGAGCATCTTCAGAGCCTTCTGCCTTGAGCAGGGCCTTTGGACATATGCAGGGCCTGGGGCACCCAGCAGTGAATTGCTTGGGATGGAAGGTAAATTATAATGAAAAGAAGGCTCTCAGGAAACGTCATCAGGCCTTCCAGTTTACCAGGCTTCATCCCTAGCGAGTCATACAAAACACATGCCTGTAATCTCAGTATTTTAGAGGTCGGGGCAGGCATATCAGGAGTTCAAGCTCATGTTCAGCTAGATAGCAAGTGTGAAAGCACCTTGGAACGTGCCTTTAGAACGCCTGCTTACTTTGAAAACTGATCACTCATTAGGCTAGGCTTTCATACCCCTTAGGGTGTGACTCACCCCTTGCCCTCTGGAGACTCAAATCACATGGACAGGCCTGCTTCACCCACATTTCTTTTAAGTTCTGTCAACTTGTTACTGGTTCATCTACATTCTACTGGTGGGACACCATGTACTCTCAAGGGAGGACCCTTACAAGAAGCTCTCCAGCACTCAAATCTCGTCAGAAGGCCTCCCTTCCAGAGACCTTCTCACTGTATGGTTCACAGGGATACTGGGTGTAATAGAACAGTTCACTGAGTTCAACAGTCACTATCCAGGCAGAAGAGTGGACCAGAGGACCCACCTCGGCTGGTTCAGTAGCTGCAGGATGCTATCAGTGACCTTCAGTTCTTCCTCTCTGCAATCCTCAGGAGGCACACTTTTGTCTTCAGATAAGTATATTCATATTTGGAAGATGCCTGCTGCAGCTCCAGCATTACACACCCACCCAGTAGTGCTCAAGGTCATGCAGAGCCCCAGAAACCCCAGCAGGCTTATTTACTTTGGGGCAGAGTCACATCACATGGCTTGTCCTTCTCTGTGTCTGCTGGCTGGTTGGAGCTGAGCACTGGTTACTACCTGGGATGCACAGGAGCTTAGCTTGGTCCTGTACCAGCTGCTGTCCTCCTGAGGGGATAGAACATCCTGGGCGACATGTAAAAAAACCTGTCTGTCTGTAGTTTCCAAGTGAGACAGGAAGTGTGCAAAAGCTTTCTTCATGGAGACAGAAAGCCCGCACAGGACACACGGTCACAGAAAATAGAGTCAGGCTTTGACCTCTCCCTAGACATTCTGCTCTGTCTGCTGGTGGAAGGAGAGTCAGGTGGAGGCAGGAAGCCAGACTGAGACCTGTCAGCCAGGAGTAAGACTTCAAAGGAGGGAAAAGAATGGTCTTGAAGTTTCTACTGGGAGGTGGAGACTTCCTTCCCAAGAGCAGGATTACTGTGCTAATAAACTCCATCCTCAGGGGGCTTCAGGAGCCCTACTCCACCCTCGTCAGGTATACATTTTGCCACCTTACCTCTGTACTCCTCTGCCCTCCCAGGATCTGAACACAGGACCCAACAGTCATTAACAAAGTCACAACCAGCTTCTTCAGAATGCCCTCCATTGCCAGGGAACTTAATGGAATCACAGGGTCATTTTTCATTGGGAAAGGGAGTGGCATTGGGCAAAAGGCACATGATGAATCCCAGTAATGCAGTTCAGAGGGTGGGCAGCAGCAGTTAGGGAGCTGGTAACAACAGGTGACACCAAGCAGGAAAGGCAGGCCCAGGAAACAGTACGCTGCAGAAATCATAAGCCCAGCTAACAACAATATTGGCTTTCCTTCGCTGAACCACAAACCTCTGAAATGTCACCTTGTTCCCACCACCTCCATGTCCCCAGATAGTAGGCAATCTTGGGACAGCATACACGTTCTGTAATCCCAGGGAAGAGGGTCTTCTCACGGGCAGTTTCTGCCACAGAAAGGAAACCTGTTGTGCTGGGGTATCATTTCTATGGAGGAGGGAGAGGGAGGCTGCAGGGGCCTGTGGCTGGATCCCAGTGCTGCCCTTCTCCCTAGAGCTACGGCAGAATGATGCACTCTGGAGAAGATCCCTGGCAGCGACCTTTGAGGGTCCTTCCTGGCCACCCAGTGGTCCTTGTGAGGCAGGGAGGAGCCCATCTCTCCAGAGCCCACTGGCAGCCACATTTCTTGGAACAGAAGCAGGCAGCTCTTCTCTGATGTCCTGATACCCATCAGGATCCATGCAGACTCATCAAAGATGCAGGTAGCATCAAACAAGGGGCTGTGTGAGGTGGGGTGTAACAGACAGAACCAAACCCACATCAGCCAGGCTGGGACTGGTATAGATGGTGGGATGGAGAGCTCATTTGCGTGGTACACCTAGAGTTCTTTCTTCATTTTCTTGAGGCTGTTGCTTGACACCTCAAGCAGAGATTACTCCATCTCCTGCCTGTGCGTGTTTTCTTTCACCCACAAACAGGCAAAGACTTGGTGCCTGGTGTGTACTTGGTGTGGAGGACCAGACTCAGACTCTCTGGCCTCAGGGGCCTGACAATGAGGGAGGCAACAGAGGAACCAGCGGCCCATCTGAGCCTAGCTGTATTGCCCAAGACAAGCCCTTTAGCCCCAAATCTTTCTATCTGGACAATGAGAACCATGTTTTTATCCTAAAAGGTTGAAAGAAGAGCTCAGGACCATGAGGTGCCTTTGCCAAATTTCTTAGACAGGCAGAGTTTCAGGATGCAAATCTCTAAGAACTTCAAAAATGGAATAAATGAACATGATCCTCTTTTGTGTCTCTCTGGTCCAGGACAAAGCCCTGGGATAAACTCATATATTTCTGCATACACAGTCCACAGCATAAAGACACAACCCAGCTGCCACGCAGTTTTATCAGCTCCTGCTGTGGGCTCTGGAGAGTAATAATTAAGCTATGGTGTTGAGGTACTGTGGATTGGCATGAGTCTATGAGAGTGGAGGCTATGGTGATCCTTGCCTTGGGAAGAAGCTAGGAGACCAGAGAGGTTAATTCACAGCTCTCAACTGCACAGTGGCCCACGGGCAGAGCATAGATTGGCCCTGGGAACTCAGACTCCAGTCTCTGTGGTCATTCAGCTTAGACACAGAGGAAGGATGTGGGCTGCTGGCAGAGCTCTGGAACACCTTGTTGGGTCTCTTCACGTGACCTGGAACAAATTATTTGCAATATCTGTTTACATGTGGCTTGGGTCAGAAAGCTACACTCCCAGACTCATCTACTGAGTTTTGAATACATGCATATGAAAGGTCCCTCAAAGTCTGCCTCCCTGGCACCCATAAGAAATGAAGACACACTAGCCCAAACCCAGGAACTGAAAACAACCCTTAGCCCCCAAAAGTTGTCTGTGGAAACCAGCTCCAAGGCTACAAGCAGGGCTGTAGAAAAAGGCCCATGACACGGTAAAACAAAACTTAGAACTTTTTTTAGCTGAGGGGATAAACTCACACATGAACTATCCAGTTCATGCTCTTTGTACTATTCTGCCACATCTCTAATTCTTTCAAACTCCTACTAGTTTCTAATTCCTTCTACTCTAGTTATAAATCCCTCATTCCTCTGCTCCACATGGCTATATACACATTTTTACAACAAATTTTTTGTAATAGAAAAAGTTACAAAGGCCATATCTGAGGGCAAGGGTGGGAGTGAGTAACCATGGCAATGCCTGTTTTTAAGGTTTCTAATATAAGACTGTGACATGTAGTCAGGGGTACAGTGCCCAGTGAGACAAGCATAGAGAGATCTGCACAGGGGTCAGGTTCTTGTCAGGCAGATTTTTATCAAGTGAAGAACTGGTATAGTATAACAGGTTGCTTTGTGCTAAATAACTTTCGTTAGATATCTTAATTTTGTCCTTGTGTACATCTGTAAAGTTTTAACTTATGATCCAATTACGGAGAGACTCAGTATAGTTCGAACTTGCTCTGAGGTAAAAATGATCATATGTTGTTTGTCTTAGACTAGGGAGAAATTGTTATTTTCTTAAGTTAGTCTGAATAATAATAATAATAATAATAATAATAATAATAGGTTTCTAAGTGCCTTACAGTCCTATATCTAGTTATAAAGCATATTCTAGTATATTTGTATTCATAAAAATTATACAGCTTAATGAGAAATAATCTTCCTGATCATCTACAAATATATGTGCCCGCCCGTAAGATAGAGTATATTCATGAGATAAACAATAGACAGTGTGGGGAGCACCCATAGCTGTTTTTAGGAAAGAAATGTATTGGTACATGAGAAAAATTATAAACAGAAGCACCAGCCATTTACAGTCAGTGTTCCCATGGCCTTGCCAAGTGGGGCTTCCCTTCAGAGAGTTATTCCCTGCTGAAAACCAGTGGTCATCTGTTGTATATTCCCATGGCTTCCAGTAAAGCCACCGCTACCAACAGCTCTTAGAAGCCCCTTTATGCCTGTATTCCATGGAGTGATACCCGTATTGAGAGAGCCTCTCCCTAGGTGTTCTGACACAGTACCTAAAGGGCCTGTTACTGGGCAGTAGTCAACAGAATGGCTTTCTCCCGGTGATATCCAGATGAGCACCAAACTCAGAGTCATCGGGTCTAGAGTTGAAATTCTTTTCTCATAAGGCAGGTGATTTCCAACAGGAGCTTTTAGCCCACTGTGGCTAAAATAACAGGCCCCATCAGCTTTCTGGGTCAATGAATTTCCATTTGTTAACTGTGGGTTGGAAATATGCAAAGGAAAAAAATTTGCCGCCATATTGAACACATACAGACTTTTTTTTTTTTTTTTGCTGTTGCTCATCAACATATACTGTACCACTCTGATCCAGGGACATTTGTACTGAATTCAAATGGGTGTCACAGAGAGACAATTTAAAGCACAAGAAGGTAGGTATGGGCAGTTACAGTGCATGCCATGTTAAATGGGAACTTTAACTTTTCAGACCTGGCTACCCACGGGGTGTAGATAAGTGAGTGTGGGGCCTGCTAGGTGCTCAGGGCAGCTGGAGCTGAGTTGATGACATCTATCCCCAGGAGACTTTCTGGAGTCCTGAAGAAAGCCCACAACCACCTCATCACTCCATGAGGAAAGCTGCATGCCCGAGATGGGCCTTGAAAGATCCTCTTGGGGTCCTTTCTGCAGAGCCTCCAGACCACCTCTCCGAAGAGGTTCTAACTTCCTCCTAAGGACATAGGGACACGCACACATACACACACACATACACACACACACACACACACATACACACACACACACCACATTAACTGGGCTCCTCCTGTAGTAGGGACACAGAAACTGCATGCTATTACCTATCTGTGCATGTCACCTTGGAACATGGCTATGCTGGACACAGTCTTTTCTGTGGTCCTTGGTCATCTACCCCTCTTGTGCAATTGTCCCACTCATGCCTGCTCCCCAAAGACCCAACTTTAATGCTCTGGAGAGAATTTACTCAGAGCTCCTAGTTTAGGGTGCAGCTTCTGGCCGTCTGTCCTGGAAAGATAGGTCCCTAGCAGGACAGCTGGGCTCACAGCAGAATGCTGAGCCAAGAACCTAAATCTGAACTCTAATCACATCAAGCACTAGTCCCATGGCTCTGCCTCTCCTCTTCAACTCTTCTGTTCCTTGTCTGTGGGAAGAGATGATAATGGTATTTACTTCAAAGGACTGCTACAAGGCTTGACCATCGAATGAGATCATTGCTTCAACAAGCAAAGACATATTGAGCACCTACTACATGACTGCACATTCATGTTCTTTGGCTGGAGCGCTGAGCTGACAAACTGGGCTTTGGCTGAGCTTACCTCGGGGAAATCCAAGCTCAGGTACCTAATAAACCCAAATAGAATGTAAAGAATTTGGCTTAATAAATAAGAGATCCTATTAGCTAGCTTAGATGTGGACATGCTTAACACTTGCTTATTAAAATAAAATATGGATATGCTTTGGTATTTTCTATTCATTCATGGGTTTTATGAGAGTTAATGGGATTTAATATTGCCTAAAAGCAAGAGTGTGTATCAATGCCTGGTACCGGGAAACCCTTATACAACACCTGTGTGGAAAGCATCCTCCCCATCGTTAGCTAAAGAAAGTGGTTTCAGAGAAGTGAAGTGGCTTGTTCAAGGTCCACAGAGACTTGAATCCAGGAAAGGGGCCTCTCAAGCATGTGTTCCAGTTCACAGGTGCCCCTCAAATGTGCGTCCCAACCCACAAGGATGCTGCCCCTCACTCAGAGACCAAGGTGAATGAAAAAGAGCTCTGAATCCCCTAGAGCCTGGGCAGGGGCAAGGGGCTACTGTGATCCCTGCTGTGCATTAGGTCCCTTAGCAGGACACAGAGCAGAGAAGGCAGCAATAGGCGCCAAGGAGACAACTGCATAGGCACTCCAAAGGAAGACTTGGCTCCCCAGACGGGCACAGGTGCCATCATTCTGGTCGATGCTTCTTCCAGGTTCACTACTCGATGAGGAAGCATCACTGGAAAGACCCTATGGTTCTGGGGATGGCCACTTTCTGTTATCACAAGGCCAGCTCCATTGCAGATTATCCCCTATAGTTCAGATCTGCTATCTGGGAGCCATGGACCTTAGTGACAGACAAACCCAGCTCTAAATATCAGTATGATGACTTCAGGCAGGCCTTCTAATCTCACTGTCCATGGGGGTGTTGTCAAATGGAAGACATCCGCAGAGCCCAACGGAACAGAGCCTAGCACAGAAGTCTTCATCTCATGACAAAGACAAGGACAAAGGCCTTGGAGGGCACTGCCAGAAAGAAGTCCGGCCTGACACTGCTTACAGGTGCAGCCAGCCTGCAAAGAGAAGAGATGATACCGAATCCAGCCAATTAGGAGAATTTCCCATAAAAATTTAATTCTCCAATAAAAGAACAGTGCAAAATGAAATAGGTGAAGCATTTTTAAACTGTAAATTAATGATCTATAGTTATAGCCATAATAACAATAATAGCTACCAATTACAGAGTGAAGGCCAAATCAGGGCCAAGAGCTAAGTGTGGGAAGCCCTGGTCTTCTGAGACTGGAACTCTCAGTGATACTGGGAACCAGGGGGTGGGTTTCAGCAGAACGGCAGCTTGCTCATGACTCACAGACACAGTGGGGCAACACCAGCCCTCCTCAAACCCAGGTTCTCACTCCAGTGTTCAGGTCTTTCCAGACATAGCGAAGAAAATGCAGTGAAAATCTGCCTCACCTCAGATGAAATAGACCCTTGCCTTTTAGACCAGCTTCCTGATCCTGGCTGTATATAAATACAGGCCAGGATCACCTTCTCAGAGACAGAAATGACTCAGCTCTCTGAGGACTGGAGTTTGTGAGCCCTGGAGCAGAGTGACTGGATTTAAACCTTGAACGGAGGCTGCCTCAGTATGGTCTTAGCTCCTCAGACTTTCTGTTCCTCTATTTGTGTGCATATATGTGTGTGCATGCATATTCATGTGTGTGCTCAGGCACATTCATTGATTGGGGTTATATATGCAGGTATGTGCATGTTCATGTGGAGGTCAGAGGACATTATCAGCTGTCATGTCTTGGGTGCCTTGTTTTGTTGTTGTTGTTTTGGGTTTTTTTGTTTTTTGTTTTGTTTTGTTTTGTTTTGTTTTGTGTTTGGTTTGAGACACTATCTCTCACTGGCCTGGAGCTCCCTAAGAAGGATAGGCTAGCTGACCAGCAAGCCTCCACCTCCCAAGCGCTGAGATTACAAGTGAGCACTATCACACCGGGTGTGCACTTTCAGCCATGGCACTAAGGATTCCCTACAAGAAGAGAGATTAGAGGCAGGCTAACCCCCAGCCACAGCCATGCCCCTACACTGACTGAGCTCTTTAAATACGTCAGTGCTGACAAGTGTCAAGCATGGTGAGGGGCACATAGTAGGTGCTCAGTAAATGTCAGGAGCTCTGAGCACAGATATTGCCTTAGATAACATACAGTCTTCTCTCTTTGGGGGTTACCACAAGAATGACAAACCCATTATGTAGCACAGGCTGGCTTGGGTTCTAAATCCTGCTGCTTCACCCTCCATGGTCACGGCATTACATACGTGCACCACCATACCCTGACAAGAGTGTTTCCTAAAGGAAGTGAGATTGCTCAGTCCCTCTGCTATATTTTAAAACAGCCTTCTTAGAGGTCATCCACTGGCCCCACCTTCTGGAGTTGCTATTCTTATAGCACCTAAACCCCACCTTCTCAAACCTTGATGTTTGCCTGCCTTCTATCTGGCTCTCAGCTTCTGTAGCTATCTATCCGTGTAAATGCCCTGTCCCTCCCAGGCTTCGCCCTTTGCAGTCCCTAAATGGTGACAAGTCTCACCACACTTTCCAATCAGTCCCTTGTCTAGGCATCAGCCACTGTTGCTATCCTCAGGGGCCCTTGCTGCTGCAGCCCATCTCCACATACCAGCTTTCCTCCTGGCCTCCCTGGGGGCAGTGTGTTTCACTTCCCTAGCTTTGCTGAGAACTCTTAAAGGTAGCACCTTGCTGCAGGCACTGCAGAGCTCTGCCAGCTCCCCGGCACCTGACTAGGGAGCACACAGAGCTAACTGCAGCTTGTTCTGCTAGACAGTCATCAATAGGGTGGCTGGCCCCATGCTTTCCAGCCCAATGGGGCTGGCTCTGTTCTCAGGTTGAGAAATGTTCAAGGGCTTGATTTGCCGGTCTGAGAACTAGGTGTGGTACTGAATGTCAGTGGCTAATTATGTCTAATCATTATAAATAGGTCTGCACTAATTATCTCTTGCATATAGGCAAGATTTTTACAGATGAAGTGTAGGGACATGGGGAAGGATGGATCTGCCCAAGGCTACCAACTGAGTACATTAACAGGCTGGGGCTGGCACTCGGAAAACTGGGGCCCTTAGTGGGGACTCCCTTGGAAGTGAGGAGGGCATGAGAGGGTGGCATTGGGCTGTTGAGCTGGGACTGAACTGGAAGAGCAGTCTTCCTAGGTCACTAGAACTTCAGGCTGGCCTCTCCCTTCCCCCTCCAGGAATGCAATCTACTGAAACCTCTTATTAAAAGTATTCTGGAGGTGATAAAAGTGTCAGCAAAGATTTGCTCATTTTCTAAACTGTCATTAAAACAAAATTTATAGTCTCGGGAAATCTCAGCAGTGGAGGACAGAGGTGGCCAGGGAGAGGGAGGATGATTTAAAATCTCTCCCTTAATAAATTAAAAGACGCTCACTTAGAAAAGAGGGCTCGAAAAAGAAATTGCTAGAAAGTCATTGCTTTCTCTGCTCCTGGCAGGCAGTGTCTTTGCAGGCTACAATCCACACCTTAATCTCCCCTCGTCTCCCTTTCTCCCATACAACCCCCTTGCCCTCCTGATTAAGTCACATAGCCAAATGCCCCCGGCCACCCCTGCCACCCCAGCATCCTCAACAGACTTTGGTCAAGGCTGGTCCCTTGGGCTCTGGCATCTGAATCCCAAGTGACCTGCTTCTCGTGCCCATTGCATTGTAAGATCTGTGCTATTGTTGTTGTTTTTTTAGACTTGACCCAAAAAACATGACACATCTGGGGAAAGGGAATCTCAGTTGAGGAATTCCCTCCTTCAGACTGGCCTGTGGGTAAATCTGTGGTACATTTTCATTGATGTTTGTTGTGGGAGAGTCCAGATCACGATGGGTGGTCCCACCCATGGGCAGATGGTCTTTGGGTGTCAGTCCAAATAAGCCATAGGGAGCAAGCCAGGACGTGGGCTCTGCATTGCTCCTATTCCAGGTTCTTACCTTGGTTTTCTTCAATGGACTGTGATCCAGTGTACGCAAGATGCTTTTGGTCATGGTGTCTATCGCAGAGATGGAAAGCTCACTAAGACAGCGCCAGATGGAATCTTGTCTCCGGTTAGTGCTTGATTCATTAGCCTTATGATGTTCCCACATGGAAACAGAGTCCTTCACATGGAATTTGTGAGTACCAGGACAAGAAATGTTGCCAGAGTTGTTAGAGTTGAGCCTGGGTTCTGGCAGTCCTACCAGACTAGGCTTGACCACCATCAGTCTACACTAATCCAAACAGGCTAGTCATGTTGAGAAAGAAAATGGGGATTTATTCACTGGAGAAGAGAAAGAAACAAAGGGGTGTGGTGACCCTCCCTACCAGTCCTTGTCTATCTTCAGGATGCCAGCAGAAGGCTCAGGTTCACACAGGGTGCAGGAGGCATGCAGAGCTAAGCAGCCAGGGTCTAGCTGTGGTCCCATCATTCCCTTGGCCCTTCTCTACTACAAGGTGGTCTGACAAGTTATTAGGATTCTGTGAGGTCACTTCCTGGAAAACACGTTCTCCCTTTCTGGCACCAGGGACCCAACCTGAGAGTCCCAGGGGCATCTCAGTGTCTTGGGTTCTGTTGTCATTACCAGTCTGTCAGGCAAAGGGAGGGAGCACCCGCGTTTCTCCAGAATCTTCATTTCTGCAAGGAAGGTTACCAAAGTGAGGTTCATAGGAAGCCTGAGGCTCGGAGATGTGATGGCATTCACTCACCCCAAGACCACACACCACAACCACAGAACCCTGCCTTGACGAGGAGAGTACTCAGGAGTAGTGGCTATGACTTTTCACTACCCCCTGGCTATGTAACCCACAGCAAATCTCTAGGCCCATGCCCAATATCTTGGGCACCTGGGCTCCTCTGTCAGCCTAGACACTGTTGGTGCTGTGCTTAGAGATGTTCTTATCCATCATTACTGCTGATGCGTCTGTCACTGCAGCCAATGGGGACAAGCCGGAAGAACTGCTGCCCCTTGCCTTACCCACTTTATCTGCTCTATCCTAAGGGGTAGTATTTTGAGTATTGGGACCATCGGGACAGCCCTTGATCCTCTGGGGTGGGGGTGGGGCGCCTAGCATTCCCTCACCCACTGGAAGAGGTCAAGGGTCTCATTTTGTCTCAGAGGACCGGCTAAAAGGAAGTCTCTAGGGAAAGGAAGAGGGTGTGTCTGGCTGGGGTGAGGAGGGCAAGGAAGGATGTGGGGTGTTCGGCAGATGCCCAGAGAAGTGAAAGCATCAGGCTGGGGTTCTCAGACCCTAGTCAGGTTAGTAAGTGCAATGTGCACGCTACTGCTCAGCTGGGACCCTGGGGAGACTCCAGAATAAGCGCTGGGGTTGGGTGAGGCTGACTCAGGTCAGGCCTGAGTGGCTTGCCTATCTCTTCCTTGCTCTGTCCCCTTCTTTCCAGAATCAAGGCCAAGTGGAGGCCTCATACCAAGGTAACAAACCTTATAAGAATCCAAGCAGTATGTTCCAAGACCTTATGAGAGCCTTCCATGTATATACCAGAAGGCCCAGGGCAGGAGAGGAAAGGACCAGGGTGCTTATTCTCCTGAATTTTAGGACACAGACACTGGGTCCCTGTAAGTGACAGCAGCCTAGATAGATTCCTGAGGGCTAAGACCCCATGGCCTTCTTGTAGGAGAAAGGGCTGCCTGGGGCAGATCTTACAGAAACTGTGCACACAGGCTGAGACATAGTGGGCCGGGGGGGGGGGGGGGGGGGGGAGAGAAAACCCTAGGACAGGAAACCCTGGCCACTGTAGGCTTACAAGGCTCTGTCCTTCTTGAGCTCTGGGAAGCCATGGGGCATCACTTGGAGGCTGCAGCATGAAATCCCAAACTTCTCAGAAATCCTCTAGCCTCTTTGGAGGGTTGGTCACTAACCTCTGCTTGGCAGCCTCCATAGAAGGGAAGGAAGGCATCCTGGCTACCAGCTGGAGACCCCCGTGACTAGCCTTGGGACTACTGTGTGTCTCCCTCCCGCCTCCTCTTCACTACTCTTTCCTATGAAACATTGGCCCATTCAGTGTCTGTGGCTCTGTCTTTGGCTGTTTGGTTTTTACGTAATGGCAGACCTGCTCTTTTCCTGTTCCTCACCCCTCCACCACCCACCCCACCTTAACCTTGTTTCCTCCAGCTGCCTCAGCACTAGCTGACAGAGGCTGGGGTTCCAAGGGAGCTGCTCTGGGGGGCACCAGGCTGGCTTCCTCGAGGCTTCTGCCTGAGGGAGAGCAACTCCCCACTTTAATCCCAGGGTGATCTAACTATGGCTCCTTTGACCTCTGCTGCCTTTGATCTCTATCTCCCTTTGAACCATCTTGTTGAAGCCTATTGACTTCAGATGTTCTCACACACCCCAGGCAGCTGGGAGGGGCAGGGGGCAGCAGGCCAGGAGCCAAGCTGGTACCCTAGAGACCATATAACTAACTCCTACTGGGCTGAGCCAGAGGCTTCCTGACACTTGGAGAGCTGGGTTGCATGGGGAAGAGGGCCGCCATGGAGGCATGTACTGAAGAGCCTGCATTTCCAGCTCTCACCCAACTTGCAGTGATCACCGGTGACAGATCTTAACTCATTTTCTCCTGTGGATGTTCTGTTCCCTTAGCTTTCAAGGATGATCCTGAGTCTTAGGCTTGGAACAGTAAAATGTGAAAAATGCTCCTAGGAACTGATTAGTATACAGCAAATGCTCAAAAGTCATCCCATCTCCTCCCCATCTCCCTCACCTCTCTCCATGACTCACCCAAGTCCAGGCGGGAAGGGCATCCGTGTGGCGACAGGGAAGGTTTTAGTTACTGTGACTGCAGAATAGATGGACTGACCACCTGCAGGGAGGGGTTTAATGCTATACACTCAATGCCATTGGCCCTGTCTGGCCCCAAAGAGCAAGCATGAGGTTGTTCCTGCTTGCTGTGCCTCCTAGTAGCTCAGCTGTCCAGGCTCAGTCATTCAGGGAGGACACGGAGGAGCAGCAAAATACTAACCACACGCAGGGAAATGAGAGCGTCCCTGAAGTCACCCTCTCACACCTCACCTTAGGTTCCATCAAACTTTGCCTCAGACCAACCATGTAGGTTTCACACTGGAAGCTAGGTGAGCTGAGAGGCCACACCCACTCAAAACCAGACCTGGGGCTTTTCCTGGTCCTCTGCCTTCCCGGCTAACCCACTGTACACCAGGAGATCCCACACACAGCCCTCTGAGTGGCTTTCCTCTGAAGGGTCTGAGGCATTTCACCCTGCCTAGTGTCTGAATGAAAAAGGTCATTTTGTTCAGCTCTCCTCAAAGTAATGGAGGAATTTTGACGCATGGTGGTACAACCCTGCTCTTTAAGAGGATGATTAGGAGCAAGGGATTATTATTATTAGACAAGCTGGAGAGAGGCCAGCTGCAGCTGGACCTCTGGGTTCTGCTGCTGATGGTAGAGAATGCCTCTGTAACTCACTGTTAGGGCTCTTTGGTGGGTGTAGAAGTGAAATGGGAGCATTGGCCTTTGCTACCTGCTAGAGACTTCTGGAGGCATTCACCAATACTGAGTGAGCCCAGGAGATTGGTGGAATGGCTATGTGGCCAAGACGCTCCAGTGTGAAGCCAAGTTTGGCAAACGAGGTCAATTCTGAGATGTCCAACCTATGATAAAGTTTAGAGCACACATGAATGACACAGGAAGTACTATGTGTGTCAATATCTCCTCGTGTGCTGTTGGACATGTGAAAGAGGCTAGGATCATGTCATACAGCAGGGCTAAGGAGAGCTACAAATATTAGTTCTTACATACATTTTAATTACACTGATTAATTGATGATTGGGAGGCATGCACAACCCCTGGCATGAATGTCAAGGTCAGAGAATAATTTGTAGGACTTGATTCTCCTTCTACTATGTGGGTCCTGGGTCATCAGCCTTGGCAGGGAGAACCAGACCCGCAGAGCCAGCCCAGACTCCTCACTTTAGAAAGAACATGAGGGTGAATGAATTATATAACATTCAAAGGTACACGAGGCTGGACCTAGCCTTCCAGCCCTGTGTCTGCCTCCAGATCTATGGCTGAAAAAGGGTCATGGAGACTGACATGTGTTCTACTTGACATGAGTCCTTGCTGTTTCCTTACCTTCTGAGAAGTCTAGATTCAGCGGGCTTTGGCCTGGTTTGCAGCAGGAACAGGAAGGAGCATGGTTGCTCCCAGTCACTGAGCCCTGCCAGGTCTTCCCTTCCGGTATATCCCCCACGTGGATGAGCCTGAGTGGAGAGCAACCAGGCAGAACTCCCTTTCCAGAGCTCTTGGAAGCCATGTGATCTCGGGTGCAGATAAGTCTTGGCTTCCCCACTTCCCCATGGGGTAAGTGGCAGGCAACACCTGCCCAGCCTCCTCCACAGAGAAGCTGGGACTTGAACGTGTGTGTCCAGGAATAAAGCGAACAAGCGAGAGATTGTCACCTTCCTTGCAAGAGTCAAGGAATTCCCCAGTACATCCCATTCACTGGCCTACTAGGCCATGTCCCATGTATTCTACCTGTCCTTCTGAGTCAAATATCCAGTGCCCTATAACTTTGGTTTCCATGGTACAATCTAGGGCATCCTCAGTACCACTCAGCTCATCCCTGCAATGTGACCTGTAGTGAGTCAGCAGCGGAGGGAGACATAAGCTGGGGATAGGGGCAGGGAGGGAGAACCGACCTGGAGTGCTTCAGAGGGAGGGAGCAGCTGGCTGACCTGAGGCCTTCTGGGCTACAGGACTTGGGGCATTCGTTAAGTGTCCAAGGAAACCTAATCAGCTCAGGATCCACAAAGGACAATTTAACTCATCACATCTTGGCCCATGGGAAGGATCCAAACCCTGAATCCTGACAAGTCTAAGATTCTGTTCAAAAGATCTTGGGCTCTTCTAAAGCTCCCTGAACACGATGGTGACACCTGTAAAATGGAGATAAGAACAATTGCCTTGTGGAATCATCTAAGGATTAAAACCACAAATGTTAAAGCCAAGCAACTGTTATTGTTATTTGCAGCTTGGCTAAGGGCCTCCCACAGGCCCAGTCTCTCCCAACACCTGCCCTGCCTCTCTCCAGGCTGGATGGAGCACACTCCAAAGAGAGAGGCATGGCAGGCTCGGCAGGCTCTGACCGCCTTACACTGGCTGGAGGACCACGCAATAGTCTCTTTAGCACTTAGAGTTCATCTATAAAACCAGAATGATGGTGAGTGGGAGAGAGGCAGAAAAAGCCAACAGCTCACGCTTGCCCAGCACTTACCGAGCGGGAGGGGCAGTCACTTATGCAAGAATCCTTAAAGGCTCCAAAGACATCTTTCCTTCTTTTCTCCTTCTTCCTCCTCTACTTCCTCTTTTGAGACAGAATCAAACCTCATAGCCCAGGCTAACCTTTATTTAACTCCGGGTACTACCATCCAGTCTGTATGTGTAGCACCTCATAGCCCAGGCTAGCCTTTAACTTACAATGCTGCCGTCCAGTCTGTGTTTACAGCACCTCATAGCCCAGGCTAGCCTTTATTTAACTCACAATGCTGCCATCCAGTCTGTGTTTGCAGCACCTCATAGCCCAGGCTAACCTTTAACTCACAATGCTGCGGTCCAGTCTGTGTTTGCAGCACCTCATAGCCCAGGCTAGCCTTTAACTCCTGGTGCTGTCGTCTAGTCTGTGTTTATAGCACCTCATAGCCCAGGCTAGCCTTTAACTCCCGGTGCTGTGGTCCAGCCTGTGCTTGCAGCAGTAATCTTTCTCCCTCTCCCCTAATGCGCCACCATGCCCTGGTGACACAGATGAGTAGACATTTGTCTGTCTTTTTTCTTTTTCTGTCCTTTCATTTCCATCACTGTTATTCTTAAGATGGTTAGCTTCAAACTCACTGCGTATCCAGAGATGACCCTGACTGAATTCCTGGCCCTTTCCTGCCTCTGCTCTTTCTCTTCGCCTTCATTCCCATCCCTTCTCTCTGTTCCCTCTGTCTCCCTTCCCATCCCCTTTCCAGAGGAGACACTCAAACCCAGGGTCTTAGCTCCTTTCACACACTTCTTGCAAAGGGACACATTCTACCACAACCCACTTGTATGCATGAGACAACTGAGACCCAGAGGGGTTAAAGGTCAAAGGTCTCCCAGCTCACGGATAACCTCAGTGTAGGTGGCCCTGCTTCCCCGGACACTGGACCTGAGCACAATCCAGGGGGGACTGATGAGGACCTCAGAAACATCCTCAAACAAAATCACCTTCTCAGTGCCTCAGCCTTCTTTCCAAATGACCCCTCAATTTGACAAGTCTTCACTGGCCATGTGGTTTCCTAGGGCACATGCTGCTTCTACATAGGAGGGCACCAAGAGATGACCAAGAGATCCTCCGGATCCATGGCAAGCTTTAATCCAAGGTAGCATCTGGGACTCCCCCTCTGCAGCTCTGACTGGTGCTGGGACTCCACCCCTTTTCCAGATGTTTGCTGTGATGGGTGTATGTGTAATGCTGTGTTGTCGGATGCCTGTGTTCTTGATGGAGCCAGCCGGGCCTTTGATGCTGGCTTAAGAAGTGTTTGGTGTCACTGAGATATTTTGCTTGTCTGGAAGCTTCCAGGTTGGCATCCTAACAACTTGCAGTCTAGATTCTGATGAAAGCCAGGCAACAGTTCCTAAGGAATGTTCCAGAAGCTTTCTCTCTGGCCCTCCTCTTTCCTGGAACACAATAGGCTGTATTGAAGAGCCTGGGGTACCCTTCAGGCTCCTCTCTGGGTATTTTTAGGTGCATTTAATTTGGTGGAGCTGAGCACTTTTGATTTCACAATGATTAGTTAGAGCCTGGGCGCTCGCCTGTTTCTCTTCTTCCTGCTGTCTGTCTCCCCCAAGGGGACTGGGTGTTGTTTTGACTTTTATATGCTACAATAAAAACTTTCATTGTAGCAAAATGTTTGCTCGTCAAAATTAGCTTGGTTAATTCCAAAGAATTGTTTCATCTTGGCTCCACAGGCACCAGGGATCCTTTTTACAAGGCGAGTTGGCCACCAGCCAGCTGTCTCCCGGAGTCCTCTACAGCCTTCATCCTCCTGGAATTTACCTTTGATGGGGGGAAAGACCTGCCTCCCAAGGTTTTCCAGAATGTTCCTGGGCAAGTGCTCCAAGGCAGGACAGAGGTGGCTCACAAAGTGTGTGTTTGGTGCAGCTGAGTTTTAAGAACAAAGGCATCAAAGAGACCCCTGCACAGAGACGTGTGGAGACAGGGTATATGTGGGCACACCAGATCCATCACAGGGTGACATTTACAGCACACTCGAGGAACCCCAAACTTTTACAGGGCTCTAGCCACCTCAGCTTGCTGAGAGCCTCCTGCAGCCAGCAGGGAGGGAGCAGTCAGCACCATCCTGATGGTTATTCCAAAACCCACACTCAAATACCCTCCTAGCATACCGCCCAGGCCAGCCCACATTAGTTTTGTAAGTCTGCTAATGCTTTAAAAAAAAAATTGTCTAGTTCTTAGCTCCCCAGGGTGCATGCCTTTGAGGGAAAGGCTGATGGACTAACTAGTGTGGATCTTGTGGATAACAGTGGACTCTGAGACATGAATGTGTTACTTCCCCAAAGACAAAGATAAAAAGCCACTTTTGCTATTGAGTGAGCTGGAGAGTGGGATGGTCTCTTCTGGGGATTCAATGCTAACTGAGAGGGTGGGAGGGAAGCCTCTAATTCAGAAGATGAGTTCTGCAAGCGGATGAAATGATGGCCCGTTCTTTGTCACCTTGACACAAGCCAGGGTCATCTGGAAACAGAAATTCATCTGAGAAAATGGCCTGTAGACAAGCCTGGAGGGCATTTTTTAAACTAGTGATGGATGTAGGAGGGCCCACTGTGGCAGTAACCCAGGGCAGGTGGTCCTGGATTCTGTAGGAAAGCAGGCCAAGGAAGCCATAAGAAGCAAGGCAGTGAGTAGCCCCCCTCCATGGCCTCTGCTTCAGGTTCCTGCCATGTGTCCTGCCTGACATCCCTCAGTTACAGACTATGACCAGGATGTGTAATCTAAATAAACCTCCCCCCCACCCCCACCCCCGTTTGCTTTTGGCCCCAGAATTTGAAAGCTAAGACCATAGCGGAGGAACTTCCCAGGCTGCAGCGCCCCGCTGAGGGTCCACCTGTACCATACAGCTCCCCCACACCTCGTTTCTTTGGGCTACCTTCCTCCAGCACTGCTCCAATTGTCCTTTCCGTCAGTGCTGGCTACTGTAGGAAGCAGCCAGGAGGTAGGGCAGGCAATGCAGCTTTTAACAGCCCAGTTTTCATGGGAAAACTCTAGCCAAGGGCGCAGGGAATTCATCTGCCAGTAAAGGGCTTGCTGTGAAGCATGAGGCATCCTTCAGTTTGACTCCCAGCACCCAGTGTGCTCCTTCCTCACCATTTACAAAGCGCCTACGGCCTACACAGTCTACCACGTGCCTCATATGCCAGAGTTCATTCCGTTCACCCAGAATGACAGCTAGGGGCAAGACTTTGGGGATTCTAAGCAGAACTCAGCACAAACGCCTTTATCCTGGGCCCCCTGTCCCCTGAGAGGGCTACAGTCAAGCCCCTTTGTCTCTGTCTGCCTTCTTCAGCCATGTCTATCCTGCTTTGGGGGCTTTCCTGTCTCCTAAGCCTGCTGCTGGTCAGATGTGAGCCATCCCTGCTGTCCTCGCTGGTCCTGAGCCAAGAGTACCATTTTTTGAGGACCCTTGACTAAGCTATGGCTGTGGACCAGGCCAGAATGCACTGTTCTTGGCTGTTATGGATCTGTCCTCCCTAGGATGAGAACGTTTCCTTCCTGGTCACTGTTCTCCAAAGCTCATTGCTATTTTTCTCGGCCCCATTTCTCCTATCCATCAGTTTTTCCTAAATGGCCATATTCAGAAGGAACCATGAAGTACTGTCCACTCCTTGCCAAGTATGGCTGCCATGGCACCAAATCCATGGGTACAGTGCCATGTCACATGGCAGCAGCTGTTGCAGCTGCCTCCTGGGTCTCATCCCATACAACAAGGCCCAGGTCGGCCTGACCTAGAGTGAACAATGGTCTCAGCCAAGAACTTGCTAGCCAAGGGTGTCCTGGCAGGTAGACAGAAGTTGCCCAGCCTGCTCTAGGTACAGAAGGTAGGAACAATGCTCAGGCCCTGGCCAGGGTCCACTTCACTCCATGGCTATTCATTTCTGTCCTAGCTTTGCCCCTGTGATGTGGTGACATGATATGTCAGCCTAGAGGCCCTGAGGATTAAACCCTTACTGATTGACAGATGGTGACAGACTCCCAGAGGTCCCTTTGAGCTCCCGCAGGAGTGATTCTGAGAGTCGGGAGGGGGAATTGGTCTGTGACACAAGAGCTGGGTCTTATGAGCACCCACAGATCAGAGACCACTTACCATACCCTTCCATAGAAGCCTCCAAACTTCACTCCAAACCCCTCCCAGGCCAGATTAAAGCATCTCTGCTGAAAACCCCAAGAGCCAATAACTGCTTATGCAAGCTCCTCCTTTGAGAAGAGCATGTATGTAGAGGGGACCAAAGGCTGAAGTTCAAGGCCTGGGCCAGCCTGTACACCAAATCAGCTTCCAGAGGAGACTGATGTCTGGCTCTGGGAAGCCAGACTTCTTCTAGTAGTCATGCTCCAAGGTCAGTCACAGCCCTCATCTCTCCTGGAAACAGACAACTGGCCACAAGATAAACTTTTTTTTTTTTTTTGAATAGGGTGTCTCACGTAGCCCAGGCTGGCAAACTTACTGTGTAGTCCAGGATAACCTTGAAGTTCTGATTCTCCTGGTCCTACCTCCTGAGTGCTGGCATTACAGATGTGTGCTACCACACTGAGTTCATTCAGCGCTGGAGAGCAAAGCCAGTTTTTGGTGTATGTACTCTACCAACTGAGCTGCACCCTCAGCCTCTATAAGACTTATTTTTCTTCAAGTCTCTTCTCAAGCCTGTAACCCTGGGAGACGAGTGAAGAGATTAGGATCCAAAGAGACTCGGTCCCTGTGCCCTATCACATCCATTGCCAACACATGCAGGTTGATCCAGAACTCTGCCCACCACAGGGTCACCCACGTAAAGCCTACCTCCTGGGCCACTGTGATCATCGAGAAAACGGAGGAAGCTCAAAGCCTCTGCACTGTCAGTCACTTTCCACACCATAAGTGTTCAGGGTTGTCTAGGTTCAGGGCCAAGCCTGTATCCCCCAGGGAAATGCTGATGTCAAGTCCTGTAGAAAGAGGCATCAAAGGCTGCAACTCCAGGCCCCACCTTGCTGCATGCTCTGCTAGCAAGTCCAGGCAGATGGTAGGGCTGGGGTGAGCTCAAGGTAAGGTCAGATGAGGTGCTGGGAAGTGAAGGGGGCCCTGACATGATCTGAGGTCCCCTATGGGAACAGCTGCCTCCTTCCTCCTTCCTATGTCCCTGGCCTGTGCTTTGAGTCTCCTTCTGATAGCATGGGGCCAGTAGGCTTCATCTGGGGCAGGAAGGGCAGATTGGGCCTCCTCCAAGCAGAGCTACCCCAGGTTTAGAAAAACCAACAGAGGCTCGGCCCACACTGGGAGAAAGGAGGGGTCTGGTGAAGCACTTTGGAGACAGAGGGCTGTGGGGGCAATGCTTAAAGGTATCTTCAGAGCACTTATTCTAAGGTGGTCACTGTGTCATGCATTTGTGACAGAAGTGTCTCAGCTCCAGGATACTCTAAGGGTCCATGTGGTATTTTCTAAGAGGAGGAGCCTGGCCCCTTAAGCTCATAGGTTCTGCCAGTGGAGGCTCAGGTAGAAAGTCAAGCATGAGAGAGCAGAGTGGAAAGGACCTCTGAACTGCAGTAAACAGTGCTGTGAATGTGCATGCGCATACACATATGTACCAGTGTGTACGTATTTGCAAGAGTGATGCACAAGGAGGCATCAACTGTCAGTCGAGGCTGAGGTCTGCCAAGAAACTTTGAGGAACACCAGCTATTTCCCAGTGACTAGCCCAGCACACTGCACCTGGAACACTGTACCTTTGTATACTTGTGGGACGCTGGGCGAGTTTTTAAATCTCTCTGTGATTCAGATTCCTCTTCTGGTTCTGGATTTGAGTGTGGGCTATGAGACAGTAAACAGATAGGACATGTACTCCTGATTGGCATCTCTTGTGCCCACAGAACATCCAGAACATTAAGGCTAGTACCTGCCTAAGCTTCCTCAGACAGCAAGAGATGGGGCTTTTCATCTTAGAAATGGGAGTTTCATCAAAAGAGAAGGTTCGGGGCACAGAAAACCCTAAAACCTGGGCCATGTGCTCACAGGGAACACTTGACGACAGTAATCATTGTTTTCTGAGACGCCAGTCTCCAAAGGGCACTTGACATGCTTTCCCAAGAGGCACTCCAAGAACAAGCATTGTTGTGGCTTGCTGGGAGGGAGGCTCCTGTCAGGAAACCAGACTCACAAGCTCCATTCTGTGCAAAAGATGAGGGATGAAGGGTCAGAGGCTGAGAACCAGTCAGCACCTCTGCTAGAGTCTGGCTTTCAAAGCACAGGTTTCATGGAGCTTAGCAGCTATTACAAATGAGTCTAGTTTGTGGGTACAGAAGGAAAACAGAAAAAAAAGGTGTATCCCAGGCCTAGAGGGTTCAATGGATACATCTCTAAAAAGAAGTATTATTTAAGTATTGAAAATGTTATTTATTTGTAAATATTTCTATAAGCATGCTGTTTACACATTTTTAATAATCAGATTATTGTCACTTGATAGAAAATAAAAGCTGTGCTAAAATGGACGCGTGTGCCTATAATCCCAGCACTTTTGAGGTTGGAGGGTGTGAGTCAGAAGCTAAAGGTCATCTTCAATTACCAAGTGAATTCATGGCCATCAGGGATTGCAGGTCACTGTCTCAGAAAACCAGAGCTGGAGAGAGAAAGGGGGAAGGGAGGGAAGAGAGAGTAAAGGCTGCCACAGGGAAGAGTAGAGAGACATCAGGTGACCTCTGACTCTGACGTCATCATTGTAGAGCAGAGTACCCGGGTTGGGGTGAGCATGGAAAGCAGTCATGTGGATCTGGCATGCGCTCCTGTCTGTTGGTCTCCAGCTCACCGCTTCTCAAGTTAGGGTGGCCAGACTCTGGCCCGCATGACCGTGGCCTGGTAGGGGGAATCATACCCCCTTTTCTCCCCATGATCCCCTGGGGGTTATTCCTACCAGTTGCAGGTCATCATTAAGTCCCTGGATATATTGGGGTGGCACTGGCTGCTGACATAACTCACAAGAACCTGGAGAGCTTCAGAGATGGCAGGATACACTTAAAAGATCCGTTTACCCTCCCCTACAGATGGAGCAGCAAATTGTGTGGGGGCCCTACCTTAGCTTCCACGCCTGTGGCTTTAGTTAAAACAAAACAAAACTAACAACAAAAAAAATAAACCACAAAGACAATTCAACAAAAGCAGCCTAAGGGGAAAGACTACTTCTGCACGCAGTTCCAGGGTAGAGTCCATCGTGGCGTGGTGTGAGTGTGAGGTGTCCACAGTCAGGAAGCAGGGAATAATGTGTGCTAATGCTCAGCTGCTTTCTCCTTTTTATGGAGTTCAGGATCCTAGCCCATAGGATGGCGCCACCCACAGTGGGCAGGTCTTTCCATCTCAATTAGCCTAAGCAACAGAATCCCCCAAACATGCTCAGAAGCCCATCCCTAGGTGATTCTGTCAACTGAGACTAACTGTCACAGCTGTGCCCTAATTCAGACAGAAACGGCAGAGCACACAGGGATGGTCTGTTGCATGAATAAAGGAAACTCAGGGCCAGATCTCTGGGAGAGGCAGAGATATCAGAGAGTAAACACCACAGTCAGATGTCACCCAGCTGTCTTCCAGCTTCCTCAGCCTCCCTCCTCCTGGCTTCTTCTGCCTGTTCTGTCTTTCTATGCCTGCCTTAAATACTTTCTTTGCTCAGTTAAGGCATAGCCCCACCACTGCCTGCCTGGGAGCCTGGAACTCCTTCTGTAAACTAAAATGACTGGAACTCAGATTGGATTAAGGGTATGTAGGTCACCACCCCAGGATATTCCCTGTGCTGGGATTGTCTGATCCTCCTAGACTGACTGTGGGTAGATCCCTCTGATATCTCAGACTCGTTTTTTATTATATTTGAAACATATCCCACAATGGTCCTTACCCAGGGACCGCACAGGGAACATGGCTGGTCTCCTGGAAGCGTTGAACTGCTCAGGTACTCTCTCTCTCTCTCTTTGTGTGTGTGTGTGTGTGTGTGTGTGTGTGTGTGTGTGTGTGTGTGTGTAAGTCTCCACCTTAACCTGAGGAATCCTTTTCTCTGTGGAGTGGAGGGGGCCTGGAGAAAGTGAAAAAGATGCTTAATGCCCCACAGCAGGGGCAGTTGCCCTGTGCCTGCAGAGAGCCCCAGCTCAACCAGGCTCAGCAAGAGTTCAGAGCTGGGCAGCCAGCCCTCCATCTGTGGGAACTAAGAGAGGGCAGGCAGAGCATATAGCCCCTGAGTCCTGGCTGCTAGCTTCTGGAGAATGCTCCTCCCCCAGCAGACTGCCAGCAGGAGTATTCTGAAGGGAAAGCCTACCCAGACTTCACTCTACCAGTTTGAGGTGGGCAGCAACTGCAGTCCTTCTTGGACGCTTTTAAAAGGTCTGAAAATCCAGGCATGGTGACTCATATCTTTGATTCCAGCACTTGGAAGGCAGAGGCGGGAAGACCTCTGAGTTTGAGGCCAGCCTGGTCAACAGAGTGAGTTCCGGGACAGCGTGGGCTAAACACAGAAACCCTGTCTTGAAAAACAAAACCAAACAGAAAGTATGAAGGCTGAGGTTGTGGCTCAGTTGAGAATGCTTGCCTAGCAGGCACAAGGGCTTGGGTTGGTCCCCCAGCATGGCATAAATCCAGCACAGTGGCGCGGGCCTCTTGAGAGGTAGAGGGACAGAAGTTAGACTCATACTTGACTACATAGTGAGTTTAAGGCTAGCCTGGGCTAGAGATTCTACCTTTTTTTATTTTAAAGCAATGAAGTCTGAGAGAATATTTACTAAAATAAAAAGGACAGTGGGGTGAATGTCACTTGGGGCTGGGATACAGTGACCTCTATATCTGTCAGAAACAGTGGCCTCCGTGACCGTCTTTCTCCATCATTTCCAAATTCTCCACACTCTGAATTCGTTGTCATTTGAAAATGATAATGCAGTGAAGTACCAGGCGAGCACCCACTGTGGAGATGGCCGCTTCCACACGGTGAAGGGAACCCAGGGCAGGCAAAGCTGGGGACTCAAGCTTGAGGCCTGGGGGAAGGCAATGTGCCCTCTCCGAGTAGTTCAGACCCCTGCCTGGGCCGCCCAGCTCACTGGCTTGTTCCGGCTGTGCCTGGCTCAGACAATGTGAACGGCACAATCATTCATTATAACTCAATTACAGTGATTAAGGCTGGTGGCATGCAGAGGCAGGAAGGAGTGTTGCCAACAAAATTTACACTCCGTGTCATCAGCAAGAGATAACAGCAGCTGACAGGCCCACTGCCTCCCCTGCCATCTGCTCAGTGTGGCCGCCTGAGGGGCAAAAGCAGCCGTTGTGCTCATGGTGGCCCAGAGTGCTGATTGGCTGCCTGGGGCCAGCCTAGGACTTGAGCGTAGTGCTTTGGGATGTAGGGGAAGTGGGGGTTCTGGGCCCCTCCACAAAGAGCTGGCTCTGATATCCGACATTGCAGAAGGTTATGAGTGGGAGGGATTAAGATTGCTCTAGGGTTTGCATTTACCATGGGACAGGTTGACTTTCTGAGACCTGGTTTCCTCTCCGTATTCCAGATGAGGAAACCGAGGCATGAATACGCAAAAGACTGATCAACAAAGCAGTCATCTAGGGGTAGAGTCATAACTCTGACCCAGCCCCCTCTGGTTTTCATGAAGATGGTAGACAGAAGGATGTGGGAAGCTGGGACCATACTCAACTTCAAGGAGATGGCACCAAGCTCAGGCCACACACTCTGGGATACAAATAAGTCTCCGATGACAGCAGAGGGATCCCTGGCACACTGCAGGGGCACTAAACCCAGACAGGGCTGTGAGGAGATAATGCAAGGCAGTTGCCCCAGATATGGAAACACTCCAGCAGGGACTGGCAGGGGAAATGGAGGCAAAGGTCAGAGGTGAGGTTCATGCCACCAGTCTGAGATGTGGGAAGAACAGAAGAACAGGACTGTACTGACTTTCTTTTTGTTTGGTTGTTGGTTGTTAGTTGGTTTTTCTGTGTAACAGGCCTGGTTGTCTCACCCAACAGAACTGACTTTCTTAATACACGGTGACTATGACCAAGCCACCTAGAACTTGGGTCATGCAATTCTAAGTCCTCAGACAACAGACTCCTTCACACTGGCCCAGCAGATGCGCTGGTCCCATCGTGGATGGTCTTTTGTGAGACCCATGGGCCATGGGTGGGACACAGCAGGAAAAGAAGGGCAGGGGGTCTCTCTTTCCCTTGGTTGTTTCAGATCAATACTTTTTTGTATGTTTGCTTGACTTTGCTTATTTATTCATTCATATATTTATTTTGAGACAGGGCCTCCTGTAGCTTGTGCTGGTCTCTTGTTATATAGCCCAGGTTGACTGTGAATTTCTGATTTTCCTGTCTCCAGCTCCCAAATGAAGAAGTATGGGCAGATGTCACAACACCCAGTCCTACGTGATGCTGGGACTCCAACCCAGGGCTCTGTGCGATGCTGAGCAAGCATCTGCCAACAGAGCTGCATCCCAGCCCATGCTTGTTCCACAGCACTCATTCCAGCTCATGATCCTCACAAAGCCCACGCCACACTCACCATGGTTCTGTCTACCTGCCAACTGTTTGCTGCTGGGACACCTTGCCCCTTCCCGGCTCTGCAGACTAAACCCAAACCCCACCTCAGCCAAGCATTCCCTTGGAAGGGCAAGCCTGACTCCTCAGAGGGTTTTTAAATCTCTCTCCCTGTTGCTGAGGAGCCTTTGCACATGCTGCAGCTCTGCTGTGACCTCCCTCATCCACTGGTCCTTCAGAGACCAGCTCTGACTCCATGAAGCTATCCTTACCTCCGAACTCGGTATGTGCCCTGCACCCTCCTGTTAGTGTCCTCAGAACACTTATCGAGGACTATTCCAGTCATCTGGGACAGGACCATTAACTGTCTTCAACCCCCAACAACAGCTTGGAGGCAGAGGCTGGCTCCTCTTAGTCATTTCTTTGTTATTATTTGGGTCATTTTGAGACAGGTTGCCATTTGGCTCATGTTTGCCTTGTACTCATAGGTAGCCCAGGATGACCTTGAACCCCTGATCCTCCTGCCTCTGCCTCCTGATGCTGGGACTGCCCCTGTGTTACTATGCCTGGTTTCTGGCTGTGTCCTGTTAGCTTCCGAGATATCGGGCCTCCGAGAGTAGATCTTAGGAAATGACACAATGGCAAAGATGTTGAGGCAGGAGGGGAGAGCCGACAGGTGCTGCCCGCAAGAAAGAGGACCAGTGTGGGGGCATCCTGGGACTGCTGCCTGCCCCCATTTCACTCACACATCCACTCTTAGGCCCATCCAATCTCTTGCTGTCTTCCACCTCTGGCTTCCAGGAAGGTGAATGGCCCAAGCTACCTGCTGAGTCCCTGAGTAGGAAGGAGGAGGTAGCATCCTTTTCCCCCCAGTACTTTGCTGATCGGGTCACCTAGAGACTGACACTTGGAGGCACAATAAAAAGCATGAGAAGCAGAGTGGAGAGCACAGCTACCCTGAAGGGCACAGTCCCCGGAATTCCCCAGCAAGAATTGAAAGAGGAAGCTGAGAGGGTGGTGGAGGTGGGGAGGGTGGGGAAGGCTGCTGTGCAAAATCCAGGCTCTGGGTGCCCAGCTTGAGCAGCTACTACACCAGGCCCTGGGGACTCCAAGATTTGACAGTTTCTACCTCCAAGGAACTTCTAGTTCACTCCCTTTGTTTTCTGGGCCTCAGTTTCTCCAATTGTAACACAGAAGTCGGACCAGAGCGGATTCCCCCAACCTGTTGCTTCCTGAGGTCCTGATTACCACCAGCCCACAGAGCCAGCACCACAAGTCACTTTTCAGTCCAGACAAAGGCAACTTTAGGAAGGAGGTAGGGATATTCAAAGGTACCGTCCATCATGGTGAAGCTGTCACAGAGCTTGCGGCTGCTGGTCCCACGGCACCCACAGTCAGGAAGCAAAGAAAGCTGAATGTTGGTGCTCACCTGGCTCTCTCCTTTTTATCTGGTCTAGCATAGAATGTATCATCCATAGTTAAGGTAGCCTTCCCATCTCTATTAACCCAATCTGAATCATACATCACAGGTATGCCCAACGGCCTGGCACCTGGGTGATTTCAGAGCCTGTCAAGTTGGTGATTAACCACCAGGCAGAAAAGGGGGTCCTGGAGTGAGCTGGGGTGTGAGTGTTGAGGTCCCTGCTCCTCTGTGACACTGGCTCACCCCTCTGTTCACACAGGAGAAGAGGGAAGGGCGGTAGACAAGGCTAGCTACAGCACACTGGTCATTGTCACCTCCTGAGAGACTAGGTTTTTCTTTAGGATTGCCACATCAAATTACTCTTTATGTAGACAATTGCTTTCTAAAGTAATTTGAAGATAAGCAAGCCATTGTCAGCTGGACACTAGGAGTTCTCTAAAAGTAGCCCCATAGCGGCTCTCCAAGCCCTTTATGTGCATCTAGGAACAAACCACCCAGTGAGTTAACCAGCTCAGAGACTAGTGCAGCTAAATTAGCTTCTCTCAACCAACTGCCACGTATCCTACAACCACCAGTTCAAAGATCATCTCCTCTATGTCCCCTCTGCTCCTCCGAAGAGCTACCCCATTCCCCTGCTGAGGATGCCTACAGCGTGCTGTTCAAGTCACTGGATATTAATAGTGATGCTTTGCAATTTGTGGTACTTGTTTTTCCTTTCGGTGGGTGCACTGTGGGAGGGTGTGGCCCCGCTCCGGTGCTCCTAGCCTCCAGCGCAGGTCTGCTTTGCCTGTGTTATTGAATGAATGCATGGCTGAGTGGGTGGGGAGACTTTGGCTCCAGGGACTGAGATCATTTTCAGGTTCTATTCTTTCTACTTCTCTATTTTAAGGAAAGGAAACTATTCGTTGAAAGCGTGGTCTTTCAAGCGATCAGTAACTGCTGACCTTTAGGCGACAGGTGCTCTGCTGGGAGCAAAGACACAGTAGTGACCAAAGCTGTGTCTTTGCCCTCCAGAGAGTCACAGGTGAGTGACAGAGACGGAGGGCAAAGGGAGGATTTGACATTCACCTTCACTTTGTCATGACCCACTCACAATTGACTCTGCTTTGGAAAGGAGAATCAGATGCATCATTGAGGCCACATAAAATCTGTAACTCTGTGTGTCAAATATCAGCAGTCCTGGGGACATTAACACACATACACAGACACACATGGACACGTATGCACACACTAACACGCATGTACACGCATGCATACAGATCTGCACACACTAACACACATACAGCTCCTCTGGCTTGGAGATTATGCTGTCTAATTCTATTTTCACTGAAACGACTCAGGTTTATTGTGGGGAAGGTTCCTTCCACTGAGAACAGATCCTCAGCAGCCAGCAGGGATGATGTTAAGGCTTCTGGAAAGTCCTCAGAGAAGTCTTGGGTGTCGGGGGACTTCTCAATGAGGACAATCTGATAAGTGGTGAGGATAATATCTCTTGACTAAAACACACCAAATCTGTTTAAATTCATATCACCATAATGGTATTTTTCAAAAAGAAATCTTCCAATTTTCAAAAGCATCCTTGTGCACGTGTGCATGCTTGTGTAGGTGAGTGCAGGTCCACATGTCACGGGTGTGCATGTGGAAGTCCTTGTTGGCCCTCACACCTTGTGTGAGATAAGTATCATGTTCACTGCTTTGTCCACCAGGCTAGCTGGCCTGCCTCCAACCCCCATCTCACTGTAGGAGCACTGGAGACGCTACTGAGCCCAGGCCCATGGTTTTACACCAGTTCTGGGGATCCATAGTTAGCAAGTGCTTTACCCACTGAGCCTACTCCCCAAAACAACTGGCCAGCTGTTGAGGATTCTAATGGTATTGCTGGCATCTTATTACTGCCCTTGAATTTACTTACTATTACTTACTATAGTATTTACTTACTATAAACTAGAACATACAAGTAAATCAAGAATTTACATTGTACTTCCTGTGCATACTGCTTCAAGGTGACAAAATGGTTGAGGGAAAGACAGTTTCTCTTCCAAGATTTAAGAGTACTCTGCCTTACATTATCTCAAGTGATCTCACACTTGGTTCCTGGCCCCCCAAACTCTGTTTTGTCCCCCTCCAGCTCTCTTTTACTCTTTTCCCATTCCTCTCCCCACCCCCACTCCAAGTCAGAGTCACTTTCCTTGGCAATTACCCTGGGTTCCAGAAATGACAGAATAGATCAATATCCCTGAAAAAAAACCCAGCAGGTATTGCAGGACAAATTGCCCCTGATAAGATCACCCCCAAAGGTGACAATTATCCATGATGGAAACTGAGCAAAAGCAGTCATCTCATAGGAACCAGAGGCTTCCCTCACAGACTAGCCATGATAACAACCCAGCCACACACTGGCCTAGCTAGTTACCCACGCCCCCACCTATGCAAAGCCTGCCTCCCCAGCTCCCCAACCCCTTTCATTATTTTCCCTTTCTATAAAATCTCGACATCTGCTTCTGTCCCTTAAAGGCAGATCTGGGTTTCCTCCTGCTCTGTCTGTTTTTCCTAGTGAGATCCCATCCATGAAGGCTCCTCCCTCTCCCCCCTGGCATATTAGGATGGCCGCCCAGCCTTTTGTGACCCTCAGAACTTGAGCTTTCGTTCTAAAATGACAACGACAAACTTTGGTGGGCCTCGGGGGCATTAGCCAAACACAATGGATGCGTCTCCAATAAAGAGGGGAGATTGATGGTCCCACACGCTTGCTGGGGTTCCCTTTATTCTTGGGACTTCTTTCTAGTATCTCAACTTGGGGGCTTCTTTTTATTGTTCCTTTCTGAAACCAAGAAATAAGTGTGTGGATCCATAGTACAATTCCTCAGTCCTTAACAATAATGCACACTGGGCCTTCATGCTGTGTGTGTGTGTGACTCTGAGATTGGGGAATCAAGCCATTTGTTTTAGCAAGGAAATATGGAATTATCCAGGAACAGTGGTTCCAAATATCAGACAGAGATACAAGGTACCTTAAAGAGCCAGGGTGTTTGGGAAATCTCTTTGGGGCTTTGTATAACAGGTAGTACTAAGTCTGTACTGTGAGGAAGGCCCTAGGAGAATGCTGGTCCGGTCAAAGAGAAGATGGTGTGTTACTTGTCAGAACTGTTAAGATAAAAAAACACAGTTGACAGCCTATGCTGGAGAGGATGTGGAGTAAGGGGAACACTCCTCCATTGCTGGTGGGAATGGAAACATATACAGCCACTTTGGAAATCAGTATGACAGTTCCTTAGAAAAATGGGAATCAATCTACCTAATGATCCAGCGATAGCACTATTAAACCCAAAGGATGCACATTCTTATCCCAAGGGCATTAGCTGAACTATGCTCATAGCAGTATTATTTGTAATAGCCAGAACCTGGAAACAACCTAGATTCCCCTCAACTGAAGAATGGGTTAACAAATTGTGGTACATTCATACAATGAGTACTACTCAGCAGATAAGAAATTAAAAAGATATCCTAAAATTTGCAGGGAAATGAATGGTTTGGAGAATATCATCCTGAGTGAGGTATCACAGGCCCAGAAAGATAGACATGATATTTACTCACTCATAAGTGGATTTTAGACATAAAACAAAGAATAACCAGGCTGCAAATCACAACCCCAGGGCAGTTAGGTAAAAGAAGGAATTTAAGAGAGACATCCTGGGGTCTCCCTGGGAAGGGGAAATAGAGAAGATCTCCTGAGTGATTCGGATCATAATGGCGAGCAAATAAAGAGAGGTGAGAAGAGATCGTGAGAGAATGAGATGGTTGTGTGTGAGGAGCGACGGAGGGGGAGAGCAAAGACATGGATATCTTGATAGAGGGAGCCACTGTGGGTTAGAAAGAAAGTAGGTGCTAAGGAAACCGCCAGGAACCCACAAGAAGTCCCTGGCTAGGACTCCAAGCAGTAGTAGAGAGGGTGCCTAGACAGGACTTGCCCTATCATCAAATGAATGGCCGTCCTAGTTGTAATTATCCAGCGATGGATAGAGGCTGAAACCGAGATCCATAGCTAAGCACCAAGTCGAGCTCCTGGTCCAGCTGAAGAGAGAGATTGGAGAGAGTATACGAGCAAAAGGATCGGGATCATGAAGAGAAGACCACAGATGGCTGACCCAAGCTATTCGGAGCTCACTGACTCTGAAATAATCACTAAGGAACCTTCATGGAAAGGAACTAAACCCTTCAAAGGTAGACAATAGTCAAACGGCATGGGCAGTTTGTGGAGCCTCTTGCAGTAGGATCAGACTATGTTCCTGGTGCATGAACTGACACCTCAGAGCCCATTCCCTTGCAGAGGAACACCTAACCCAGCCTTAAAACTGGGATGAAGGACTCAGACCTACCTCAACTGAATACGCTAGACCGAACTGACTCATCTTGGGATTCCTTGCCCTCCTTGAGGAATGGATGGGGGAATGGGGTGGAAGGAGGCTGAGGGAGGACTGGGAGGGGCTAGGAGGAGGGAAGAGGGGGGATCAATAGTAGAGATGGAAAAAATTAAATAAAAAAATGAAAAAATAAAATCACAAATATACGGACTTTAAGAAATGTTTAAATATTTAATTTCAAAAAAGATGGTGTGTTATATGAAACATAACTTGAAACAGTACTATAGGCAAAAGAAGGTAGCCTTCATGTGGATCATTAGACTTCTTTTTTTAAAAATTATTTTACAGAAACCAGGAATGTGAACGGAAATGTGTAACCTACACCAACCAGAAATGGTTGTAGACTAAAATCTTTCCACTATTACTTTTTGATTCTGAGGTGAGAAGCTGGGCTGACTTAGTGATGATATTCCAGACCTGGGCGTCTGTCATAAGATTCCAGTTAACACTAATTATTAAATTATTATAAAATATAATGATCACCAGTGAAGACCATCATACAAAAGGAGAAATTCCCAGATAACTATGTGCTTCCTAAGACTCCACAGACTCTTCCTGAATCTAAACAAGCTCCAGAATCTCTAGAATCTGTGACAAATGCCTGACAGAGCCCGGGAAATTGTTTGGGTTCCACTTGGGTTCCCAGTCTCAGTCCATCATGGCGGTGGGTGGCATGGCGGTGGGTGGCATGGCGGTGGGTGGCATGGCGGTGGGAGTGACTTGTGAGTTGTGGGAAAGTTGAGCAGCTAGTCTTCACATCTTTGTATAGGTCAGGAAAGAGAGAGCCCAGATAGGAGCTGGAATGGCTGTCACATATGATAGGATATCAAAGCCTGTCCCTAGTGACCTATTTCTACTAGAAATACCACTGTAGTAAGAGGTTTCTTTGTATTTTCCATCTTTATGTGACTTTTTTTTACTTTATTTCTTTTTTAAGGGCTTTCTCTATCTTTTTGTCTTTTCTCTCTCTAAGCCTATGCATATGTATTTCCAACACACTCTAAATCATTTAGACTTTTTTTAAAAAACTGTCTTTACTGTATATCTATTTCTTAACTTTTTCTGTCTCTGACCACTCCTTTGCTTGGCTAGGGTGATTGACTCCACCCAGATTCTTCTACTTCTTTCTGTTTCTGAACACACCTTTAATCTGCCAAGGTCCTTGACTTAAGGAGTAAAGGTTGGTAGGATGAATGGATGGCTCCACCCAGCTCCTAGTCTAACTTCATAGAATTTAGCTTTTTAGCCCAAGTACTCTGGGGAATTTTAGAGCCCATATAATCACCAAGTAAAGCTTTGCCACCTGCTGCTCATTAACTCCATTTAAGTATTTGGCAGCAGGGACTCTTAAAAGACTCACAAGTGTTTTGTCTCAAAGGCTGAATCAGGAAGCTTCTCTTAAAAAATCCAAGCTTCAGTTTTCCTCCATAGGCATCTTTGATTCTATTCTCTTTTTTTCCTTATGAACAGAAACCTTAAATACATAATTTACAACCATTTGCTTATATTGAGGGTCCTGTGAGACTTGAGGAACAAGCCATTTTACACCTTAAGCTGCATTCCAAAAGCCCGCCATTGCAGCTCAAGCCCACACGCCTCACAGGGCGTCTCTGTACCACAGCTCATGTGAGAGACATACTTGGAACTGCTTTTGACTTCATTTCTGTGTGCTCTAGACCAGTTTTTAAGCATTCTATGGCTTTATGTGGGTATATTTTACCCACGTTGCAAGAGGTTTCTGGCCCAGACTTTAGGGCCTTGACTCAAGGTTTGGACCTGCAGACCCACAGTACCACAGAGCCACACAGATGCTTACATTAATTTAAGGCTGATTGGCCTAAGGCCCAGGCATATAACTTGCTAACTCTTTACCCTTAAACTATCCCATGACTCTTATCCTGTTCAGCCATGGGGCTCGGTACCTTTTCTTAGAGCAGCATACTTGTCCTCTGCATCTTCTGGCTTGTCTGGCAACTCCGGAGTCTCTGTGGCATTTCTGCTCTGTTCCTCCTGTTCCCAGAGTTTTCTTAGTCTGGTAGCCCTGCCCACATTTCCTGTCTGCCTTTGGCCAATCAGCGCTTTTTATTAAACTCATAGGTGGGACAATTATTTACAATGTAACATCATAAATCCACTTCATACCACTAGTCTCCAAACTCCCAAAGCAGCAACACCAACTGGTTACCACGTGTTCAAACACAGGAGCCCTGTGAAGTGTGTCATATTCAAACATAGCAATGATATTTAAAATTACTGTTCATTTGTTAAATGGTTAGATCCTACTTTTTAGGTTGGGTAATATTTTTACAACTTCACTGATGAAATTTCTGTGGCTTCCCAGATAAAAGTCCAATAGAGGAGATTGCGTCATGAGTGGACCATCAGGGGTGATTAGGTGCGATTTCCTGAGATGGCAGTACTGAGGATGGGTGGTGGCTGTCATTACATTGTCCCTTCAACTTTCTATGTTTGTAGTGCACAATGAAAAGCTAAACGAACATTACCCACATTGTTTCTGTGTGAGACAGGTGCTCTTTCATGCTAATAAAATTGTTAGCATCCTAAGACACCCAGAGATGGCTCACGTAGCCTCTAGTACACATTGATGGGTGGTAAGATGCAGGACTGAAGCCATCAAGTGTCATGTGTGTGACTCAGGTGACCCAGTGAGCTCTAGAAGCTTTGTTCTTTTCCAATGAAGATGCCAGGCTACCCTAGACCCTTTCAGTCATCAGAAACCATTGTAGAGGTGACTCCTGATGGAGTTCAGATCTTCCTGGCTCATATTTCTTAAATCTTTAACTATAGAATATTATATATAATATATATAAAACATGACTTTTTAAACTATAGACATTTTAATATTTTCTCAAAGTTTTTTTGCTCTCTCTCTCTCTCTCTCTCTCTCTCTCTCTCTCTCTCTCTCTTGTCTCAGTGTTAGGGAGCAAGCTAAGGACCACATAAATAGAATATTCAGTAAGTACTCTACCACTGAGCCACAATCCCATACTTGCGTTTTTAAAACAATGAAATGTGATAGATGAACTTGAACTCTGCCAACCTCCATTTCTCTTCTTTCCCTGGTGGTGTGGGGGTTACTTAGGTCATTATATGTCTGTGTCTATGTCATCTGTACCTACCCCTACTATATTATCTATCATCATTTATTTATCATCTGTGTATCATCTATTTCATAAATCTATTCATCTATCTTTCTTTGTCATCTATCTACCAACCATCTCTCTATCTAGTTATTTATTTAATGTCTATGCTTAAATAGTTATTATGTGGTGATTTATGTCTTACATAAGCAGAACTATGTTTCTGAGACTCGTTCTTTTCAAACAGTATTATTATGTTATGATATATAAAGTTCTGGCTCTTGAATTTTAATACCTGTAAATGATTTTATCATATTAAAAATGCATAGGTTTTAAAAACTCTTTCTCCCATTAAGGAACAGGTTTTTTTAGTTCAAGTGAGGAGGTAACACTGGTCCTACCCACATTCCTTTGTAGACTTGTTGAAGAATTTCTCTAGGATCCATTCCTAGGAAGGGAGTTGCCAGGTCCTAGGGGCATGATGCTTCCACTTGGAGATTGCCAAACTGCTGGACAGAGTGGTTGAACCAGTTTACCCTCCCACAATGTATTTGACAAGATGAATCTTTCCTCACTGCCCCCCCCCCCAGCAGCTTCAACTGTCTAACCTATACACTCCAATGGGAGTGAATTGTTCCCTCTGTGACGCTTTTTCAATTTGTATTTCCCTCAGAACTAGCAAGATGGAGACCAGACTGCCTGGCTCCCTCTCCAGTGGATCCCTACTCTTTTACCTTTTTGCATTCCTGTATTGATTCAGAAGAATCTGCATTTATTATACAGTCTAGATGCCCTTGTTTGCTGATGACAATACGTATTGCATGTCTATTATTTTATTACTTTTTTATTTCTTGTTTGCCGTTTCTTTGTTGTAAAGACACTAAATTTTAACACCAAATGAATTTATCAATCACCTATCCATCTGTCTCTCGTGATAGCTTTACTTCCTATTTTGTGTTCAACAGTCCTCTCTCTCCTTAGGGTTGTGAGGTGAGTACAAGACCACAGAGTCATACATGGTGTCTTGGCTACCAGCCAAGGCCAGTGATTGGAGCCTGAGGGTGGCTTGATCTTCATGAATGACTCATCCATTGATGAGCTCACAATCGGAGTAGACTATTGAGAGGCAGAGGAACTATGAGAGGTGGGACCTACTCTCTTCACTCAGTTAAGGCATGGCCCCACTACTGCCTGCCTGAGAGCCTGGAACTCCTTCTGTAAACTAAGATGACCTCAAACTCAGATTGGATTAAGGGCGTAAATCACCACTCCTGGGATACTCCCTGAGCTGGGATTAAAGGTGTGAGTTACCACTGTCTGATCCTCCTAGACTGACCGTGAGTAGATCCCTCTGATATCCCAGATTGGTTTTATTATATTTAAAAATATCCCAACACAGGGCTCATCTATGAATTCCGTACAAATGTGTTCTGTTGGTCTGTCTACACTGCATTAATAGCACACTTTCCTGTTATTTTATGTCCTACTATCTTCTTAAATCCTTTGCTCTTTCTCTCCAAAATCATATTTGATATTTCGGCTCCTTACTCTTCACGTACTTTTTAGTGTCAGATTACACAGAAAATGACCTGTTCAGATTTTGCTTAGTATTACATTTATAGATTGTTCAGAAAGGCAGCTTTTGAAATGAAATCAACTTTTCTCTTCACTCACTAATTTAGCTTGTAATCGACAGTTTTTTAAATCTTTGATAACATGGTGTGGGTTTTTTTTTTCCTCCATGAATAGCTTATGTAGATTTATTCATGGATAGCGTTTATTGTTGTAAGTGCATTTTCCTTTATAATGGCTTCCTATTGGTTTCTGCTTATGAGTAAGAGTGCTTCTGGTTAGTGAATATCGATCTTGGGTCCCATCACTTAACTAAACCCCTTATTTGTGTTAATTGTTGTGTATTCTCTCTATATGCAGACAAGGTGTCTGCAAATAACTACAACCGTTTCACTTCCACCACTGTGTCTGTGCTCGTCACTTCATTTTGCTTTATTGCACTGGTTAATTCAGGGGGTAAATACAAAGCACAGACAGTAAAAGTGCCACAACAAAGCCCATTACTTCATATAATTGATATGTGCTAATAAATTTTTCATCATAAAAAGGTATTTTGGGGGTTTTTTCTTGCTAAAATAATACTTCTAAAACCTTATCATAATTTAATACTTAGCTACAGGCTTACTGTAGCTATCCACTCTAACTTTATATTTTCATACTTTAAAAAAAAGGCATAAGAGCTGGAGAGATGGATCAGCTGTCAAAATCACTGTCTGCTCTTCCAGAGGACCAGGGTTCGAACTCCACCACCTATGTGATGGATCATAACCATCGGAACTCCAGTTCCAGAGGATCGGACATCCTCTTTTCCCTTCCACAGGCTTATGCACTCAGTAACGCACAGACATACTGCAGGCAAACACCTGTACCCATGAAATAAAAATAAAATCTTAAATAAAAATTTTAAAAGTCATGAAAGGGAGTCAGCTTTTGTAAGATCCTTTATCTGCTTATTTTCCTGAGAAGCTGGAGTCATCTGGTGCCCTTGAAAATCTTGTGTGCTTTGCAAAGGCTGGTTGTGCGGTTCTGCCTCATAAACCTATCAATTATGCTGCTCAAACCTCCTCTCCTTATTCATTCTTCTCCGTGTGGTCTACCAGTTCCTCTTCGAGGCTTGTTAAAACCTCCATTTCTCATTATCAGGTCAAGCTTTGCTTTGTGAAGTTTGGGTGTTAGTCTAAGCTTGGGAACTCCTCATTTTGCCTTCTGAGTTTTTAATTATTTGAGGGATCTTTCTTTCTGGTATGCCAGTAAAACTGACTTAGTCCAACACATTTTTTTTTTAATATATGTGCTGTATATATGTGTACGTGGGTGGGCTCCCTTGCGTGGCACACGTGGGGAAGAGATTGGCATCTGGATACCTTCCTTATCTGCCCTTCCGCCTCACTCTTTGAGGTAGGGTCTCTCCTTGAACCTGGAGCTCACCATTTTCAAATCTCCATGGCTGGGGTTAGATGCTCATCCCTACCATGCCCGACTCTTCACATGTGTGTTGGTGACTTAGGGTTTCTGTAGCTGTAATGAAACACCGTGACCAGAAAGCAAATTGGGGAGGAAAGGATTTATCTGGCTTACACTTCCGTAATACTGTTCATCATCAAAGGAAGTCAGGACAGGAACTCAAAACAGGGTGGGAACCTTGAGGCAGGAGCTGATGCAGAGGCCATGAATGGATGTTGCTTACTGGCTTGTTCCTCATGGCTTGCTCAGCCTGCTCTCTTATTAAATCCAAGACCACCAGCCCAGTGATGGTGCCATCCACAAAGGCTTGGGCCCTCTCCCACCAACCACAAGTTAAAAATTGCTTGTAAAGGCCTGCCTACAACTCAATCTTATGGAGGCATTTTCTTAACTGATGCTCCCTCCTCTCAGACGGTTTTAGCTTGTGTCAAGGTGACAGAAAACTTTCCAGCACAGCTGGGGTTCAAACTCAGGTCTTCATGTTTGCTATGCGAGCATGTTACCCTCTTACGCTATTTCCTCAGATCCTAGTTCAACTTATCTGTGTCCTTTTAGTATGTCGTTTTATTGGTGGAACTGGGTATTTGAGTCTTGTTCTTTTCAAATATAATTATTAATAGGTTTGAGACATAGAGCCATATAGCCAAATACTGGCACAGGAAAACGTCCACCTTTAAATTCCAGATGCTACGTCCAAGTTCCATAGGTCCTTAGTATCAACTCAGAGGGCATGCTCTGGGCCATGAGCATGTAGTGGAGGTCCTAAAATTGGAAGAACCTGAGCTGGCCAGGGGGACAGACTTCTTTTCATCTCTGGGCTTCTTTCCTGCGTTCATCACCCTAAGGGATCAGTTCTTTCTGAGACTCATGAGTCAGCCAATGTACCACATATCCAAATTCTTAGTCAATTAACTCATCCATTTATGATCCAACTATCCATGTATCCATCATCCATACCTATTCATCCCATTAACACATTCATCCTTATCTATCCATCTTCTCATCCATACACCCATCTATACCTGTCTCTCCATACCCATCCATATGTTCATCCATTTACTCATATACATACTTTCTACTTTCTTCCATTTATCATTATCATCTACCTATCTAGATGTATGTATCCATTCACTTGCACATCCATCAGTACATCTATCTGTCTGTCCAACCATCTAGCCATCTCTGTTTGTCTACCCATCTATCTAGCCAGCCAACTACCCAACCAACATCAATGCCATATAAACTCTACCTCTGTGTGATGGGGACAAAAGGAACATGTTCACAAAGTTCCCTTATTGATGGGATTGCTGGGACACAGATACGCAAGGATCTTGTGGGACAGTTACAGTCATGCAAAGGTGCTATTTATGAAGCTCTGATGAAAATACTCAAAGCACTGTAGAATATTAGCATTGATCTCACACATGCTCTCATCCGCTCAACACTTCCCAAGTCCTGGAATATGCTGCATTCTGGTGCAGATATAGACAAAGACCTTGATCTGGCCAGTTCACTGTCTGGCCAAGGGGTCAGGAATCAGCTATGGTGACATAGGCTGGGGAACAGCAACAGGAAAGAGGCAGCAAGAAGTGGAGTTTGAGAAAGCTGGGCTGGAGCAGGAAGGAGGAAGGCGGGGAGGGAACTAGACAGGGTTGGTTTGGGCATGGTGTTAGGATCATGCTTCTTCCCCAGACCCCAGAACATGCTGATCCTTCTAACATCTTTCCCCACCTCCCTCTGGCCTGCCACCTATCCTTTAGGTATGCTTAGCCCCTGCTCCTCCTGGGTCCCCTTTGTGCCATGCCATCACACAGCATAGAAACTGACTTGGATACTGTCTCAATGGCTAAGAGCTTTGTAAAGATTGGCTTATTGATCTTTGCATCTTGGCAACTAGAACCAGGCCTGGTACTTGTTATAAATAGGTTTTTTTGGCCTTGGGCGCCAGAAGTTTAGACTTACAGACTTGTCACCTTAAACTTTTTAGCCATTGTTTAGTTCTTTTAAAAATGATTTAGACACTTATATTAATTTTATATTGTTTGGCCTATGGCCTAGGCATATTGTTTTTTTAATATTCATTTATTTTTATTAATTTGTCTTCTTACATGGCCCATGGCTCACCTGTGTTTTTTATGTTTTTTTTTTTTAAGGTGGGGAGTGGGGTCTGGCTCAATCTGATCTGACTCCGCCCTCCTTCTTCTATTTTGATTCCCCAGCTACTTCTTTTACGGTGCCTGCCATGGCCAAAACAGCTTTTTATTAAAAGACTGATAAGCACAATATACAGACAGACATTCCCACATCATCTACCAAATAAGATTTTATCACATCGGGTGGATGGATGCTAAGTAGATGCAGAGCAGAAGAGCAGAGAGTAGGGAACAGAAGGGCTGGTTGAAGGATGAGCAAGGCGAGTTCTCCAACAGTTCCAGAACTGCCCTGGGCCATCTGCTTCCCCTATCTTTCACCAGTAACCGTGAAGAAGGCCCAGCAAGCCTCACTCCCTGGTTAGAATCCTTCCAACGGGCAGCTCCCTCCTTTCCTGTCCCGAGAATGCTATAGATAGGTTGAGATGGCTTGGGCTTAAATGCCTTGTGGGAAAAACAAACCAATCCAAGCCAAACCAAAGGATTCGATATAGAAATTCCTCCAGGCGCCAAAGGTCATTTTTGTCTCAGTTGGTGGCTGGAGAGCAGCGGGATGAGAGGTGAGACGGGCCTTCCTCTGTAGTCCAGGCTGAGAAGAGACTGTGCAGCCCAGGCTAGCTTCAGATCCACAACCATCACCTTGCCTTGGCCTCCTAAGTACTGGAATTCCAGGAGTGAGGCACTATGTCAGCTGGTGTAATCACTTTTAAATACAGAGCGAGTATAGAATATGCGCACTCTGCAGACCAGACTGGCCTTGAACATACAGAGATCCACTCACCTCCGCCTTCTATGTGCTACCACACCTGGGTCTTTTCCTGGTTTTTGATTTTTGAGTGTAGAGTATTTCTAGTACCAAAAAAGTGTCAAATAATTATCAGACCAAAGTTTAATGTTTGCATGCTTTAGTTTATATATTTAAAATGATTTTATTTTCCAATTCCCTGTTTTGAAAAAGTAAAAACTTTATCCCATCATTTTGGGACAGTCAGTGGCTATTTCGTAACACCCAACAAGCCTTGCGAAGCACCCCTTTAGTCCTAACATCTAAGTTCCTGAACCTCCATACTTTAAGCCCTTATTAACATCTGCAGATGGAGGTATCTGGGAAGCAAAAATGGAGGAGGGGGTACTGTACTGAGAGGCTGGAAGTAGAGGTCTAGTCAGATGTCACCAGATGACCTCAACACTTGCACTTACCCTGACAGGGATAAAGGCGTATACTCTCCTCCCACTAAAGAGTCCCTGCTTTGGAGAGAGGAAGAAGTCCAGGCACCATCCTCTGCCATTCCCCAGGCTCTGAACTTGAAAAGCTAGTCCAAGCTGCTGGATGCTGAGGTCTGACCTGGGCAGTTAGACTAAGCTGCAGACTCACAGGCAACAAGACACAGGAAACACTGCACAGGCTGACTGCCAAGAGCCTGGACTTTTTTTCTTCATAAGAGCAAACTAATAGGGAATGACTTCTTAAAATGCCTAGGAAAATGGTATCAAGGCCTCTCTCCACCCTCCATCCTCTTTAGGGGGCAGAGGTTGAAGGTGATAAAGGATTCTTTACTATGGGCACATCAGTAACTGGTTGCTGAACTGCAATCACCTTGTCATGAGAACCCTGGTTTCTAAAGCCAATGTACCTGGAAGGAGTGGGCAGGGAATACCCAAGGAAGCTGCTGAACATAGCAGGACATGCTTAGTGAGCCTGCAAGAAGCTTGTGGGTGGCAAAGACTATGGTGTCTGCAGGATCCAAAGACTTCAGGGACTGAATTTGGCTTCTCTCCCTGGAGCCTAGATGAAATTCAGGTTATCTTCTGGGCTGAGCCTGCCAGAAGCGTTCAGAAACGGGAGTTAACAGTGGCCTTCTGGCCTTACAAGATGTATCTGTCACTTAGTAGGGTTTGTGTGCCTTTCCCTACCCCCAAGGCCAACAAACCCCAACTCCAACCAGCTAGAAGCTGACACTAGCCAGCTCCTAGCTATATCCTGGATGGAGAAAGGGTGCTGGGTGGGGGGGCTACTGCAGAGGGATGAAGCTGTCAGAGCCTACAGCCTTAGACTAAGATCTTCCTCCCCGCAGCCAGGCCCCCAAAGCCAAAGGACCCAAGTTTACAGCTGTACTTTCTATACACAGACTGCTTCATTCTGAGACCCTTACTTGTTTAAGAGTTATCTTCTTTGCAGGAAGGGACAGCAGGCAATTGTTGGTGTGATTCAGTGACTTTGCCACAGCAACAAGTGGAGAACCATTAAAATCCTGGGTACTACAAGAGGCTTATTTCAGTAATGGGTATATGAAGGCCAGAGAATTAATTTTCAATCTCTTCTTTCCTGGGATCACTCACCTGGCCTTGTCTGACCTGTCTTGCTCAACATTTAAGAGCACATTTGTGACCCTGAGACTGAAGCACTACTGTCACATCTACATTAATGAAGCTTGAAAAATTTGCAGATTTTCAGGATCCTGAAAGTCATAACACTCTTATATTTCACATGGAATTTCTTAATGATTTTGCCAAAGAGCTTCCAGTGGACAGCCAGCCATATACGAGGTCTGTGCTACTCCATGGCCTTCTGCCTCTTGAAACCCATCTCAAGCCAGGGGTCTCCAGCCTTCTCCTGCCTGGTGCTTAGACAAGATAGTGATGGAGGCTCCGGAATATAGAAAGCCCGATAGTCCTGTATGGTCTTTTAGGGGGCGGAAGGAGGGATGCGTGACTTAGGAGACACGTGTATAAGGCTGCGCGATGAGATGCTGCCCAAGTTCCAGAATGTGATAGGACCAACCATGGCATGAACAACACACTGAAGGGAAAAGGTAATTAAAACACAACAATCAAACAAACCTTTTTAAATAGTAACTTTTAAAAATATAAAAACAGCTCATTACAATGACTTTTCAACTCTTCAGGAATATCTCTCTTCTGCCCTCCCCCTCCCTTCGGTTAGAGCCTTAACAAGTGGTGGCCAGTGACCATCTGAAACCCAGAGACAGACGGACAGACTCCAGACAGGCACGACACACTTGAGGAAGGTGCAGGCTGCCATGGCCTTTTCACGTTCCATCACATATCCTGTCGGAGGCAGCCACTCAGCCGGAGCACTGGAGATGGGCAGGTTTCACAGGCACCCTCCTTTCTTCCTACACGGAGTCCCACATTATAAAATAATCCATAAAAATGCAATATAAAAACTCTCTTCCATATGCTACATCTATGGAGAGCCCACCAGCAGGGCTCACACGGTCTTTAGCTTTTCTTTAACAACAGAAGACCAAAACAAAACAAAACAAACCTAAAACCACAAATACGGGTGCCCAAGGGGTAATACCTGTGGACGACAGTCCATCCACCCCAGCCTATGTCACCACAGTGCGTCAGGCTGTGGGCCCCGCCTCCAGCCCCGCCCAGGCGTGGGAAGAGAACCCCATCTCATCACATCCCTGGTTCCCTTTCACCCCTTCAGGGAGCAGAAGGGCTGAAAGCAGGACAGGGGAGAAGGCATCTTATGGAAGGAAATCACTTCTAATTCTTTTTATTCAAATTTAAAAAAAAAAAAAAAAAAAAAAAAAAAGCACCCACACCAGTTGCTGTTTTTCTCTGGTAGCTCCCTGAGCTGAGACAGTGTCCCCCCCCACCCCCCAAATGGAATCCTTTCTAGGCTGCGCTGAAGGAGCCAGAGGATGTTCCCTTGAACCTCCTCTTCACAATGATTGAGTGTGCACCAAAGAGAAAGATGGGGCCCAGGGGGGGCGGAGGGATGGATAGAGAGCAGGAGATGCAGGGCAAGGTGAGAGGCAGACAGAGCAGAGGAACCCACAGGAAATCCTCGCTGTTCCTGTGAGATAGCCCAGGCTGGCCCACCCCCAGTCCTGCCCATCAGTTTGTCTGTCCATCTGCCTATCATTCCATCTGTACATGCCCTGACGGTGCTAAAACCCATGTGGAGGTATACTTCATTCCCAGTGGGCCAGGATGATTTCTTTGCCCACCCCCAGGAAGCTTCTCATTCTACCCCCCTTTCTCTTTCTGCCTACTTCTGCCACCCCCACAGGAACATCCATTAAAAAAATAAAATAAAATAAAAAAGAAGAAAGAAAAGCCACCACCATGAGTGGATTACAAATACAGCAGGCAAAATACACGGCGAGCATCGGTGGGAAGGGGCTGCCTCCCTCACTGGCCGGTCGGCAACCACAGTCTCTTATTTACATTGTTCATAAACCTCGTGCACTGCACAATCAGAATGAGGTACCCCTCCCCAGAACAACAACATGGTCTACTCCAGTGTCCCCCCACCCCAGAGTAGGGAGGGGACAGGTCAGAAAGGGGAGGGGAGACAGATTGGTGAGGATGTCTGGGGGGTGGGGAACGGAAGCAGAAGCCTCCAGATAAATCTGTTTGAAGTATCTGCCAGCACTGGTCATGGGGAGAAGAGAGAGCCGTCAAGACTGTTGGACACATCAATCCATGAAGGGGCGTGCGTCCGATCCGCCTTCTGGACTGCAGCCCCACAATGCTGCTCCCCCATTTCTCTGCCATCCTCAGGGGCCTGGCCAGCGTCTCCTTGCCAGGGCCCCGTGGGTGTCTCCCAGAGTTTGACAGGCCTGTTAGAGGCCTTGTTCAGTAGATGACCTCGTAGACTGTGGCCTTCTTATCACCAGAGCCTGTTACAATATATTTGTCATCCGCTGAAATGTCACAACTCAAGACAGATGAGGATTCTTTAGACTGGAGGAGGAAGCAAGGAGAAATAGGAAGACACTTAGTCTGGGGACGAAACAGAGTCAGGATTTCACTCTGAGTTCTCCCTGGCACTCCAGGGCTCTGAACAAAATCACCTCCCACCCACACTCCAGCTCAGGCTGGAGCAGTACTGCTAGGGAGAGGCCTTGCTCCCTTAGGACTAAGCAAAGCCTCTCCCGCCTGCCTCTCTCCACATGGGACAGCTCATGGGGTGGCCGTAGTGTGAAGGCTTAAGGATGAAAACAGTATTACCAATGTAACTAGAAACCTCCCTCAAAGGGATATGTGTGGCACATGGGACCAGACATCTAAGCAGGAAGCTGTAAGTGGTTTGCTGTGATCGTGTGTGCTTAAGAGCAATAATGACTGTTAAAAAAAAAAAAAAAAAAAAACCCAAAACAACCACCACCAAAAGAACCGGCAGTGAGTCATTAAGAGTTATATTGTGGAGGGCTGTGTGTGCCTGAGATGGAGGGAGGAGGCTCTAGATTTTTAAAACCTGTAAAAATGCCCTAAATGGGCTTCACTGGATGGCTACTCCATGAGCCCAAGTCTGGGGCCAGCCATGCTCACTTTATTTTACTCTCCAGATGCTCTTACCCTCGGGGATCACAACAGAGGGTGTGTCTCACTCTATCTATTCCCTACGTCCTTCCCTCTAGGGTCCCTCATCCAGTATGGGCTAGGCAGGGTTAAGTCAGGTCTGCTCCTAGCTCCAAAGTCACCATCCTGGCTGCCCTTCCCCACCACTGTGGCCAAATCCTGACTCAGGAGGCATGTTACCTGGAAGATGCTGGCTCCATAGGGTGTCCTCCAGGCATTGAGAAGGTTGTCTTTCCCAGTGCTCACAAACCACTTGCCTGCAAGAAAAGACAAAGGAACCCTCAGACTACGGCTTGACGCTGTGTGCAGTGGGACCCACCCTAGATCCGTCTACCCATCACAAAAACAACCTCAGACGGGCTGAACCAGGGCTTAGCGTTTGCTATTCTCCACTCCTGAAAAGCAGTTACAAGCAAGGCTCAGAGATACCTAAGGATACTTTCTCTGCCGCTCAAGGGGAGAGCCGGAGGAGCCAGACAGGAAAGTAAGAGCCCCACTGAAGCTACTCGGGTCAGCTGGTCCTTCCCAGTCTATGACAGGAAGGTGACACCAGAAACACCAGAAAGAACACCAGAAACAGCAAAAACCCAATGTTATGGAGAACCAGCAATAAGAGAGGCTGCCCTCTAAGTGGGCTCCTGGCTGTGGTTCCTAACATTCCCCAAAGCCGTATGCTCTTTCTAGCCAGTTTCTCTGGGAAGTTGGCACCATGTGTCTACAGCTGCATAAAAACTACAGCCATAATCTTCAGAGAAGATCCAGGTTAACATGAAAGGGCTCTGGCCTACTGTCCTCTGAGAGCTCAGATCCTCAGGGTATTATCATCTATGTCCAAAGGACAGGTTGGGAAATCAGATAGATACTCTTCTCTCCGGGGCACTGGAGGGGCATGGGCTCAGTGGATCCCACTCTTTACCCACCCACCCTTTGGCAGAGCAGGCAGTCCACACTGGCTCCCACGCCAGGCTGGGGCCCCAGGGCTTACCACAGTAGGCAAACTTGAGGGACAGCACACAGCTCTCATGGAGGTGCAGCTGGTACTTGTCCGGCTTGGTATGGTGCAGGACCTCCACATTGCTGCTCTCCATGCCCACGGCCAGCCACTCCCCAGTGGGGCAGTAACCCAGGGAGAAGATCTGCAGGGACACACGGTTTATCATCCCCTCTGCCCACAGGCTGGAATAGCTCCTTTGGCGAGGTTGGACCCTCCCCTCCCGACCCCCACTACTTAACAAACCAAGCGGAGGGGCATCATTTATATCCCACTGAGGAAGCTGGTGCTGAGGATGGAGCAGGCAGGCTGCGCTTCGCTGATCCTGCAAGCTGTACTCATTGCTTAAGAAACTGGCATCTACCACGCTCCACATTAAGGCACCGAGTGCTAAATTAATGAAGCAAGTCTAACAGCAAGAAATGTCAAGGTTTTTAGGAACCCGAGTCAGGTGCTCACACCAGAGGTGGAAGGGAACTATAAGCAAATCAAGGAACACAAGGAGCAAAAGGTGAAGCCAGAATGAGTCAAGGGTCAAGGGTGTCCACCTCCAAGGCCATGCCTGCTCTACACTTCTACTGTTTCCAAGAAACCTTCCCAGATGGCTCATGCCGGTCCCTTGGCACTCATGACCCTGTGTGTGGTCCCTCTGTCCCGATAGGTGCTAGGGCCTAAAAGGAGGAAGCATAATGTTTGGGCTACACACCTGGGAGGTGAAATCATGTTGCTGTAGCTGACGTCCCTCACGCAGGTCCCACGAGCGCACCGTGTTGTCCAGGCCCCCAGTCCACAGCTTAGTGCCATCATGAGAGATGTCTATACAGCTGGCCCCATCTGTGTGGCCTTGAAATTGCCTATAAAGGCCAGGCAAGGAATAAGGGTGAGCCTAGGAAGGCCCCATTAACCATCCCAGGGAGTCGACCAGCTCTGCAGTCAAATGGGAGGGGCAAAGGGCCTGATCACATGCCTAAAATCCTTAGGCAGCATTTAGTAGAGCTAGAGACCTGGTGCCTCCCGCTCCATTCAGAGGTGCTACCCAGGACAGGTTCCCTGAGAAAACGGGTAGCCCACTTTGCTCTAGTGAAGAAGGGCAGGACAATTCTAAACGACTCTGTCCAATCATTAGGGTAGCAGGCTCTGCCTCTGGGACTCACTCCACAATCTGCACAGTCTCTAACTCTCCTTCTCAGGCTACACAGTCTATAAGGCTACAGCCCGAAATATGTCCAAGGTCTCCATGGGTAACACTGGGAAAGCGGCTGTCCACCATTGTACAGGGTGGCACGTACATCACCTCCACCCGGTTTGCACAGAACCCAAGCGAGCTGCACTTGCTGTCTTGAAAACACGGCACAAAGCTTAGTAGCTCTGCCCCAGCCAGGGCTTATCATTAAGTAATATTGCTCCTCACTCTCTGCGGTCTCCACTCAAGCTGCTTTTACCAGAGCTGTTTCAAGTTCTGCCTCCCCCCACCCTGAGCGGCTCCTTTGCCAGCCTTACCTGACCAGGGTCTGGTTGTGTAGGTCCCATACTGCAATGTTCCCATCACTGCAGCAGGAGAAACACACTTTGGCATCAGGACTGATGGCCAGGGCATAACAGGCTGGTGCTGAGGAAGTCAGCTCAGCCTTGATACGGGGCGTGGGCGAGGCCAGGTCCCAGATGGTTAGCGTGCTGGCCTCACCACCCACAATGAGCGTGCGCCCATCAGGGAGAAGCTTGCAGGAGCGGATGTAGTTATCTCTGTTCTGGAAGGAAAAGCACAGGGTTAAGTACTTGCTCTTGTGGACCAAGGAAGCCACATTAACTTAGCACCCATATGAGGTATCTAAGCTCTTGACAGACTATTCCATTCTTAAATCTATACTCATTCAATTTTTCACATCTTTCTCCAAAATCTTGAGCCTTAGAGTCTTCCTGTAACTCCTCTTGCAGATGTCCCAACTAGGGCTCAGAGACGTTAGCCAGCTTATCCAGAGGTATTTAGCTAACCCAGAGCTGAGCCTGGCCAAAGGCCTAGTGTCCTCTCCCATGGCTGGGTCACCCTGCTTTCTTCTGCCTCCTACATGCTACAGAAGACACCAGCGGCCCACAATTCTCACCAAGCAGTCCAGCTGGGAGATGGGACTCTTGCTGCCTGGCTGGCTTATGTCCCATATCTTCACACAGCCCTTGCCACCTGTGTAGACGTGCCGAGTCGGGTTGCTGATGGTCACAGCACAGACCACCTCCCCGTGGCTGAGCGTGTTGATCTGCCGGGCATGCCTGGGAATTCCCGGGCCTGCCAGCGCATCATGGGGGAAGGGCACAGGCTGCATCTGCCCATCAGCACTCACATGGAAGGAGTATGCCCTGCAAGAAGGAAGTGGATCACTCTTGCCATCCACCCCTACAGGGGTCCCTCAGGTACTTTATGTCAATATCTATCTTGACTGCTTTGATTCCAAACCCCTCTCTCCCAAATCCCTAAAATCCAGAAGGTCCCTTGGTACTGGGATAGATCCATCAGGTTAAGACTTAATATTCCAACCTTGAATTTTATTTCAATTATATATCTTTGCTCCAACTTAGTTTAGGAGCCTCATGGGTGCTATGGAATGCCCCTTCCTGTGTGTGTGTGTGTGTGTGTGTGTGTCTGTGTGTAGGATACTAGGGATGGGGAACCTTCCTGTGCCTCTAACAGAAAACACTGAGCCACAGGGATTCAGTTGTTCTGCCCATGTTACTGTGGGTGACTGACTGCTCAATGGACACGGTGTCATGAGATATAGTACCGGGCAAATTTCTACATGGTATGCATGGCTCAACCTTCAATTTCACAATAATCCACCGGGCAAAGAGCAGGGTAATGTGCTCTACAGGAGACAAGGAGAACTAGAGGCAGGAAAGGAGTTGGGGTCTCTGCAGCAGGCAGAACCTGAAGGTGTCGCCAGGGCCCTCATAGACCCACCAAGTCTGCTTACAGGCATTCTGACCTCCCAGAGCCAAATACCCAGGCCTAAGCACCCCTCAGTTGTCCTGGCAGAGGGGGTTTCTGGGACTGACTTCCTTGGGTAATGACCTTGCCTAAGGTGTTGCATCAAGCAAGACTCTGTGCTCAAGGGATGGAGGGGGGTATTAGTCTTGTCTACCCCATGAAGCGTGCAGTAAGAATCACCAAGCACTTACGGTTTTCCTCCAGGAATGGAGGCGAGACTTGACGACAAGCCCGTGGCCCGCATAGGGGGGTGAGGGTCAAAACCAACCTGCAAAGAAAGGGAAATGGTTCTGAGTCAGTTTGCCACCACACATTCCCCATGTTCCCCACGGCCACATCATCTGGCCTGCTACACCCTGGGACTTCTCCAGAAACTGACAGTATCACTAAGCAGAGCCCATGTCAGAGAAGACAGGTGCCAGAAAGGCCAATAACACACTGGACAGCGATATAAACTCTGCTCTGCCAGACAGAGTGGGCTCTGGCCATTGCTCTCCTTCCTGAGTGTGCTCTGAGCTTGTAGAGAAGGGCCACAGAGAAAAACGGTCCCGAAACACTGTGTTCTCTGCCAGCCTTATCCTGTTTTGTCTATGGCAATCATCACCACCGGCCCCACCTGCCCCACCTCCCAAGCCTGTTATCTGGCTAGATGTCACGAAGCTCTCATTGGGACTCTTAGCCTCTTTCAGGGTATAAGCCCTGGCCTCAGGCTAGAAAGGGCAGTCATCTAGAATGACAGGCAAGCGGGCTGAAGCCCAGGTCTGCCACCCAATACAGAAACTCCTTCTGATAGGAGAGCAGCTGTCAGGCGTCCACACCTGTGGTGGCCAGTTCCATGTCAACCTGACACAAGGTAGGGTGGTTGGAAAAAAGGGAACAAATGAGAAAATGCCTCCGTAAGATTCAGCTGTTGATGGAAAAGCTCAGCCCATTGTGGGTGGTGCTATCTCTGGGCTGGTGGTCCTGGGTTCTATTAGAGAGCAGGCTGAGCAGCCATGGGGAGCAAGCCAGTAAACAGCACCCTCTGTGGCCTCTGTAACAGCTCTTGGCCTGCTTGAGTTCCTGTCCTCATGATGATGATAAGCTATTAAATGGAAATGTGGGTGAAATAAACCCTCTCCTCCTCAAGCTGCTTTATGTCACGGTGTTTTATCACGGTAAAGGAAATCCTAACCAAGAAAACACCCAAAGGTCCCCTCAGCATGCTGGGACATGTACCTCACCAACCCTGCCAGCTCCCACTCCCTACCCAGTGCCCTCCCCCCAAAAGGAGCCAAAAGGTCTACGTACAGCTCCAAAGCTCACCATTGGCGATCGGCCATAGGCGGCGGCGGCAGCAGCGGCGGCGGCACTCATCTGGGGTGGGATGTTATGTAGGCCAGCATAGGCGCTTGGGCTGGCAAGGGAGCCATTCATCTCGTGGTGGCTCATCATGGCAAAGGGTGCTGCATATGAGCTGGTGAGGGAGATGGGTGTTCGCAGGGCCGAGGCTGTGAGGAGGTGAAGGAGTAGGTGGGCATCAGTGGGGAGTGGTCATTAGTGAGCAGTCACCCTTCTGCTACACATAGCTGGGGCCACAACCCGCGATGAACCTGCCCATCTAGATCTTTGACTTCAGAGCCCAAAGATGGGCTCATTTCTTTTCAGAGGGCAGCACACAAGGCCCAGAAAAGAGGGCTTGTTCAGGGCCTTACAAAATCATTAAGAGAAGTGGGCACACATCTAGTCTAATCAGATATACTCTTTCTTGGCTTAAGAGTGGCCTTGTAGACTCTGATGTACCAACATCAAAGATCCTCATAAGCCCTAACCAATGTCCAGGCTTCCACTTCCTTACGCCTAATGTTGAAGATCACCAGGCAGACCTATGAAGCCCCAGCTTGAACACACTCCTATGCTCTTGACCATCTATTTGGCTCCAGTCTGGGCAAGAACCACCCTCCCTTCCCCATTGACCCGGGCCCATGGTGCCTACCCATTATACCTATCGGGTCCATTCCTGGAGGTTTGCCTGGCATTGACCGGAGCCCGGGGGTCGTGCTGGTGCCTGGAGTTGGGGCATCATTTCTTGGCGTTGGTGTGTTGGATTTGAGCCCAGGTGTGGAAGATTTGTCATTCTGAGAAGGGAAGACAGAGACCAAGAGACACCATGAGGATTCCATTCTCCCAAGAACTGGGAAAAATGCCTAGCCCTGGTCTCTTATGAAGCCACGCATGGGTGGAAGGGAAGTCCCTACTTGGCAGATTGTGGCGAAGGTTCTAATTTAAAAAGGCCGAATCTAAGGCTCTGATACATTCAGTATTGAGAGGTTCAGTCAGTGTGGTTAATGACTTAAATACAACCAATCCCAACAGCCACATTCTTTCTATACCCCAGCTCCCAACCAGACAGTGGTACAACTTGAGCTGTAGCCTCTGCACAGTTCCCATCTCTCCCCTCCCCCACCCCTGTAAGGTGCCAAGGAAGACCCCACATACATGACCAAGGTCTTTGGTCTTGGAGGAGGGTGTGCTACTAGAAGAAGCCACCGAGGCTGGGCTGGTGGGGGCGTCTTTCTTCAGGCCACGGGCTTTGTCCAGCCCATTTTCAGGAGGGGAGTGTGCTGGGCTCACCCGAGGCGTCGCTGGGTCCTGAAAACATAAATGTTACAGAGCTTTGACGCTGCAAGCAGGGGTCTCCGCCCTGGCAACAGAAAGGCAGAGCACTTGGGTGGTAGGTAATTAGCTCTTACCAACCTAGGTCCTGAGCCCTCCACCTCATAGGTGGGGTGAACAAGGGTCTAGAGACAGAGGAGCAACCTGCCCCAGGCCACATACGAGTCCAGAACACTAACATAGCCACCTAGAAAACTATGGGAATTGAAGACTGCGCTACTTGGAACCTTTCAGCACCCATACCCGCAGACACCATGCATCAAAGGCCAGCCCTGCCCTCCTGCTTCCGATGCTCTATCAGAGAGGCTCCACTGCCCTGCTCGAGAAACAGACCTTCCATTCGTCCCAAACCACTCCACCCAGGACACTTCCTCTTCCTATCACACTGGAACCTACCCGTACCTCATTGGAGACGTCCACCACGAGGTCATCACTCTTGTCCCCGTCACTGTCCTACAAATAAGAGAAGCCGGGCAGCCAATAAGAGCCCACGTCAACTCCTGACATGCTCAAACAACCCTAACTCTAGCCCTCTTCCAAGACCTTGCACCCAAACACCTTCCCCAGCCACACCCCAAAGCCCATGCTGTCCCTGCTTCAGCAACCTTTGCCTTCTGTGACCAACACCCAAGCAGGAATTGGCCTTCTTCCTGGATTATTCCTAGCTCGGCCTCTGGGGCTCTGGGGTAAGCAGTCTCATTGTCTCAGCCCTGAGCTTTCGAAAGCCGGAACCTCCTTCCTAGCTGGTATTCAGGCTGCAGTCATTCATAAAATGCATTTTCACTCTACGGCAGGCCACTAGCTGAGCTGTGTAACATGTTCAGAGCCACAGGGCAGCCAGGAGGGCCAAGCCCCTAGCCTCGGATCTCACCCTGGTTCAGTGTGACAACAGGGGACACATGCTCCCTCCCACTGGGATCTCAAAGGTCAGGGTCATGCTATCAGACTTTTACAAGCTGTGTCTTCGTGGCTGAATGCCGGGGAATGGACTGTGAGGACTGTGGGGCTACACCAGGGAACTAGTTGTCTTTGAGCATGGGTGCAGCAGAGACGATCTATAAGAGCCTTCAGCTCTCCCCAGACCCCAGGAAGGCTGGGACAATTATCCTGTCCATTTCTCTCCCAATGTCTCTCTTACCACAGGATAGGTATAAGCCTCCCTCTGGGCCCTATCCGATTACCAGTCTCTCAGACTCAGTTCCCAACTGCCAGAGCTGGGGCCACAGCCCAGCACACAGCCCTACCCAGTGATGCCACTTGCCAGCCCCTACATACGTATCGGCTCAGGCTGTCTTTGTCCTCTGCTTTCCTCTTCTTGGCTTCCATGCTGTAGTCTGCAGATCCCCGGTGCTTCTCACTGGCCCGCAGGCTTTCTGAGGGTGACACTGAATTGTTCTGGAAGAAGAGGATCTTGGGGTCAAAACTCCATGCTGAATATAATAGTGCACACATCCTCTGACTCAAGAGCAGATGACAGAGGGCCAGAAAGAAGTGGGCAGACTCCCTATGTCTGCAGATCCAGTTCACCCAGGGTATTCCCAGGGCACCTTGGGGTCCTAGGAGCGTCCCCAAACTATCCTCGGTTTTTGAAAGCAAGATGCTGGACCCACAGGGGCAAGGGGCACCTGTCACTCAATTTACTCAAAGGAAAGATGAGGTCTTTTAAGACCTGAGCCATGGACAGGGACGTGCATAAAACTTTAATTGAAAGTTTGATGGGACAGAGTAAAAGGCGCTGGGCTGCAGACTCTGAGCTCCTGCTTCACTGCAGCCAAACCTCTGGCAAACGGAAGACTCAAAGCCTGCAGGGTCACTTTCCCTTGAAAAGATAGGAACCCTTGAGGTAGGAGACAAGTGTCCCAAATTAGAGAGCAGGAGCCCTGTGTGGATGCAGACCAGTCTATGGTCTCAGGAAGAAGGTGGCCCTAGGGACATCCAGGGGTTTCACGCTGGGAAGAACAAGGGCAGAGAAACCCTAGGGGCCACAGGTCTGAAAAAGAAGAAAATCTGAGGCAGATGTGTAGGGGGGAAGGGTGGAAGTATAAGGAGTCATAAGGCTGTGCACATGGACGGGGAGTCTCTGACAAGGGCTGTTTGCAAGCCATGAAGGCCTGGTGCCCCGCCAGGATAGTGTAAGGACTCAGTGTATACCTCCACCATCATCCCACCATGGTCTGAATGTGAAACGCCCCCAACAGGCTAATGTGTTAGAACACTTGGTCCCAAGTAATGGTACTTTGGGGAGGTCTTGGAACCTTCAGGATATAGTCTGGCTGTCAGACACAAGGCCCCAGAGGATTACAGACAAATTGATCCACCTCAGCATTTTTTCCTCACTGCAGCCATGAATGACGTAACCAGTCACCTCACACTCCCGCCACCCCAGCCACAAGCCACTCCTGTAGTCAAAATAGTGCCCTCTCAAACCACGAACCAAAGAAATAGACCTTCCTCAATCCAGTTATTTTAGTGACTGACAGACCTACCCATGCTCAGATTGACACCGGTGTCAAGAATGACAGAATGAAGGAGAATACTGTCCTCCGAGGGAGGATGAGAGCAGCCGCACAAGTCCACAGATGGAGGCAGAGAAAAGACACATCGAGTCACGTGGGAACAGAGATCTCTGCTCACAAAGAAGGGCACTAAAGGGAAGTGGGGTGGTCCTTCACGTCTCCCTTCCCCATTTTACTCCAGGCCAATGGTGGCCCAGGGACAAGGTTCACTGGGAGGGAATGGGGTGGCCAGCAGGTGGATGGGTTTGGGGAAATGGTGCGGGAGGAGCCAGCCACAGAACTTAATTTCCTTTCTTAAGCTGGTTTTCTGGGCAGCCCTTCCCTGCCAAGTTTCTGCCTGAAGCAAATTAAAATGGCAGAGTTATCAAGCCTTGAAGAAAAAAAATGGAGGTTATAATGGAACTGCAGCTCAACCTTCCCTGCAGTCGGGAGAGTGGCGGCGATGCGCGCACAGCCGCAATTCAATTAGTTGCTGCAAGCACAGGCAGAAAAAAAAAAAAAAAAAAATCACCGTCATTTCATTTCATTTCCTCCGATGGTGGCGGCCACCCCGTGCTAAGCAGAAATGCTTCCAGCCCCTCAGGCTGGCTGCCCCCGCGCAGGCGGGTGATGGAGAAGAGGGAGGGATGGGGCGGCTGCTCGTGTTTCTCCTTGCGACCTAGAGCTAGAACAGGGGACTCTTTCTTCTCATGAAGTCAGGCTGAAAACCCTCGCCGCTACCGGAGAGTCATGTCAGGCATTTAGCGGCATCGATCCAGCCCGCCTCTGGTTGGCAGGCAGCCAAAAAACTAAGTATTTTTTATTGCTTCAGCTAGGCAAGGAAATATGAATGAAGCTACCTCTAATTGGACTCCAGACTAACCCCTGGGACAGCTTCCAGCCTGTCCACCCGGCCCCCTCCCCTCTCTGACACAGCCTTGTCCTTCCTGCCAGAGGCCTCAACTGTTGACAACCTGTTTTCCTAAGGCTGATTATTTCAATCTCCACCATCCAACACCATGGCAGAGAGGACACGGCCTCCACAGCCCCCACCCTCCCACTAGTACCCACTCTGAGCTGCCCAGTCCTAGGATGACATGGTTTCATCTCAGTTCATTCTCCAGTCCCTGTGTTGAATCCACCCAGATCAGATGCCAGGGAGCATTACCGGGCAAAGAGCCGGGTGGGCAGGGTGGGGGCGGCCGGTGGTCTCTCTGGGTTTGTAGCAGAGAACTTTCAATTAGAGGTACAAGGCCAAAGATGAATAGGTATGAAGAGGAGGGTGGGTGGGCTTCAACTACCCACTTCCCAGAGAAGTGCTGACCAAACATTCCAGTTATAAGAGGTCTTCCCATCAGAGATGAGAAGCTAAGCAGGGTATACATAAGGAAACGGACGCTCAGGACAAGACACTACACAGCATCTCTGCACAACTACAGTCACCACACGACTGGATTGGGGGTGGGGAGAGCAGACAGCACGGATGGATACACACACCTGTTCCAGCCCTCTGTGGAGGCAAACTGCCTCTCAAAAAACAATCAAAATGGATTTTCAGCTTTAATCATTCCTTTCTTCTGTGCCTAGCCATTCCTGAGCCCAAGGGGGACCTGGATTTCTGAATAAGCAGGCAGGGCAAGAGGAGACAGCCAACTCATGCTAATGGAAGGTTTGAAAACAGGCTGGGTGGAGGGAGGGATGGAAAGGAAGGTAGGTCAGGGAGCTTCCTGAGAAGGCTGCTGCCTGGATGGCTAGTTAAAGGCCTGACATTCCAAGTCCTACTTAACATGAGGTAATAACCAAAGCCATCCCAGCAGATTAGATGGTCCCAGATATGAGCCTGGCGATGAGAAATAAAATAGCTTTGCTAATCGCTGGAGAATTTTTTTTTCCCAGACTCCACTGTGCTTATTCAGAGGGCTTATTCACTTGAAACAGAACCTCGGAGCCTCAGTGTGATCAGAAAGATTTACAGCAAATCTCTGAGCTGGCAGACACACAGGCGGCCTGGCCTTAATGCCCGTTTGCTAGCACTTTCTTAAACTAAGTAAAAGTGCAGAGCAGGGAGAAACCTTAGGTATTTGAAGGAAGGATGATTCAGGATAATGCTGGGGGGGAGCCAGCATCCAACCTATAGGGTTATGAACCCTGGCCCAGGAGACATGGGGAGCCCCTTGGAAGATGCAAGGCTAAGGGTGTCAGCTGACCACTTGAATTACATATAGCCAAGAGAGGTTACAGCAGAGGACAGCAACTCCTACCCCTGGCACTGGATCTGTAATGGGGACACTGTCACTCGAACATCAGCCCTGAAAAGTCAGGCCTTCCGCTTTGGGCACACATAAACAAATAATATTAAAACAAAACAAAACAAAACAAAACCCAGCTTCCACCCACAGAGCAGAACGGGAAACTCTGGGCTTAAATGTGGGCAGCACAGGCTACTTGCCAGGCCTGTAGTTCTAGGAACACGTCCCCAGGCAGGCCCACCCTCCTCCCATACCCACCCCACACCAAGATCCAGAGTACCCACACTTACCGCACTGGACTCTCTCTCTGTGTGCAGCAAGGCCAGGAGAGGAGGAGGGTCAGGACCCCCAAGGAAAAGGGGAAAAAAAAAAAAAAAAAAAACAAGGTAAAAGGTTACTCTCAACTCAGCTAACTTGTGACACCTCTCACTGGTTAGCCTGATGCTAACTGGTTTTCCAGGTCCCTGGCTGACAGTTCTCAGTTTGGAGATTGGGTATCCCAATTCTAATTCCAGTGGGGTCCCCTCCCACCCGTCCCCAGCATGGCCTGGAAGATCATCAGCCTTCTTCCTCGCCAATGTGTCAGAGAAACCTGACTTTGTCACTGTACTTTCTGGAATCACAAGCAGGAGCTGGAAAGGTTATTGCTTTTTTTTAAAAATTCAATGAAATATAGGAGAGACTTGTCCTGTTTTGTTCTCCTAACACCATTCTCCATTTATTTGCCAAAAAGTCCCCAAATACTTAGGCATCTGGTTACCCAAGTCAAGTTAAGCAACAGCTCCTATGGTCTCTCCTCCTCTGCCAAGAAGGGACCAAACAATGGGCCCCTGGTTCCTAGGATACAGCACAGACTAGGGCTAAGATGGTGACTCCTCTCCAAAGTCTCTGGGAGCTAGGAAGATGTTGGTCATGTAGTCCAGCAAATACCTAACAGCCAAACAAATGTACAAGCTGGCAACTTTATTAGGGGCTGCATGGAGCCAGGTCCTTTATAACTTGGAAGTCCTCCTGAGCTGAGCGATCCCGGGTCTTCAGGAGGGGCCTGGTGAGAGTTCTGTTTCCTCACCTTTTTCTCTGCTGCGGTCTTGCTGAGATCTGCACTTAAGATGGCTCACTAATTAGTGGGCGACAGGGTCTCAAATACCCAGGGCTGACCTTGAACTCATTTGCAGCTGAGAATTACCATGAACTTTGTTCCTCTTCCATTTCCTAGTGCTGGGCTTACAGGCGTGCACTCCCACCACTAGTTTCGATGGTGGAGTGAGGGCTCAGTCAGGCTGGGCAAGTACCCTACCCAGTGAGCCATAGCACTACGGCTTAAATACTAACTGTGGACCTCATTAAGGCCTCTGCACTGCTAGGAACCCGACAAGATAAAGATAGCAACGAAAGGCCACAGTGGAGGCCCAACTCAAGCTCTTTTGAAAAGAAAGGTCCTCATCCAATCAGGAAAGCATCCTGACGGACATGCTGAGCTGGCACTAAAGAACAGGCAGGGTGCTATGGGAAAGGGGGCTGTTCTAAATAAACAGACTGCTTCCAGGGCAGGTCATGAGTCTGAAGACTCAACAGATAGATCCAAGTCTTACCTAACTCCAGATTCTAGGTGAGAGCACTTGCCATGTCCATTCAGTTTGCCGCCCAGTTCCAGCCCACCCTGCCCACACCAGCCCACCCAGGGCCACACCTCTGTGATCCAGTTCATGGTGGTTCTTCTCATCCTTCACCGCCAAGTGGGCCTGGCTGCCCAGGGCACCAAGTGCCAGCAGCCCGGAGCTGCTTCCTGTTACTGGGGGAATCCCAGGAGGTTGGAGGCCTGATGGGTGGGGTGGCAGCTGGACCGGGGGACCATGCGTGGCATGGGAGAGGTGCTGTGCCTGGAGTTGCTGCTGCTGCAATGAAGTTGATGGTAAGTGATGACAGGTCAGACAGGGCAGAGGAGGGATCACCTCTGCCCCTCCCTTTCGCTCCTCCACTGGTAAGCGACAGGGAAACACCCTTCCCCACTTGCCCCTCAGTTCACATGCTCATCTTGCTGAACAAAATCTGTTAATGGACTGCAACGTAGAAGATTTATGTCTTCCAGCATCGTCCCCCAGCTCCAGTTTCAGGACAGTTTCCCATGCCTGTTTCCAAGCCCAAGATAAATAATGCATGCATTTAAAACCCACACGGTCACTAGGGCTTCCTTTCAATTGAGAGGAATCCATTTTTCAACTCATACAGTTCATGCACACATGCCTTTAACATCAGCAGCCAGCGCCTCCCACCCAAAGCTGGAACCTGGGCAAAGCCTCCATGATTCTGAAGAAGCCCAAGGCTCGCAGAGTGAGGACAGAGAGGCCAGAGCAAATAAGTATCAGGATGGGTGAAATGAAAGCTGATGTCTCCCTGGGGGAAATCAACTCCCCGAGCCTCAGACTTCCTCATCTGCACAAGGGGGAAGGAGGGAGCCCAGCACCTACTGCAGGGGACTTGCAGAGGACTACAATAAGAGAACGGGGGCTTAGGCATGCATCCATTGCTCAATGGGCTTCATGGCAGCCTCTGGCACTTCCACAGGTTCTCACAGAGCTCTCCCACTGTTCTAACAACCTCACTTCTCCCAGCCACAGTAACAGCCATTCTCCTGTGCCTGCCCACACCTAGCCCAGGACTCTGTACTGGACCCCTCTTCCACAGCCAGCATGAAGGTTCCTCATTTCATGCCCCAAGCTCCTAGCTCAGGCTTCCAAGCTCCCCCAACAGCCAAGACAGAATGCTCCCTTATTCCAAGAACACCGGCATTGTGGGTCAGGCTATACAATATCTAACATTTCTCAGAGATGGAAATATTTCTTGAAACCAGCTGGGCCTTGGGTATGCTTGTCCTCATCCGTGTACACACATCTTTCTTCTTGACTAGGCCAAGAGAAAGTAGCCAAGGCCACTTGTATGTGAATATAAATCCCTGGGCACTATCCAAATGGATCCTGTTAATTCTGACAGTCACCCAGTGGAGGGGGGTTGTGCCCATTTTACAGACAGCAAACTGATACAGGGGCACTGGAGTGGGCAGGCCAAGTCCCGTGACTCCTAAATGGGATTTAAACCCTTCTCTGTCAACCACTAACACCATATACAGAGTGTTCAAAAGCAAGAGAGAGGTGAGGGAGGTATACAGCAATGACTTAAGGCAGGACATCACTACAGGCTGAGGGAGCTTGTATCTGTCACTGTGAAAGAGCAGCACTCAAGGTCAGCGGGACCTGGGGAATTCCTACAGATGTTTGGTCAAGGATTAAAAGCTTCCCTCAAACTGTTGACCTATCTCTGCCTCCAAGTCAAGCCTGTTGTGGCAGGCTTACACTTCTGGCCTCAGAGGCTCCATTCCATGGCAAGACTGGCACCCAGAGCCATTGCTCTGGACTGCAAAGGACCTGAGGTGGACGCCCACTGCTAGGCACCTGTGCAAGCTTTTGGTGGCTACTGGTCGTAAGAATGATGTGTGACTCTAGGTCTGCCAGTGTCACAGGAGCTCTCAGAACAGAATCACAGGTGTGTCAAGCACGCCTCCAGTCCTTCCCGCCAAGACCGAACTCCTCAGATGGAGGCTAAATACAGCTCCCTCACCATCCCCCTTTTTAAAAAAATAAATAAAATTTTAACATCTTCACAAAAATAACACATACTTATTGTAAGAAAATCTGTTTTAGGATTTAAAAGTTTTGCTCTTTTTAAGCTCCCCATTCATTTTGTCCTCACAAGCCACTGTCCATCTGTCTGGAATCCGGATTTTTCAGATTTACAATTTTCCATGTGAGTCTCCACAAATGAGCTCTTGTTGGCCATACTGTTATATGACCCAATTTAAAAAGTGTTTGGAAAAAAAAATTAACTTTCCCTTTGAATGACTATTTAGTATTTCATGGTATGGCTGGACCACACAGCTTCATTTAGATAATGTTACAAATATTCTCCACTGGGCTCTGTGCTTTTAAACCCCTTGTTGGGAAGTCCTTTAACTGTGCTGGTGATAATTACTTAAAATAAACCCCCAGAAAGCAAGGGCTTTGGTACTTAATCCATAGTGCACAGTGCAGAACTGAGACAAAGGAGGGTGCTGCTGGCTGCAGACATGCAGGACTATTTGTAGATTAATCAAAGATGTGATGCTTCTTCAAAAGATATATCCAAAGCACCTTCCCAGTACGGTCTCTTCTCCCATTCCACTCTTCCCAGTCAAAACAGATTGTCTTCTGGCTTTTCTGGTCAGAGGAAATTTCCTTTCCCAGTTTGGAGAACTCCGACACTGGAGTCAGAAGGAGTAGCCAAAGTGGATCTCCAGCTCCATCTATCAGTGATGAGTTCCTAGGGGAGTCATCTGACTTCTCTGGGCCCCATTTTCTTACAAAATGGACATCAGAGTGAAGATCACCCTTGTGCAGAACTCACATTATTCCACAGAAAAGCAAAGTTGGAGTGCAAGCCGCCTTAGCAAATAGGTACAATCATCACCATCACCTTTAGGCAACTCTTGAGTTTCAGGAAGACAAGGCGGTCGTATTATCTCCATCCAGCACCTCCAATAGCCCCAGCACATCCCTCTAACCACATTCTGGGCGAGTAAGTTGGAGAAGGAAGGCAGCAGAGAGGTAGGGAGATACGTCAGCAGAGAGCCTTATCCAACAGTGGCAGACAAATATCCACAGGTAAATCCAGAGCAGAAACTTGTGACAAAAGGTGGCCGCTACTCAGAGATGGCCACAGTGTTCCTCCGTGTCTCAGAAAGGCGTATCCTCTGGGGCAGAGGTAAGAAGAGCAGAAGGCTCTGCACAGCCAGAAATACCCCATGTTCTCCTTGGGGTGGGTGGTCTGAAGGTACCACTAGGGCCAGACCAGAAGACGAAGAGTGGCAGAAGAGCCAAGCTGTAAATTCTTCCACAGCCCAAGACCGGACGCAAATGGACGCCAGCGCTCTTTTGAGTGAAGGGTCTGCCAACAGTGGTCTTGGTGTCAATACAGAGTGAGGCCAAGTTTTCTCTTTGATGGGGCCAGGAAGAGCTGGCAATGATCTGACTCTCAGGCAGTTAGGAGCACAGCCTGTCACTTCCCTGGGCAGGCAAGCAGGATGCAGCCACCCCTCAGGCTATGTTTCTATCCTCTGTATCCTGTCCTCTGGCTTCAGGGCACTAAGTACTCAATGTGGTTTAGTCTGAGTGGGAGGGTCACGCTGAGTGGGAAATGTCACCAATGATGGGGTCTGAGGACATCTGCCCCAACTTTTACTGTTCCTCCTAATGCTGGCTCTTCTCTATTGTGAGGAGAAAGCATGTCAGCAATTCCTCCTTTTGCCCTTAATCCCCGGAGGGGTGAGAAACACAAAACCAAGCAACACTCCTGAACATCCACGACTCCATCTATGACCATCTCACGACAAAAAATAACGTATCTGAGCTCAAGTCCCCAAGGTGGTTCCTGTGCACTCCATCGCAGAGTGCCTGGTGCCCATGGTCTGGGACTGGCAGGCGTGGCTGACAGGAGAGGCTGCTGGGAAATCTTGTTTGAAGAGCATGTGTAACTGGATTACACACCTCATGCTTCATGCCTTTGCTAGCTGATTAGATGCTTTGGTTCTGAGGTTCATAATTTGAGTTAAATTTAGGGAAGTTGTCTAGCCACTTCACAATTCCAAAGCCAAATAGGCCAAGAGCTGCATCAGAGGAAGCAGACAGTATCCAGACAACAGAGGATACCTCTCCACCCGCAAGGATGGGGAAGAGCTGGCCTTCCTCACAGCTAGTAGGTACCCAAGGCTCCCAACAGCATTAGAGCCTCTGGGCTTGGCAGTGGTTTTTAGAGGTCACAACGATCTTTGCTATTTCCACTTCAGATACAGGGAGCAGCCATGAGGGCCAACTAACTCCACCATGCAGCTGAAATCTAAGCCAAGATTCCCAGCCTGGCATTCCCCTGCTTCACCTCAGCCTCGGGTTCACAGAAGCTGATGTTCCCCGCCATTATGCCCCTTCTTCTAAACTTGCACAACCTGACTCCTGCTCAGCCATCTCACCCAGTCACGCCCTGGGATGGCTTCACAGACCTTGCATAGTCTGAGAGAAGCTACAAATTCACTCCTCTTCTTCCCTCTTAAAAATATCAGGTCAACATTTTACATATATCCACATATATCCACTCTCCGCAGTCCAGACCAAGCAGCCAAGAGCCCACCACCTCTGAGGCATAGATCTTGAGTCTATCACAGAACTCTGTATGAAGCAAGTTCTGGAAGAGAGGCCATCTCTAGGCCCACCCCTTCCCCCAGGGGACATGAGTTCCCTAAGGACCAACTGGGAGCTGAGGAAGGTTTGGCCAACAGCCCAAGTCCCTTCACCTGTGCTTCCTTTCTGCTCTCTAAACACACCTTCTTAATCTTGGGTATGGCCTGTCATCTTAGAGGAAGATCCCTGGGAGACTGTAACCCTAATATATGCTTCTGGCTACACCCCTGCTCCAGATATTACCAGAAGTCAGACTAACAGAGGTCTTCAGACTCCAACTCTGTGTCAGGAGGCCACAAGCAGCCAACTGGAGGCAAGTGAGCAACTAGAAACTTGCCTAGTCCTTTCTATCTGAAGAAATCTCAGACTAGAGCATGCCCCTGCCTGTGTCCTTAGCAGGGTGGCTCTCCTCTCTCCTCCAGGAGAAAAGAAACAAGCCCCTCGCTGGAGGGCAGTCAAGCACAGCTCCCCCGTACTGGCTTGCCCCAGCTGTTGGCAATTCCTGCCTTGGGAGGTTCTGTCAGGCGCAGCGATTAGACGGTTGCCTGCCTAATGACAGGGTGATAGCCGCATTCACTCAGAGCCCAAGAAGCAATTACCTTGAAAATGGGGGTCACAGGCCCCACTCGTGGGCTTTAATTGAATTCCAATATCTGCCTAGGGCTGCCTTGACCTAACTTGTAGCTTCCTAAACGCTACTTAAAGGAACGGGAACCAATCCAATGGTGCTGCTTCCGGTTTTATTCTTTTCTTTAAAATAAATAAGTTGGATTTTAATTCCAAAGGAGAGGAGACGGAACAACTGTAACACTATAGAAAGAACTTGCCCTGGAGACCTTAGAAAGGCCTAGAAGGGACAGCACAAAAAGCAGCTGGATACACACACACACACACACACACACACACAGAGAGAGAGAGAGAGAGAGAGAGAGAGAGAGAGAGAGAGAGAGAGAGAGAGAGAGAATGGGAACTAGGCTTCTGCAGACATCCTGGGCTTATATCTCATCTATAACTCCATGTACCACCATTGTAGGACACAGGCCATACACAAGGATGCTCTAGGCAGGCAGGAAGGAAGAGCCCACTCTCTCTCAGGTTGGCCTGACGGCTACGTCTGTGAAATTACGACATTGGAGCACAACACTGGACCAGGCCAGTGGTTTTCAAACAGAGGCTCTTTGCCCACGTGGATATAGGTAACATCTGAAGACATTTTGCGTGCATAAGGATGTGTGTGCATGCGTGCGTGCGTGCGTGCGTGCCTGTGTGTGTGTGTGTGTGTGTGTGTGTATGTGTGTGTGTGTGTGTAGAGGGTACTATTATACTCAATAGGTATAGAGCAAGGTTGTTGCTGAACATCCAAAAATGCACAGAGCAACAAAGAAATATCCGGTTACAAATATCAACCACTATGCTAGACCATGAGTTCTCAGTAAATTACACTCCACCCTACCCCCATGCCCTTCTCAGGAAACCATATTTAACTCAGCAAAAGGGGGACTTTTGGGAAGAAGGGGTTGAGGAAGTGGGAAGATACAAGTAGACAAAGGGGGAGGGGCAGCGAGGTGTTCAGTGGGTGAAAATGCTTCCTGCCAGACCTGACAACTTGAGCTTGATTATGGGGTCCCACATGGGAGAGAACTGGCCCATGTATCCCTTACTTCAACAGCCAACACACGTGCTGTGGCATGTATGACCACACGTGAATTCAATAATAAATGTAAAACAATACTTTTTCAGAAGAGGGTCCTGGGAGTTGGCAGGATCAAATACACTATATGATGAAATTATCAGAGAATAAACTTTTAAAAATATTTCTTAAAGAGAACCTTGGGCTAGATGATCACAGAAGATATTTCAAGCTTCAAAATATTATGACTTCTCTCTCTCCTGACCTTCCCAAACAGCAAGCAGGGTTGACTTTCCCCCCAACACCTCCAAGAAGCAATGCAGGCTTAAGCCTTCCCCAACCCCTAAAGCTCCCACAGGGGCTACAGTAGAAGAAACCCACTGAACTGCCTTGGCCAAAGGATTCACCCAGGTTCCATCCAGGTGGTACACAGCTCAAAGTCACAGGGACATCTGAAGAGTTCTCAGCCATGCAGCCCAGCGCATGGAGCAGCAAGACCCCCACCCCCAATACTGTCACAGCACGGTGCACATAAATAAACAGCAGAGATGGTTCTGACCCCAGGAGGCTAAAGAAGGGCAGCCCCAGCCTTGGGGACAGAGGAAGGGAGGCAGCAGCCAGGCACTGATCAATCTGGAAGTCAGGGGCACCAGGTGCCAGGGAATGTGGAAGCTAATGACAGGTAGACTGGGGAAGTGCCTGGTACGTCTTTAGATGGGGAGGTCACTGTGGAAAGAACCCAATGGTTCCAAGACCCTGAGCTGCCTCGCTAGGGAAGCTGTGGGCCAGGGGGCTGCCGTTCTTTGAGAGCACCTGAGGTCAGAGTTCATCTCTGTTCATGGTAAATGAGGAAGAAAAGGGCTATACACACGGTGAGAGGCAGATTGGGGAGTCCACGTACCCCGATGATGGCGTTCAGCTCCGTCATGGTAACCTGCTTGGCGCGCTCTACTGCCTGCGCCACTTGCTGTTGATGCTGGAGGGAAATAAAGTATGATCAGGTGTGGCCATCCTCCATCTCCTCCATCCCTAGGCACCCGGAGCCTCTCAGGATTCTTTCCCGGAGAAGAAAGAGACCCACTCTACATGCCCAGGACACAGGAATAAAGGTGATAAGTGATGTCACCTTCTTCTGTCAGTCTTTTCAATGAGAAAATGCAACTTTCTAAGGATACCACAAATGGCTGCTGGTCCATGATCTCCTCAACCTCACATACAGAAAAACCTTTATTCTACGTAATATGAACATAAACAGGATGATTATTTTCTAGGCATGGTACCACTGCTGTAATCAAACAGGACGTCAAACTCCAGGACATGCACCTGCAGCGGTGAGTGGCGGATTAAAAAGAACACGTGGGATTTACATTCAAAAGGCTAAGAAGGAATGTGAATCTGATCTGTGGCTATCGAAAGGGAGAGCAAAGAGTCTATCTAGAAAGAGAAGAGAAAACAGCTGAAGGAACAGGGTCTCAGGACTTCTGAATACAATAATGTGTTTGTGGAGACTCGAAATTCTAACAAACACTCCACCCTGGTGCGGGGAGACTATGGAAAACCTTTGTACTTTCCACTAAATCTTGCTAAACCTAAATCTGCTCTTGAAAAACTAGTCTGCTACTAAAAAGTAGGTTCCAGACATTCCCTAGAGCCCTGAGTTAGCACCAGCCACACACAATGTCATCTCCCTTACTGGATACCCAAGGCACCACCATATCCAATTCTTCTATTTATTTAGTCAGAACCTGGTAACTATCTCAGATTCAGAACTCCACTAGGGAGCTGACATGACCCCAGCTATCAAGGAAACTGGAGGGTGGGTCCTGGCTCTGTTTGTGTTGGAGTAGATCAGATAGAACAGAAACAGGGGTCAATGAGGCCAACCCATCAGTCTGCCCTGTACCTCTGGAGCATCTTTGGAGATTCTTCCCTCAAAATGCTACAAGGTCCAGCCCTTGCCTCCACTGGGGATTCTCTCAAGGATAAAGTGACAAGGCTTGTATGTCATTCCTTTGGATAGGGCACTCTGCACCTCGGAGCTGGCATTCCACATAGGGTCTGACCTTTGCCGCCAACCATCCGCCATACTGGAACTAGGTATAGGGGCTATTCCCCAGAAAGTAGAGGGCAGTGAGGATGTATAGACAGGACATGGTGCCCATCACTTCTGCATTTGAAGACCAAGACCCTCCTCCCTAGACACAGGTGGTCCCTGTGATGTGACCCCTGCCCCCTGATTAGCTGGAGAAGGCTTGCAAATCTCATCAGCTGGATCACAATGGTAGACAGGGCTGAGCTCCGGTTGTAGGGAGACCACACTGTGCTGCCCTGAGCAGAGGAGGAGGAAACAGAAGAAGACCTTACCTCTTGTGACAGGAAAGGCATTATCTGGGCTAAAATTGTGTTCAGTCTCTTTGCAATCTCTGTCTGCAAAGGAAAAAGAGACCACAAATAAGTCACTGAAACACTAAGACAAGTCAATGTGGTATATGTCACACACACACACACACACACACACACACACACACACACACACACACACAGAGAGAGAGAGAGAGAGAGAGAGAGAGAGAGAGAGAGAGAGAGAGAGAGCGCTAGCTACTGTAGCCCTTTACCATAGGCTCCATGATCACATTTTAGAAATCTCCCATTTCATAGGGCAGGTGGTCTGTACTACACAGGTCACAACTGGTATCCTCTGTAGAGAATCCCTATTATATCAAAACAAAACCCACTCCATATTCAAGAAAGCCCAAGACAAAACTGAACTCTAATGTTGAGAGAACTGCTCTGCCAATGAGGCGCCAAACTGGAGAGGTCTGTGGCTCCCTCACCTTCCATGTTCATCATCCCTTCTAATCCTTGCAGAACAATCAGAAAACCACCAGTAAGTCTTCAGTTCTTATGGTCGAGGCAGAGAATGGAGCCCAGTGGTTCCCTATACAATCATGTAGGCTGGTCACAGAAAAGAAGATTCCTTCTCTGCCCACCCAGCCTCATGGCAAAGCCCATATTTAGAATACCAAGAGCTTCCAGTGGGACCACGCACGCGGTGACTGAGATCTCAGATCAAAAATGCTGCTAAATGGTTAACTGAGCCCTACAGAAAGGCCTGGGACACTGACAGACCGATTCTTGGAATTGGCTTTCTTGTCTGAATCCTGAGCCGCTAGGACTAAGGTCTCAGAGCAGCCTTCAAAGCTTTCATCAGCAGGCAGAGATCTTTCAGACAAAACCATGACAACAGCCTTTTAAAAACCTGTGATCATCTGCATGTCAAATGACTCCGTAAGTGAAATCTAGTGTGCCTCAGTTAAACAATGCCCTCTGAAGCCTCACCAACAGAAGCTGGCCTTGGGGAATCCCTGGGGCCAGCACCCCTTCCATCTCTAGGCACTAAAGAAAATGTCTCTGGTTTGTGGAGAAGAGGCCCTGACAAGAGAAGAGCCTAATGAACTTTGGCAGCCCTTCCTACTATGACTACAAGGGACAGGCAATCCAGCCCAAAGAACTTGCCCATCATAAATGCAAGTTCCTGGGTGGAGATAGGACCATCATGGAACACCGAGGTCTTCTCAGGAACAGGGCCAGCATTTCCCAGCAGGCGCCGCTCTGGGCATTTGTAGCAGAACAATTCTTTACTATGAAGGGCTGCCTCTCAAACCTCAGACCAACTGCCTCAGCACCATGGTCCCCAATGCCAAACTGTAAGGGAGTAGGGGCAAGCAGCATTCCAGCTGAGAGCTGGTGGGACCCATATTTGCACAGTGGTGGCAGGCAGCGACAAGGAAGCCACATAGCAAAGTTTCTCAACTTCATTGGTCATAAATTGTTCTAGTGGGCTGTTTTGTATATTGCAAGATTCTTAACCACAGCTTGACCCTGGCCTTTTTCCAGGGTTGTCTGCCATTCGTGCCACAAGACCCTTGGAAGATCACTACACTGTATAGCCTAAATTAGCCTATATGAACAGGAAAGAATCGTATCCCAAACCAGGGCCTTCTCACTTACTCACTTCTTCCTCCACAATGAGTAGACAAGGGGGAAGAAATACAGAAGTGATGGCCAGTGTTCTAAAATCAATGAGCTAGCCTGTATCTCACTACTAACTGACAGAATCAATTCACTCATGTCACATGTGCTAGCTAAGAACAGGAGGACATGGAAGAACCACCACATCAGCCCAGCTGCTGAGGAGACTCACTGGCTCAAGGACTCCCGCCTCAAACAACCAGGGCAGAGCAACGGCTGGAAAACAGTATGTGCTCAATAAATTTGTGGGTCTGGCTAACAGTGTGTGCTCGGTAAATATCTGGCCAAAGAATAACATCACTAACATTTATTCTTTTCTTTGTGTCTGTGTGGTACATAAATGCTGCCTGTGCATGCACACTGGAGCCTGACATCCTGCACCTTCCTACTTCACGTTCCAGCCAATCAGCTCCTAGAATCCTCCTGATTCTAAAAACCCCAGTACTTAGCATTAGTGACTGCCATCTCCCCAGCCCCAGTGTGTGTGTGTGTGTGTGTGTGTGTGATTTCATGTCATAAAGTATCTGTGACCATGATTCCTGATGTGAGCAACATCTGTGAGAGGGGCTGTGTTGGCAGTGTTGACAGCTGGAAGGGGAGGTGAGGGCCAGCAAGTGGCTCAAGACCTTTATCAACAGGGTGAAAGTAGAAGCCAAGTCAGCCAACCACAAGGCAGCTCACCGGGTCTCTCATTGCCCCATCAATTCCCCACATACCCAAGCAGGAAGGCAGAGGCCGACTGATCCCTGCCAGCCATTTGACCTACTAAGGCTCACACCGGCTTCAGAGCCTACATCCTATCCTCTAAAGCAGGTCAAGGATGGGGTCTTTCTTAGTAGTTAGAGGAAATTTCCCTTCCCCACACTTGTGGTCCAAAGCTGAGTATCCTCTGTCATTAAGAAAAAGGGTGCCCTGGGATTTTGCACAGCCGTGTTCAAGTCAAGGTCTGGAACCCTGGCCGCCAAGTGATCAAAGCCGGATTGCTCAGGAGCCCTGTGGATGGCTGAGCTGTCACTCAGTGTCACTTGTCCTAATTCATTCATCTTCGACCAACTCCAGAGACAAAAACCTCTAGAATCATGTGGTGTTGACACCTAAGCTCAAGCATGATTGAGGATTGAGGCCTCTGGCTGGCAGAAAGGATTCAGTCAAATCACCAAGGGCACTTGAGGTGGGGAGATACATCTGGAATGCACCTGGAGTAGTTTTCTAACCACTAGGCTTTCCTGTCTTTGGCTTTGGCCCTGGGTTGGCTTCTGTTTCCCGCCCTTCCTCAAGGCATGCATGAGCTGTTTGTTGGCTACTACAGCTTTCTTCTCTCGACAGAGAAACAGAGAAGCACAGACTGGGCCTTCTCCGTCTGTACTCCAATGAGCCCAGCAATGGGTACAAAACTATTTACCAATTTCTTGAGAGGGGCCTGTTAGAGCAGTGGTTCTCAACCTGTGGGTTTCGAACCTTTTGGGGTATCCTAACAGCCTTTTCACAGGGGTGCATTAAAGGATCACAGCACTAAAGGAACCACTGCCCTAGAGGAAGGGAAATGAGCTGCCCAGACATAACCTCTCAAGAGTAACAGGGAAACATTTACCTAGCAGACAGCAGCAGCACCCTTTGTGTGTGTCAAGTCTCACAGCCCTGCCGGAAGGCACCTACTTACAATCTCTATTTTCCAGACGGGGAAACTGACACTCAGCAGTTAAGTGACTCCACTAAATGACTTCCGGCCAGGAAGCCAAACTTCAGTAGGCTGAGACAGCTCAGAGAAATGTTTTTGAGAAAAAGAAAGAAAAAAAAAAAAAAAAAAATCGACCGTCAAGGCTAATGATTGACAGCATTTCTGATTACAACAGCTGTCTAAACAGCATCGGATCCAACTCAAACAACTCTTAATCACTCGCTCCAAAAGATGGGGCACAACAATCTAGATGTGTGATTTCAGCAATTAGGACAGGTCGCAAACCACAAGCTGGAGTCGGAGCGTGTACTAGAAAACTCATAGCGCTCAGGCACAATCTCTTTTCAGAGTGGCAGCTGAGGTCCAGCAAGCCCAACCCATCCTCCCCACCTCCTGGGGACACCAGGCATCTCTGCCTGTGAGCCAGATCTTCAGATGCACCTGAGAGGCAGCAGGAGGGAAGGGTGGCTTGCTTTGAACATTTTAGGGAAAGGGAAAGGTGTCTGGGGAGGCTGCTGTGGCCTTTCAAAGCGCTTTTTATGCACAGTTCAAAGGTGGTGCTGTTTGAAAGACACTGTTACCAATCTCTGAGATACAGACAGAAGCAGCCAGGGAAGGGCAGGGGTCCCCTTCAGAGTCTGCTGGGAACAGAGGAAGAACATCTGCCCCAGCCTCGGTTAGGCATATAAATGACAGCAAGCAAGATAGTGGGGGGCCAGTGTCATTTTCCAGACAGCAATCTGCTCCCTGTGCCTGTGTGGCTCCAGTTTGCACATTCCTCTCCTTATTAGAGCAAGACCTCAGAATGTCTGGCCGAAAGAAGAGGTCTACTTAAGACCCTCAAAGTGCATATCTATGAGAACAGTCTATTATTACCTGTATCTGCTTCAGCTTCAGACCATCCGGGACCCTTGACCTTGACACGAGTCTAGAGTTAAGGGGGATCAACTCTTGGTCCTCACCGTCAGCAATCACTTGCTGCTGTTGGCCCTTTAGCATCTGGCCCATTTGTCACCTTTAATTGAGCATTCTCTGACAGTCAGTCCACTAGACCATCTTACTGCTAGTTAGCTTTAAACCGCCTGGTCACCTGTACCTGAGGACTCGGAGAGTACATTTCATTTTAACCTCAGCCAGACAAAAACATAAGGTCAGGGAGAAACCTACCACTTCTCTTCTCTGGGCTTTCATGTTACCTGGAAACGGGAATGGCAGACAGGGGGCTCATTTAGGTCCCAGGGGCCAGATTCAGACTTAAACCCGCCACACACTTCCAAACGGCCTGACCTGCTATGTGATTTCCATCTTCCCACTTTCTCAGACAACAAAGCAGAGTGCCACATAAGCGCCTAAATGAAAGCTGGATGAGGGAGTACCCGACAGTGGGCAGGCCTGCTGTAGTCCTGGCTAGGGCCGCGGCCTGGGGGATTTACTTTCTCATGAGCTGTTCATTCTGCCCAACACCTGCACTGCATACAACTGTCCTAGAGCCTTAAACAAGAGAAACACGGTGGCCAATATTATCAACTTGACAGGCCCTGGGATTGCCTAGGAGACAAACCTCTGCACATGCCAGAGAGACTCTCTGGGTGGGGACATGCTATCCCATGAGCAGGAGTCTTAAACTATATAAAAAGGAGACAGTTAGGAGAACCAGTGCAACACGACCTGCTGTCATGTGTCCCCACCATGATCTACCCTCAATCTGTGGGCCAAGATAAACTCTCCCTTCCTTGCTTTGCATGTGTTCATGGTGCCTGCATGTTTGTGTGTAGGCGCGCGCACATGTAGGTCAGAGGTCAACGTGGAGGTGCCTTTCTTGATCATTCATCTTACTTTTTTGAGGGTCTCTCGGGAGAGTTCCACAGGATGCTGAGAAGATGGAAACTTGGTATTTGGGTGGAATGTTCTGTATATATCTGTTAAGTCCATTTTTTAAAAAACTACAAGATCATCTCTTTAGATGCTTAAAAAAGCCTTTGACAAAATCCAACACTCCTTTATGATAAAGGTCCTGGAGAGATCAGGAATACAAGGAAAATACCTAAACATAAGAAAGGCGATATATAACAAGCCCACAGCCATCATGGACTTGGCTAGGCCGGCTGGCCAGTAAACTTCAGGGGGTCAGCTTGCCTCCGTCCCCTCTCTTCCAACAAGAGTCTGGGAAGCACTTTAGCAGGTTTTAGGATCCAAGCTCAGGTCCTCATGTTTGCCTAGCAACCATTTTACCAGTGGACACATTTTCCAAGCCCCCTTCAGCTGCTTTGGTCAAGGTGTCTTCTCACAGTGACAGGACACCAACTAACGTACGCAGTAATGGCACCTCCTTAAGTGCCTCCTGTACAGATCTTGTGGTGAACAAAGAAACATTCCTCCATGTCTGCTGGGTGGGCAAATGGCTGTCCAGCACTAGCAGGCTCCTGGTTACAGCTCTAAAAATAAGGGTGTCTTCCTTGGAGGTCAGGACAGTGTCGTGGACAGTTGTGATGTGAGTCTAGAGACCCTTTTGCAGGTCTGAGAGAAACATGGAACACGCACCTGCTTACCTGAACTTCAAGTTACAGTTCAAAGCTACACAGCACCAATGACTTTCATCCCAGCTCTGTCTAGCCTGCTGATGTGATCTCTGGAAAGTCCAATTCTGTCTCAGACTTCCAGTTAATACTCTAGACTCCTGCTTTTGAGGTGGGGTATCAGATCTGAAATCGTTTTACCTAGTTCTCTGGGTAACTAAAGAGAACTTGCTTCATCTTGAATTAAAATTAAAACTGTGGATGGGAGCTGTGTGTAGAGGGAGCCAACTCTGGCCAGGCTTCATAACCACCCAGCAAACAAGTATCAGAAGATTCCAGAACAAAGTGTCTGGGCAATCTTAACTTGATAGATCCCTTGTATTTCCTGGGCAACTCTAAATTAATAGCCCCTCAGCTGACTAAGATGGTGCCCTTGGCCAGGCAGTTTCTCCTTGGGTTGAGCCAGGTGGTATTTATCAACAAAGAAAGGAAAATCAGGGGCGGGGGAGGGGCAAGGCAGCTAACAAAAGCGAGGGTGGTGTTCCCAGGCCCCATCCCTCCATGCCACAGATCCTGCTGAGGATTGAGAAGGGGATAAATGACCCACTTAGCCTAGGAGATGATGCTTGCTGCTTCTGGGGGCTGGGGGGGGGGGGTTGGGGGAGGGCTGGGGGAGGGCTGGTTTACATCTCAGATAGCTCGGTGATAGGTGAACCTCTTTAAAGGCTCTTGTAGCACTGACATATTGATCAAATTATATATAACTACAACACCATTAAATATTTACGCCCGCTGAAGAAGCCTGCTGGGGTCTTTATGCCAGGAAGACTAAGTATGAAGAAGGGCCCATGCCTCCACATAACCCCAAAGATCTTTGTCTTATACAGAACAAGAATGGCAAGGCTAGCCTGGGATGGACGCCTCATGCACCAGTCCCTGTGCCCTTTCCATGAGGAAGGAACAGTGAGGAGGGGCAGGGAGGAAGGAAGTCACACGGGCTTCTCAGAGCCTGGGGTTTCTGAGTGGTGACATGACCCTTCTAAGGCACTTCCCCGAAAGAAATTAGCCTTCCTCGTTCTTGTAAAAAGTCTGCATGCCAGGCAAGAGAGGGCGGAGGGACTGAGTGGGAAGGAGCTGCAACCCAGTGTGGAGCCTCCACCCTTGTCCCGGGGCTATGCTTGCATTGGACCTGTTTCTGCAGCACAGAGGAGATGTGGGCAGAGGTATAACACACTGAGAACTCTCACAGATGTCCCGGTGCCAAGCACAGGAGCACCCACGGTCATGGAGGCCCTCCATGCCGTAAGACGGAACCAAGCCCAGAAGACAGCCCACGTCCCTCCCTGAGCTCTAAGACATTTCTCTGACTCTCACTTTCTATCCCCCCAGCTTCCTGTTAACAAGATCCAATAATCTTTAAATATTTGTTCACTATAATTTCTTGGTTCCCAAACACATTAAACTGCTTGCCTCCCACCCCTACAAAGGGAGACAGCTCTCAAAGAGCTTGCTTGTATGGACAGAACAGAGGGAGCTTTTCAGATTACACCTTCCCCCAAGCTACCCACTCATCCCATCCCAGGAACCCCCTCCCCTTTCCTCCACCCTCCCCTCGGATAACCCCCTGTTCCCTCCCCCACCTTCCCAGACTTCATTGGCCAACTCCTGTGAGGAGAAAAAAATTCTCAATTCATCCCTGTAGGGTTGCCATGGCAACCCCCAGCCACCTAATCCCCCCCTTGGAGCATTATGCAAATCTCCCCCCTGCCCCTCAACAGGCTGTAAAAGTCACATTACCCTTGCTGAGGCAGCTCATTAAATTTTTGGGGGTCTCCTCACCAGGTCGAGGCTACAAATGAAACCAACTGCTTGGACATTTTGAGGACAAGGGCTCTCTGGGAAACGGGGGTAGCAGGAAGGGAAAAGGAGGTGGTATGCAGCAGACCGAGTAGGCAGAAACAGAGCCCTATTCTATTGGTGCTCACAAGCCTGGAGCACACATATCCCCTCCTTAAATTAAAATTCAGAGGGTCAACAGGTCTCCTTTCCTCAAGGAACTTGAGGCATTTTACAGGTCGTGTTAATTAAGATAGGGTACTTGTCTCACCATCAAGCTGACTTCAGACAGAAAACCACCCATTTCACAAATGGGTATATGACATCCCAAGAGGGGGTGCTCTCTGCAGATCAAGACCAAAGTAACCATGTCTCCCAGCTCAAAGAAACCGGATGCTTCCCTTACACCAAGGGTCCTCTCAACCAGTACTGAATCTGGCCTTTTGAGGACAGGACACTCAGCAGTGTCTGGAAACATTTGTCAGGACCACAACAGTGCTACTGACAACCATCCAGTGGATAGAGCCCAGGGGCGGGCTGGATGTGTCCCCATGAATGCATTTTACTGCGAAGAATTCTGAACACTGGAACCAAAGCCCACAGTGGCACGGCTCAGGTCAAAGAGATGTGGTTTCCTGACCTGACCCTACCAATGGGTCCATCCTCAAGACCACACACAAGTCATCCTGCCCCTTCAAACAACAGTGTACCTGCTACAGGGTGTTTGGAACAGGACATATGAGATGAGTCCAAGAAGTCTAGGGAGCCTGGCTCCTCCCTCTCCGCTCTATCTGTTCCACTGTGAGATCCTGTTGAGCCCAGTCTGTGTCATCCCCTTCCCATAATCCCATCCCACTCCCCAAACCCCCAGTGTCCAGAAAGCCACATGGCACTGATGCAACTAGATTCAAATAGAACCTAAAACTCAGTTCTTCAGCCATCACAGGGCCACGTTTCAACCACAGTCCGTGCAGCTCTAGGCGGCCATGTTGGGCAGTGCGATACAGCACTTCCACAGCTGTGAAAACCCTAGACATGCTAGCATTCACCAAGGTCAAGCAGCTGCCCAGAGCCACACTGGCAGGTACAGGTCAAGGGACAGAGACACACTCTAAAGCCCTACTCTGGCTATCCAGAGAATCCCATCCCCCAGTCTGGTTTTCTGCCTCAACAGTTCTGGACTCTCCCCCTCCCCCCAAAAAAAACTCTCCAAATCTACTGACATCTTCACTGTCTCCCATGTCTTGTCAGAAATCCTGCCCCAACCCTGTTGGCCTGGGAAATGCCTATGGGCCTTCCACATAGGTGTTTGAAGGGTCTGCAAAGAAGGGGCCTCTTGAGAAGCAGGGTTAGAATCCAATCAAAGAGTAGGATGGACGAGAGCTAAAGGCTACAGGTTCCCCACCCCATTCCCCACACCCCCAGGCCATAAAAATTAGTGCCAAGTCCACAACAGGAGGACTGTGGCAGCAGAGGGCAGCTGCTGGTAACTGGCTCAAGGAAAACTCTTCACTTCCTATGGGATAATGTGCGAGATCCCTGACAGGCAGAAGACCTTGATTCCTCCAGACTGCCCCTCAGGACTCTGAGGCAAAACCAAACAGGGCTTTGGTCTTGTCCTGGAGAAAAACTAAAGGAACCTCTGCGAGGAAAAATAGTGATGTTTAAGACAGCCAAGGTTGACCCCAGAATACGGCTTCACCTTGTTGTCATACAGTTCTGTCAGGATGGCCACCAAGCCCCACATTCCAGACCTTGTGCGAGCAGCGGTGTCTCCCTAGCTGAAGGTGAAGGCAGGATGCCCACTGGAATCCAAGGTTGGGACTGGCTACACATAGGGCTACACTAAACTGTCCTCCTCTCCCTCAAGCTCCTGCAGTAAATGTGTGCTGCTCTCTGACCAGTGACCTCAGTTTCAGTCCCTGAGTCAAGAAAGGCCTTAAGGTCTTGGGAAGTGGAGGTGGCCTTGCCTTGGCCTCCCTTCTCTTCTCACAGGGCCGCCGGACTGGACAGAATCCAGAGCTTTCACAGTCAACCACAAGGAGGTGTTCCTCCTACCCAAGTTGTACTGCACAGTCCTTGAGAGAGGGTCAAGGGGAAGAGGAGCTCTGGCTGGGTTCGTGTCTCCATATGAAGGGAGACGGAGCCTTCCAGTACAAATTAAACACGTTTAGCAGCATCAAGAGTCATTCTCAGAGTTACAAGCAACTAACCCAAACCTAAATAAAAGAGAATGTAAACCCAAGGTAAACAAAGGCCAAGCCCTAGGAGTTCCACCACCAAAAGCCAAGGTAAGGCAAGTGTCCTGATTTTTCCTTCAGCCTCAGCTCCCTCTCAACCAAGATGACAGAGCAGTATCACCTGGCCCTTCCTCATTCCTGACACCACACCTCAGCTTTATTACCCCTTCCTTCCCCCCTCTTCCACTTTCGACCAGATATCAGATAGAATGAAAACCAAACAGGAAATACTTTCCAATCAGGGTACAGGGCACTAACCACCCCTTTTACAATCATAACCTTTAGAGCCTACAGGCCTTAGAAACCTGAGAACAGCCTGGATGTTCAGCACATGACCATGAACCCATCCTATAGAATGCACTATCCTTCACTACCAGGCAGGCGTCAAGGCTCAGTCAGCACCAAACAACCCTGTCCTCATGGACCTCTCCCTCTGCAGCCCCTTCTACAGTCACAAATGGTCTATAGGCAGGTGTCTTAAACTCTTATTCTGGAAGCAGACGGCCCAGTATTTCAAATGAAAATGTCTTATCTGCTTTGCAATCAAGGGCTGCAGAAGTCTGAAGTAGCTACATCACTCTGGTCTATGACATTTGCAACATCACCAGTTTTCATGTCCATATGCAAAGATGTAGTAGCTGTCTCAGACCTTTGGACACTCAACAGTGAGCATGGGAGGGGCTGGAGAGATGGCTCAACATTGAAGAGCTGGCTGGCTGCTCTTCCAGAGAGCTGGGATTCATCTCCAGAAGCTACATGGCAGCTCACAACTGTCTGTAACTCCAGATTCAGAGAATCTGACACCCTCACACCAATGCACATAAAACAAAATTAAATTAAAAAAAAAAATGGGTAAAGAAAAGGAACCCAGGCCCTTAGCTTTTGCATAGTGAACTTGGCTGTGGAGAAACATGAGGACCACCTACAGCTAAACTCCAGGTACTGACAAAGCTTCCCTGCCTCTCTGACCTCACCTCTACCCTTCTCCCAAAGCTAGGCACTTGGTTCTCACTTCACCACTCACAGGGTGGCAAAGATGAAGAGAAAGGAAGGAGATAGTCTTTGTTGTCCAGTAAAATCTCTGGAGTTACCGGATCTCCCCTGGTTCCTCCCAAGCTTGGTACAGCCTTTCAACTAAGAATACTGGCCTCACACTATCCACCTTCCTGGTTTCCAGACAAGTCCCTTAGATCCAAGAGCTCTTCAGAAGGAAGAACCTGATGAAATCTGTTGGTGGGGAGGGGAGCTGGCTCCAATAGACCGGTTCTCCATGTCCTGTCATGGCAGCCTCTGCATTTAGCCATAGCCTAGTAGCCCTACCCCCTTGCCTCTGCCTGCCATGCAACATGCCCAGCAAACAAAAGAACTTGAAAACTCTAAGCCAAGCAGAACTGAGACTCCCTCCCGCTCCCTCCTTGAGAAGCTTGAGGCCCTGCTGTCAGCGGGGAAAAGCGGACCCACAGTTTTGGGTCTGGAATGGATGATGCTTTAAACAAGCCCAATGGATGTATACCCGCCACTGCTCGCAGAGCAGGCCATGCCTTTCCCTTAAGTTCTCTTAGCCTCAACTAGAGGGGAAGTCTTTATTCTGAAAGGCCAAAGAAGAAGGAGCCTCGCATGAAGAGAGGTACAAGAGAAAGGAAAAAAGCATCTTGGATGTGTCTCGGAGAGCATTTGTTGAAAACAAGATATTGTCCCTTTAAGCATATAAAAACAAGGCCCTTGAGCTGCAGTTCTCACTCTGGTACACAATTATGGGCGCTTTCAGCTGTCTAGCACTACTTCAAGAGCGCTCTTAAGCCAGACTGTCAATGGCATGTTGAAAGCTATTTTGCTGGCTGCTATCATTAATAGCAAAGTGGAGAGCCGGGCTGATGAGAATTAAATATGGGGGAGGGGCAGGTCATACCCAGTCATTACGGAATTACCAGTACGAGAAAGGAGACAATGCCACTTTGGGGACTAGAGATCAAACCAGAGCACAATAGTAGAGAAGCAGACAGGGGCGGCCTCAGACGCCCCGAGCATCCCCCACCCCATGCCAGATGGACTGGAGCCAGCCCTGGAGAGCCATAAGGGGATGGAGGGAGCCACTGAGTCGTGCGTGGTGAATGTGAGGGTGGAGAGGCCTTTGGATAATGCTGTGCTGCAAAATGTCACCACCTCACCTCACTTCTCAAGTGCGGGGGCCCCTGCCCTCCCCCAATCCTTTCCTCCTGACTGTGGCTTCCTGAATGTATACTTCACTGCCATCCTAGGAGCTGTTGTCGCCTGGGAGAGGCTCCGGCTGCTGGCTTCTGCCTTTAACGACTCCCCTCCCACCCTCCCTTCAAGGCCCCACTCAAGTAACAGTCCTTCTGCAGGGGCATCCTCTCTGACCCTCTCTGCTTTCCCAGGAAGAGTGAAGCAAGTGTGTCGCAGCGGCCACATTAGCGCTTACCTCACCGCATAGCAATTACTTATTTAGAGGCCTGATGCCCCAGCGGAGGGAATGGTGTCTTATTCATCTGTGTAACCAAGCCCAGCCCACACCCAAGCACATCCCAGACCCCTAATAACCATTTTGGGAATGGATCCAAGTCTCTCATTCTGCTGATGAGGAGACTGCTGGACCACAAAGAGCAGCCTGCAGACTGCAGGCAGCCCACAATTACAACCCCCCACTTCCTTCCCAGGGCTCTGTGCAGTGCAGGTCCACCCACTCGCCCACAACCCAAAGAAGGAAACCCCACGTGTTTACTGAACACCTATTACACACCATGTGTGCTTGGCAAAGGGGCGTCCTCCAAAGCTCGGAAATGAGATAAGAAGGTTCACAGGGGAGAACCCCACTGTGAATTGTTTACCACCTCCTGTGTCCCAGCATTTTGTACAATGACAGAGAAAAACATTTTCCTACGTGGAAGGGAATTTATCTCTTGGCTAATGAATGTGGAATTAAGGGCCTCGGTAAAGGCCACCCTTCCTGGGTACCGGGAGGGTCACAAGAGGATGAAGGAGGAACTCTTGGCCCACCATCCACTTGGTCTTCAGTAGCAATTCTGGAATAGTAGATTGGGGGTAGGGTTCTCAGCAGGCTTATCTAGCTTTATCTAGTCCTAGAGTTCCCTCAACAGTCAAATGTACAAGAAGAAAAAGCTTCTGAGTAGTATAGAAAGCTTTGCTTTGTGCAGTTCTATTATCTACCACAGACAAGGGATCCACAGAAGCCTGAGATGAGAGGTAGCCTTGAGGGTTGGGTCACCCTCTAGCTGGATGGGACAAAGTAAAAGAAGCCACAGGCCCAGTAATTCACAAGGTAGAGCAGGGATGGTATTCTTCCAGCCAGAGAGATCATACAACCCCCATGTTTCTAGGGAGGAGCCACAAGGCAGCTGAGGCCACACAGAATCCAAGGCATGAATGAAGAAGCTCCCAGTAAAAACGTAAATTTTACAGCTCAAACCAGATGCCACACAAACAGGCACTGACCTAAGATCAACGTTTGCACCCCCAGCTTAGAGCCACCAAGGTCTGTCAACTCTTTGGCCACGGCTTCCCAGAAAACACTGTTGCCTGGTCATACAACCCTTTAAGCTGCTTTGCCTGGAGGTCTTCTGCCCTTTTCAGCCCTGTGTAGATGGCCACCTTGTGGCCAGGGCACAACAGTCACAGGCTTTTCCGCCCTCACCTCATCTGTGAACCTGCCTTCTGTGTTCTTACCAAACATGTCAAATCATTAGTTGTGCAAATAGCTGGCAAATGGAGATGGGACTGTGGATACAGAGGGTTCGGCTGACACGGTTATACAACCCCAAATGGGATACTTTGGACTCTGGCGGAGCCAAGTTTGCAGCCTGAACCTGGCTGGATAATAACAAGGAACAAGCAGAGGTAATTAAAGACACAACGTGCTATGAGTTACTAAAAGAGGCTTGCTCCAGAAGAGTCCAGGGGCAGAAGCATTATCATCACCTGTGACTGGGGGAGGCTGGGTATGCCAGTTCCAGGCTCCTCATCCATGACTTTAAAGATATGGATAAGAAGCAAAGGGGTTCTTGGACTTGCTTGGGTTACTGAAAACAGTGTCTAGTATTGCCCCCAAATCAAAATGCCTCTAGTTAGCTTGACAACAGAGGGTGAAAGGCCAGCCTGCCGGCTTCCCCCAGCACCATGTCTCAAACCACTGCCTGACAGTTGCTCTGGAGTCTGTTTCTATGATGGCTTTGTCATTTGCTGCTGACACAGGAAAGGCGCTACAGGAACAAGATGGGAACAGATGAGACAGTCAGCCATCATCGCCTCCCTGGCCCTCCGCTGAATCATCCTTGACACCCTGCCTGGAAGCAGGAGCCTGGGGGAGGTGGTGACCTCTTCAAGTCCTGGGCCAGGCTTGTGATTCTGTAATCTTTGCTTTGCCATAATTAGGGAGGGAGGCAAAAGAGTAGGAGGACCCATTTATTACTTCTCTGGGATTTGACAGCTTGAAAGAGAGAGAGGTGGGGGGAGATGGAGAAACAGCCAGGGACAGAGCCAACCACAGTGAGTTTAACCTCTCAGTAAAATAAAAACGGGCTGGATGTACCTCATCAGCTGCCCTCTGTCAATACTTGGGACCATCTGGCAGAACGCAAGGTTCTCAGCTAATTGGCATTTCCCATGGAGCCAGTGAAGAAGAGCTTGTGAAAAATTATGTGGTGGTAGTGGTAAAGTGTGTGTGTGTGGTGTGTGTGTTTGCAGGCCGAGGATAGCCAGACACACTTTCCCAAGATGCTAGTTCTGTAGACCATCTATTATATAAAAGTACATACAGTCCCCACCCCCACTTGCTTAAAGATGAAGAGTCCATCCTGTTTGTTCCAGGCAGATGTAATCACACAGTCAAGTCTAGAGGGCAGGATACTGTATGAATAATTCAAGCACTCCAGTCACTTGATCGTGTGTGCAGATAAAACACCAGTCAACCGCTAAACAGGTCAGCTGATAAACTTGTTTGCTCAGGCCTAACCACCAGCGCCAAAATGCACCCAAGACCTCACACTACAATTAGTGGCAGGGTTTTCTTCTACAGAAGCCTGCAAGCCTTGGGAGTGGCCAGCCCACCATTAGGTCAGGGTTGTACTACATTTCTCCTTTCTCAGTCAGGGTTTCTCCACCTCTTTGCCTCTTTGTTCCTACACAGCCACAGGGTGAGTTCACCCAACCCAGAGACTTCTCGGCACAGCACGCATTCATGCTGGGAAGGGGCTGGAAGGCAAAGGTACGGCATCAGAGCAAAGGGCGTAGCTGCAGCAAACCCAGAGGCTCTGAAGTGAGCCATGCTGGCTACCTTGATAACTTGGTTTCCCCACCTATAAAAAGAGCGCAAAAGAACCCTCTGTCCACGACCGACCGAGAGGATTGATGAACGCAATGTGGCCAGGTCGTAGGCATTCTCTCATCTTAGATCCCTGTTTGGGGAATGGCCAGAAATCCCAGGTGAACACAGCTGCTCTGGCACTGAGATACTTTAACCCTTCTGGGTTCATAGCACCCCCAGGGCTCGGAACAGCTTTACTCTTCCAGCCAAGGTGACTTCTTTGTGCCCAACAACCATTCATTCAGACACAGGCAACACCACCCATGCAGACCTCAACATGCAAGGACATATTAGACCTTAATTAGAAGCTCTTACAACAACTACTGCTATAAATCTTGAACCTAGGTGCAATTACCCTCTTTAAAATACGCCCAAGAAAGGTACTATTCACACAAGAAGGGGGAGGACTGGAGAAGGGGAATAGATCGTACTTTGCTTGCATAATACCCCCAAAGTACTTAAAACACCTGAGACCCCAGCTTTGTTTCATGCATTCTCCCTAAACCAGTCAGGCCTGGACCAGTTCTACCTAGAACAAGGCAGAACCCATTTCTGGTCTATACTCCCCAAGGAGGACCTTCTTTACATATAATGCAATGTCCGTTTATTATTTCTGTGGGCCAAAGAGTGAAAATTCAGTAGCCTCCATGTGTGCATACCTAAGGAACCAATTCCTCAGGAAACCACAGCTGGATTCCCACATTGCTCACTAAATGCTGGTCCCTTTCTGGCTAGTCTTCACCCAACAGAGGGGCTCCATACCAGAGGGAAGAGGAAACTAATTCAAAAGGCTTTATAGGAAGCCACTGGAACAGGCAGGAATCTGCATGCTTCCCCTCGGGGTCACCTGCCCTTCTCACCTGCCCTGGGTCCTGCCACCTTTAAAGAGCAAAATTTAAACCTTGTAAATGACTGTTAATTTAGAGCAGAAAATTCATTCAAGTCACGGTCACCATGAGTCAACAGCCTTCTGAGATTTCAAGAACACCAATTGTTAAAAAGAACAACCCCTGCGCCATTTATACGTGCCAAGTCAATGCTAATCGTCGGCAAGCTAAATTATAGGCAGCCTCTCCTCAGAACACAAATAGATAAACAGGCCTCTCCCACAGCCTGGCCTAGCTCAGGTCTAGCTACTGATATGAACTGAGATAAAGGGTGTTTCTATTTGCTGGGTTTGAGGTATACTGTTATTAGAAGGGCGACAATGTGAGGTGGTTTACATATCCATCAAAGGATACCACACTAGCTAAACTGGTCTGACTTCAGGATTACAAAGCTGAGCTCAACCGCCAGCCATCTCAAAAGGCCTGGCAAGGCTGGCCCCTGGGCAAGCCACTTCACCAAGGGCTTCAGCTTCCTCCTGTGAAATGGGGACATAGCCAATGAAGAGTTGAGAAACTCCTAAATGCAAGGCGTCAGGATTGCATTTCCCTCTGGCTTTAAGGGTTTTTTTTTAAGGCCGTTAGTGGCTTCATTCCCCTACATTTCAACAGCTCAGCCTGGCTTTTAAGGCCCTTGAAGTGCAATCTTATCAAGGCAGTACATAACTGGGGTTTTTGTTTTGTTTTGTTTTTTCAAGAAAAAAAGAAAAGCACGGGGAGAACCCCCCCCCCCGCCTGCATTTTTAATTTTACATTAAAACAGACAAAAGCAGCCATTTGACTCCTTGGGGTACCTACAGCGCAACTTTCTACCCAAGATCCCAGATCAGGCGTAAGTTCACAAGAACAAACGCTAAAACAAAACAAAAAATAACAACAAAAACCCACAAAACAACCAAGGAACAGCAAAGCCCCCAGCAGCAGGCACTTGCTGAACATTCACTCTTAATGACCAATTGGGAAGTCCAGAAGAACCAGGACCCCTCATCCACATATTTTAAGTCACACACACACACCACACACTCACGTTATCAAAGAGGAGTGCCACATACCTGTTTGTGCATTTCAATGTTCAAGCCATAGGACATCTCATAGTACTACAAATTTAAAAGAAAAAAAAAATGCCATCAGCAAGCAAAACAGGGGCACTGCTCACCTCCCCCTCCCCCTTCCTTGAGCCCAAAGACGCTCAAGTCCACCCTGAAAAGCTGACACCAGGAAGTGGCAAGCACTCCTCTCAGCTCAAGAGAACATTACACACAATAGTAAGAAGGGCCTGGGCCTCCCCTCCCCACAAGCACCCATGTGCCATACATGCTGTTTATACAAGGTGCAGGGCTCTACAGGGACTGCTGTACAACGCCTCCTCTTGTCCTCTGAGAGTTATTTAGCACTAGGTGGAAGGTCTCTTATGTGGAAAGACTGCTGACGGCCTGCCTTTTAAGTGGCTCCCATGCCCACTCCCAAAAGGAAGATGTCAACTTGAAAGAAGACACCAAGTTAAAACATCTAGCTAAGGGAGGTTCAGACTCCCAACTGAGGAAATCGTCGAGGAGGAGGGGACTCGGAGGCGGAGGGGACTCAGAGGCAGAGGGCTTTAAAAGTCTCCTCCAATCTGGAAAAACTCTAGGGAAGGCAGGCCCTTCTGTCCCATTCTGGCTAGATCCCAGCTGCAAAACAGAAAAGTTTCCGAACACTCCCAGGAGGGCTCCAGGAGGGATTTTTATACAACTCTGACACCGGCTGGTCCAACTCTACATTACTAACCAGCTTAAAGCAACCAGCCCCCGGGGAAAACTTCAAAAACACAAATGAAAAGCTCTTTACAAAGGTGGCATGGAATGAGGGTTTGTTTCTCTTTCGGTCCCTACACTCACCAGCCCTCCTCCAAGTGGCGGGGAAGAGGAAGCTGAAGAAGGGGGCCCTCCAGGAAGCTGTCCTGAAGCTGCGCCTGGCTCAGGCCTGCTACGGTCCCAGCTGGACCCCATAGCCTGGTGCCCTGCCCTGCCCTCCCTCCGCCCTGCTGCGGGCTGCCTCTCACCATCACATAATGGCGCTGCATCTCCGTCTTCTCGTTCGCCAGCTTATCGTACTCCACTTTGAGGCTGCGAGGGCAGGAGAAGACGCTCAGGCCTGGCGCCTACGCGGCCTCCTCAGAGACCCAGACCCCAGGGCCTCGGAGAGCCACTTCTCTCCGCTTCCCCAGCGCCCTGAGCACCCCCATTATCCATCATCCACTGGGCAGTGGGGATGGCCCCCTGAGACCCGAAACCAGGCTGTGCCCAATTCCAAACTTCCCGTGATCTGCCAGGGGGACTCAACGCGGCCACGCGGGGGCGGGCCCTTAAGCCGGATAAAGACCTCCGAACCCCCCCCCCCACACACACCACCGGGAGTGCTTTCGGGGGGCTGGGCGACCGTGGAACTCAAAGGGTTAAGGCGGCGCACACGGAGAGGGGAAACAAAAGGCGGAGGCCCCGCCGCCCCGGGTCGGCGTCCCCTCTGTCCCCGTAGGGGGAAGCAGGAGCGCGCGCAGACCCCCTCCTCGCCATCCCGGGGCCACCCCCCCCCCCCCGCCTACCTTACCTGTGATACTGAGCTTGCAGGAACTGGAATTCGTCTTTGATCCTGTCACAGGACTCGGCCACAGTGAATTTAAATCCCGGCTGCCCAGGTTGATGGGGAGCCTGGAGCCCACGAGGACGACACAGGGGAGAGGAGTGGACACACATCAGACGGGCTCCAGGAGGCCCTTTCCTCCGCTAGGTCCCCGGTTCCTTCCCGGTGATAGCCACCAGCAAGGCCACCACCCCGGAACCTTCCCAGCAAGTTTTTCTCCTCTCTCCCGACGGGGTCTGGAAGGGGGCGCCCCGACCAGCCCCAAAGCCAGGAGGGTTCCCATGGCCAAAGTGCCCTGGGGGCGACTTGGAAGACTTGAGAGAGGGGTCCCGGAAGGGTGCCAGAGTCCCCCATCCAAGGCAGGCCGCCCCCGGCCACTCGACCGCAATTACCCTTGGCTCTCTACTGCGCCCCCCCCCAACCACAGCCCCTTTGTGTGAGCGCACACACGCGCGCGCACCATAAAGGTAGCAACAAGCAAAATGGAGGTGCTAGATAAACTGCCTCGTTTACCCTGCCATGATAGATGCTTAAATAAGCCTAGTTGCAATTACTCACCGGATGTCTGCTTTGCGGATACATGGCAGGGAGGGGTCGCGATTCCGAGAGCTTGGAAGCGCCGAGAGCTCTAGCTGGGGATGTGCGCGGGAGGGGGGAGGCGAGCCCGAGCGGGGGGCGGCCGGGGAACCGAGAGCTCGCCCCCGGCCCCCCCAGCCCGCTCTCGCAACGAAATCCCAGAGTCGGGCGTGCGCTCCAAGTGCAGACAAAGAGCGGCGGAGCGAGCGGCAAAGTCGTCGGCGGGCTCGCGCTTTGTGCGCCTAGGGCTCGGCCGGCTTCGGCCGGCCGTCTTCCCCCGGCTGCGTGGACAGTGTCAGAAGCCGGGGCTGTGCGGACATCGTCGGCTCCCCGGTGGCTCCAGTGCGGGATCCCGAGGCCGAGGGTGGGGGGATCCTCCTGTCTCCTCGCGGGTCACTCAGCACGATGAGGCTAGAGGGGGGCGCGTCTGGGCAGCCCAGAGCATCCGGGGTGTACGGGTCAGGTCCCAGAGGTGGCCAGGGCCGGAACTCGTAGAGAGAAGAGAAAGAAGGCAGGCCACTGGGGTGACGGCTTGAGGACCGAGGGTGAGGGCTGGAGCCCAGTGAGGGCGCTTCGACGCCCCCCCTCGGAGAGGAGAGCCTGCTGTTCCTTTTGCTCCGGTAGCCGCGGCCAGCCCTTGCCAGGGTCGAGGAGGAGGAGGAGGAGGAGGAGGAACTCCAGGCTCAGTCGGTGCAAATCGTGTGCCCCTGCATCCTAACTCCAGCCGGTACGAGAAGCCTCGGCCAAAGGGTCTTCTCCGCTCCCAAGTGGAGCGTCAGCGTCCCTAGCGAGGAGTGGTCGGCGTCCCTGCCGCCTCGGAGCGCGCAGACTGGAGAGCGCGGAGGGGGAAGACGTAGCCCGAGCCCGGGAGCTCTGCGGCTTCTCCGCTTCCTCCCAGCCTGGCTCACCTCACCGCTCTCCGACAAACCCCCAAAACACACGCACTCAACACACACGCACACACACGCACACACACACAAAGTGCCTCGGACCTGCGGATACCACACACAGACAGGAGAAGGGGGCCGAGCACGAGGTCTGAACTGCCGCGAGAGCAGTTCCAAATAGGGACTGAAAAGTAACAAAATAATGTGGCGGCTTCGCCCGGCGCCGGCCAATGGGAGCGCGAGGCCCCCACGTGGGGCAACGGGGCTCGGACGGCGACTGGGCGCCGCCGGGCGCGACGTCACAATGCCCTCTTGTGTCTAAAACTATGCATGAAAAGTAGCAATCAGGCCCTACCCGCTGGTGACTTTCGCTTGGGAGTGAAAAACAGCGCTCCTCACATCAGGAATTAACCGAAAGACATATAATAAATAGATGTATATTATAGTGCTGGGCTGCTAGGTTTTCCCCCCCCCCTCTTTTTTTTTTCCCACGATCTACTAGCAAATAATTATTTGGCGGGAGGGGAAGAAGAGAAAACGAATAACAACAACAAAAGGGGGTTTAAAAAAAAAAAAAAAAAAAAGGACAAGCTGTACAATCCTCAAAACCTGTGGCTGGTAGTAATGGATCAGTTGATTCTGTAAAGGCGGCGAACGATTGCCCCCCTCTAATCTCATTAGGGCTGCAAAGCAGCCCAATTAGATACTATAAAACAAACAGAATCACTGTCAGTTTAATGTTTTCACTTCAGAAGATTTAGGACCGATAAAATGCTAGCTCCCAAAGTTACCCCCGACCTCTAAGACTGCTCCCTAAACTGAGTTTCTCTTTTATCCGTTTCTGTCCCCTCTCCCACCCTTGGGCGCCCCGCTTTCCTCCTTTGTTCATTCGCCCTTCTTTTCAGAAAGCCAAATAAACAGCGCCTGTGATGCTCGGCGGCGGCCGCCGAGGGGGAAGTCTGAGAACTCTGGCTTGGCGGGCAGTGCAGATGGAAGGGCCCGGCTGTCTGCGGACAACAGGCTCGGTAGTGTGGCCGGCCCCGTTGGGGCTCTTGCCCTTCGGGGACAGCTACGTCCTGGCCTGTGGAGGAGGGCTCCTCAGCTGCGCTCCAGGCCCGAGGTGGTGAAGGGCTTGCTTGCACGGAGTTGGGGGCCCTCCTGGCTACGACCCGGAGCTCCGACCAGGTTTCTTGGCCTGCTGGCCAGCCCCGACCACATGCATCGGCAGCCACCCGTGGAAGAGCAAGCGACTGCGAGCCTGGAGCGTCCACGGTCACCAGCCTGGACGCCCAAAGGGGGCGCAGACATTCGACTCCGTGGCCCATTTGCTCGCAGACAGGGGTCACGTCGGGGCAATACTGCCCACCGTGCCCGCGGTGCTCGGAGAGCCACCGCCAAGTGGGGCCGCCCAGGTGTCCCTGGGTCCCTCTCTTGCTTTCCCACCAAGCACGCACTCCGGGCCCGCTGCGGGCACGCGCGAGCCTCGGCCGCGCGCCCCCGGAATCTATATTTTCCTCTCATTAGGAGCCCGAGGAGGTTCGCGTTTGCATCTTAATGAGGAGCTGGGAGCGCGCGGGGACCTCCACGTGAGCGGCCGCCCCGAGATGGAGCCTCCCCAGAACCCGCTCCGGCCTCCGGCCGCGACCGCGCTCTCCTCTTCATTTATTTATTCTCCTAAATAAAAACATAAATCGTGTACGGCGCGCACCGAAAAGGGGAGGGTGGGGGGGCAGGGAGAAGCACAGCTCGACAGATGCGAGCATCTGGCCGCAGCATCCATTAGTCTCAAAATGGCTCCTCTTTTGAGCTTCCCTCTCCCCTCCCCCTTCTTTGCCCTCCCCCTTACGTCACGGGTGGGCGCACCCGCTTCCTACCCGACCCCGCCCCTTTCTCGCTCCGGCTCCCACGTGGGGAGCGCTGGCCCCGCCCCGGAGCAAGCCTAGAAACCAATCATAGAGAAGTAAAGAGCCTCTTGACTACTGATTGGCGGAGATGCTGGGAGCTGTCAGTCCTTGGCCAGAGCTGTCAGTCAAAACCACGCGGGGTGGGGGAGCGCTGACAAATGCCGAGGCTTCTGAGCCTCCCGCTTGCAAATAGTGCTTGGAATGGCTGCTTAATTAGCTTTGAATGGCTTTTCCTTCCAGCTCAAACAATCTGTCACTACCATGTGGTATAAAGGAGCCATGCATAAAAAAGTAAGCAGAGGCTAAATATCAATTTGATTTTGTGTATCAAAGGAATATTTTATTTTTCTCCCTAGTAATGAAACGTATCAATTTAAATAATAAAAGGTAAAAACACACACAAACCCTGTTTAAAAAAAAAAAAAAGAACAAGAAGAAAAAAGAAAGAAAAAAAGAAAGAAAGAAAATCAAACCCCTAACTCCACGATGTTCCGACTCATGCGCACGCCTGAAATAGGTAATTTCTATGGACCGTGTGGAGGAGGAAGTCTGAGACTCCTTCTCCACCGCCCCCCTTTAAACTTGCATTTAGTGTTTTGTTATCCTGGTCCTAGGAGTGGTGGGGGAGGGGTGTCAAGGGGAGGAGATACGGGGTTGGGGAGAAAGGAGAACTTTTAAGGGATCTCTTTGAAGCTGCTAATCAAAGTTCAGGGGTTTTAAGACCCCTTAAACTTGGGGGTCCTACAGCAGGTCTTGATTTGGAAGCCGAGAAGAGAGGGGGGAGATAGCGGGTGTGCTTGTCGCCCAGATTTATTAAACACAATGCCTTCAAGATGCCGGGCCAAGGCGCCTAGCTCGGCCTCCTCCCTCTCCTCCGTCTCCCTCCGGACTGGCTCCAACGGCGCCCTCCGGCTGGCGGCCACCGAAGCCCTGGGCTTCCAGGTTGAGTCTACGCGGACTGTGTACAGAAAAGCAGCTCTGTCTCCGGCCTGCGTGCTGCTGCCGTGGCAGTGGTGCTCCCGAGGACCCCCACGAGCCAGCGCTCGTGTGAACCCAGGCGCCAGCACCCAGCCTGCCACACGGAGGATGAGGGTGATGGATGCGGTTTTGCAGAGCGCCGCCCCCACGGCAGTGCCGAACTGCAGCGGCGCACCCCACAGTGAGGAAGGACAGCCCTTGAGAGTTTAATAAGTACAAAGCAGGCCATGGTTACCCACTACGTCCTCACTTCACTCCCAGGCTTGGCTGATGGCCCGTCTTATAGGATAGAAAAGAGAGGCTGAAAACACACAAAGCTTAGTAATGGGCCCCGAGCTAAGCAGAGAGGTCAGAATTGGAATCCAGGACAGCCAGATCCACAGCCAAACTCAGAAACATCTTTGTTCAAGATGAATCCATATGAGCATTAGCTGAAAGACATTTACTAATCCGTTCATTCTAGCCTCCTCCGGAGGTCTGGAGGTGGAGCCTCTGGCTCCTGGTTCGCCCCTTCGCCTTAGCTCCCAACCCTTTCTCTGTTACCAGAGCCCAGAGTGGGGTGCTCTGGAACCAGGTTCGGGTCCCTTAAGTTCAAAGCTTGCCACTGCTCAGAACTTCCACCCCCATGCCACCCCACAAAATTTGTAAGAAAAGGAAATATGCTTATTTTATGCTAGAGAAAGATGCACACAACACCCTGTCCGAAGCGCTTGACAATTATTTTTAAAAAAGGAGGGGACCGAGGAAAAAGACTTCAAACAGCTCTGTCTCCAGTTCTAATTGGAAGCGTTTCAACTGTTTATGTTACAAGAAGTGTCAGGGTCATTTGCTACCGGAGAGCTGACTTTTCATTGGCTGCTTAATTGAGTACCTCCGAGTCCACCCCACGTGGGAGAGGAATTCCTGGCACATTTAAAAAAAAAAAAAAGTCACACGGTAAGATGGAAAGCCCGAGATGGATCTGAAGCAGCGGAGCCCCCTCCCCCGCCCCCCAGCTTCTCATCTGGGATGTAGGATGACTGTGGGAACTTGGAGTGGGGACAGAGATGCTTTTCTGGTTCCTTAAAAATAAATCCGAAACACCTTAGATTAGTGGTATGTATTTTTCTCCGGAATTAAGGGAACTGCCTCTGGCCAGCCACCAGACTGTGGCCTGCCCTTTGAGGAACTGGTCTCAAGGTCTGGGGTGGAGTTGGAAACCTCTCCTGTCAACCCCAACCCCCAACTGCTACTGGCATTGATTTTTGGGAAGCCTCTTGTTTGAGCTGGCCAAAGAGAAGGGTCTTCTCCCTCATCACACCCACCTCCCTTTGGTTGCTTCTGTGGCTCCCTTATTATTTATGTTCAGTGCTAGAACAAGTCTGCCCCCTCCCTTTCCCACCCTACCCCCATCGGTCAGTAATCCCAGACCTTCCTCCACAAGGCAGCACCTCACTGTGAAGCTAGAAGAAGGGGAATTTGTATTTGTTTAACAAATTTAACACAGTGCTTCCTCTGCACCAGATTCCATTCTAAGCACTGGGCAAATATTAACAAACTTAATCCTCAACCAGTGAATAAGGACAGTGCCATGGATGGCACTCCCACCGAGCAGATGGGTAATTGATACTACTCTCTATTACAATGACTTACTCAAGGTCACTGTGGTGGTTGATGGACTTGAATCCAAGCAACTCAGCTCCACAGTCCACACCTTAACTACAGGTGCTCTGCCGGACAAGGCCCCAAGATGAGCCCAGCTCACTTCAGGAAAGAGGGTCTAGACTTCTAGGTGGAAGGACTTCCCAAGGTCTCTTAAGCTCTCTTTCAACTCACCAGCTGGGTCAAGTTCTGTGACGTTGGGGCACGCATGTGTGGACTCTTTCTAAGCCTTCATTTCCTCATCTGATGAGTGGAGATAGCAGTCCTGTCCACCTTGGAGTATTGCTTCCAAGATCGATGGACGTCATTCAAGTGGTACTTGGTAGAGGCCTGGCACATTAAATGATCAATAACAGTGAGCTCTGGTAGTCCTGAAGAGGATGTATCATCAATAGCTGGGAATTCAGCTTCTGGAAGTGTGTGTGTGTGTGTGTGTGTGTGTGTGTGTGTGTGTGTGTGTGTGTCTGTGTCTGTGTGTCTGTGTCTGTGTCTGTGTGTGTGTGTGTGTGTGTGTGTTCCAGCCAGAGTCAAACATGGTTTCCATAGTCCTTAATAAATAACCTTGGCTATTCCTACAGCCCCCGAGCCCATCAGGGAAAGCTTGGGTGAGGACAGGAAGGGAAGACTGGGAAGGAGGGTAATTCAGAGCCTTTGAGTGGATGGGGATGATAGAAGAGGAGAGAACCTGGGTACCAGCTGAGAGTGGTGTGAAGGGCTTCTCTTGAGGACTGGTTGGGAAGGGAGGATTTGAGCTCAGCCTAGAAGTGTAGACAAGCTCTGGGCAGAGAAGTCCAGGAGGGGCTTTCTCTCTCCCACGCCTTCCAAGGCAATCTCCCTTTCTTAACAGTTTTGTTTTACTACCTAGCAGGCTGTCACTTGGTTTTGAGGAAGGAAGCTAAGCACAGGCTTAAAAACAAAAGAATAAAACACCTTGTCCTCATCCCCCACCCATCTTAAGAACCTTCTCATCTAATGGAGGATGTTCCTGAAGACTGCTAAGGTCAGGAGGGAGGGATCCACCCATGCAGTCGCTGTTTCTACATCTATAAAATGGAAAGAATGGTATCTGGATGCTGACTCATCAAGAATCACCTACAATATGCAAGTACTAGAATATTTGAGAAGCCCTTGCCTGTGGGTAGATGCAAGGCTAAGTCTAGGCTGCACGTAGAGCCGCAGTGTTAGAACTGCACAGGTAATAATACTGGGTATTAAGTTGGAGCTGGCAGTGGCAGAGGCTGCCTGTGAAGTGCTGTGGCGTTGGTTGACCAACTAAAGTTCCCAACAATAGCAAAGCAGCCCAGCTAGGACTCTCTGGAGAGGCCTGGGATATTGGATCTGCTTGGTGGCCCCACTACCCCTGTCTAGAAAGCGAAGGCAACCAGACTACCAGGTGATGATTTACAAATAGGCTATCATGTCCACCTGGGACTTTGTGGGGGGCAGGTGTGCAGAGTAGGCATGGAATGTGTTTGTTCACCTGTCTTTAGCAGAAGCCTGAGACTAGAAACATTCTCCTGGCACCTCCTCCCAAGCTAGGCTGAATTGCATCCTGCTGTTCCCAAGGTGCACTTTGCTGACCTCTATTGACTAATGGCACTGGGTTTCCATGCCTCATGCTGGAACCGGGTAAATATTTATCGAAGTGATTGGGAGTCCTAATTAAGAGATTTGTGCCATTTCTCTTTCCTTTTTAAAGATTCAAAGCTGAGGCTTAGGAGATTAAGAAATAGTTTGCTGGTATTAACGCATCCATTTTAGCAAGGGTGGAGAATTACCCAGGCCAGTGCGGGTGGGGGAGGGGGAGGGGGAGGGAGGGTGCTCAGGGAAGTATCAAGCCCAGATGAAGGAAGGCTAGGGCAGAACTCTGGCCCTGTGCACATTGTCAGCCCAGGTGATGGGACTGAGATGGATTTGGAAGAGAGAGGCGAGAATATTTGCCTGGCAGCCTTTTTTGTTTTATCCCTTCCAATTTTACTCTGTCCTTTTATTAAATGGATTTGCAAATGTGTTTGTCATGCGCACACAGTGATAGTTTGATTGCTTATCAGGTGTGCTTTCCTGCTGGTTCTCAACTGAGGGTGATTTTGCCCTCTAGGGGCATTAGGCAATATCCAGAGACACTTTTTTGTTGTCGCAACTCAAAAGTAGGGGTGCACTGTTATGTGGTTTGCAATGATGATGATGATGGTGATGGTGGTGATGGTGGTTGTTTATTCTCTCATCATTTCTGTGTTAGTGTGCATGTAGAGGTCAGAGCACAGCTTTTGGGAGTGAGTTCTCTCCTTCCACCCTGTGAGTCGTAGGGATCAAACTCAGGTAGTCACACTTGGCTGCAAATAGCTTAACTCAGTGAGCCATTTTGCTGGCCCACAACTGATGTCTGCAGTGAGTGGAGGCTTCTAAGCATACTACAGTGCTAAAAAATAAAAAAATAAAAAAAAAGCAACCATGTAATCTATTTATTATATGGCTCTAATTCTAACAGTGTTGAAGCTGGGTAACTTGCATATACTGTATTAGTTACTCTCCTGTTACTGTGGCAAAATATATGACCAAAACAACTTAGGGAGGGAAGGGTTTATTTTGGCTCATTTTCCGAGGGTCTAGTCCTTCATGACGGTGAGGACATGGTAGTGGAAGTTAGGTCTTCTAGTATAGAAATTGATCCTTTCCGTAAATCAATCAAACAAAGTTCTGGGGCCTTCAAAAGGTAAGGAGGCAGGGAGAAGATGGGGAAGTAGAGATCTTGACCTCAGAGATATCCCCCACCCTGCAATCCCGGAAACCCACAGGAGTGGGAGGGAACTGACTCTGTAGCATCATTGTCCTTTGACCTACAAATGTGTATCCCTTCCCATCAGGCACAAACCATTACACTAATAATAAATAAATTTTAAGATCTAACAGAAACAAGTAAGCGTTATTGAGGCTGTGGAAAGACTAGAACTTGTGTGCTGTTGGTGAGACTATAAAGTTGTGTAACTGATTCAAAGTCAGTGTGGCAGTTCCTCAAGGTGTTAAAAATAGAATTAGCATGTGACAGAGCAGTCTCGCTTCTTGTGTATATGCCTAAAAAAATTGAAACCAGAGTCCGAAAGAGACAGTAGCACAACTGAGTGCATGGTGCAGGATGGTTCATCATGACCAAGAGGTGGAAGCGACCTCAATGTGGGCCACAAGGCAAGTGGATAAATAAAGAATATCTGACACATATATACAATGAAATATTACCCAGCCTTTAAAAAAGAAAGAAATTCAATTCCATGCTACGGTGTGGATAAATCTTAAGAGGTTGACTTTGAAGGAAGGTAGTCATGGGCAAATCAGTTCTAATGAGTTACTGGAGTTGCCAGGCACAGAGAAACAGAAAGTAGAATGTTTGTTGTCATGTGGGGAGGGCAAGTACAATGGTTAGGGTCACAGAGTTTCAGCTTGGCCAGATGAAGATGTCTACATTAACTGCATGACTGTGAAGAGTTAACACTATCCTTTGTATAGTTAACAGTGGCAGATTTTGTGTGATGCATCTCCCTTGGTGGGTAAGTTCTGTGGCATTTTAAGCTCAGTTCCTGGAGATTATGGCCTCAGCTCTCTCTTCTTGCCTAACACAGCAATTCCTTCTATTAGTGTGGTCTGTTTCAAACAGAAGAGTGAGTATCTGGTATCTGGCCTGCCTCACACAGCCCTGCCTCTCCCAGCACCTTCTTTACCAAGGTGTCTTCAGCCTGGCTTGGGCTATTGTGAGTATGTTATCTTTCTATAATTGTTTTTTTTTAAACGGCTTTTTAAAGTACATTTAATTTACCTAGTGTGTGTGCACTTGATCACAAATGTGCATGTGTATATGCAAGCATGAATGTGCACATGTGTACGTGCACATGCACACACACCATGGTGCATATATGAGGTTCAGAAGACAACACAGGGAAATCAGTTTCTCCTTCTATGTGGATCCTGGGAGTCAAATTCCTATCACCAGACTTGGTAACAAACACCTTTACCTATAAAATCAACTCACTGACCCTCTCTGATGTTATTAGTTCATAATAATAGTGATTCTGGGACTGGGGAAACTGCTCGGACAGTGAAGGGCAGATAAAGAGCTAGGTGTAGCACATGTATTTGAATCCCAGTGCTGGAGAGAATAGAAACAGGTGAATATCTGAGGCTCACTGGCCAGCCTACTCCATGAGATCCAGGCCAGTGAGAGACCTTGTCTCAAAAAGACAAGGTTGATCTCTGGGATCCAAATGTGCACACGCTAAGAAAGAGCATTGATACCAGTGACATGTGGCCCTCAAGCTGTTCATAAGACAGGTAGACAGGTTGGACACCTGACTCTCTTTACCTTCCTATATCATTATTCTTTGGTTTTATTTTATTTAACTGTGGATGTGTACGAACAGCATATACAAGTTAGCGAATTTGCCCTCAGAGGCCAGAAGAGGATGCCATATCCCTGGCAACTAGAGCGAGGGGCACTTGTAAGCCACTGGTCAGGGGTGCTAGGAACCAAAGCTGGGTCCTCTGCAAGACACACCGTGGCTTCCTTATCTGTAACATGGGATGACGGCAATCTATGGGAATGGAACAGAATAACAGGTCAGAGGGAGCTGACTGTCAGAGAGTCATCATCATCTCATTGAGCTCAGACTCCTTTGCTTCTCTACCTAAATCCAAGCATGCCTGCTTTCCGACCTGGAATTGGAGTCTCTGCACTTGGAGTTTAAATATGTCTCATATTGATGGGTCTCCAAGAAACCAGGACCCAAACACTAGCCGTCAGTGCTAAACACAGGCCCTAAGAGCCCTGGGAAAAGACAACGTGGAATCAGGCATGGTGATATACGTTTTTAATTCCAGTTCTCAGGAGGCAGAGGAAACAGATCTCTGTGAATTCAAGACCAGCCAGGTCTACACAATGAGGCACTGGGAAAAAAAAAAAAAAGAGCAGCGGCAGCTTGGGTAGAATGACTTTTCAAGGTAGTAGAACATAGCATTACATGTGTGATAGAGTGAAAGGGTGGGATCCTGTCTTTAACACCTGGATCCTTCCTTTGGGAGGCAGAATCAGGCTGCTCACAGTTGACACTCAGGGCTTAGGTTAACAGAACATCCACTGCAGCCTGGTTAGCTGGAGACATGGGGGACTCCTAACTCAAGAGAGCCAGGCTATACCTTAACAGGAAGAGCTCTACCTGACAGGTCTGTGAGTAAGAGCTTCAGAGACCTCCGAGACAGTGTTGGTGGAAACAGCATTGCAGGGCTGAAGAGGGCTGATGGGGGACTGGGACCTGCAGATGAAACACCTACATACACATTTAGGAAGGGTTCCCCCCAAAGGAGCTGAGAGCCCTCAGAAACATATGCCTCAGCCCTGGTTGGCTGTTGGCTAAGCAACTTGGTGGGTGTTCACAAACTACTAAAATCAGTTACAACTGAGTGGGTGTCAGGATTGGGCTCAGCCATGTTTGCACAGCCAGCTCATTGGACTGCAGGGCATTAGTACCAAGGTTGCAGAGGTGCTGCTTCCCAGAGACCCCATGGACAGTCTTCATATGCCCTGCTCAGAAAAACTAGCATCCAGACTTCCTTCTTGCCTGGCAGTCCTGCTCTTCCCTTAAGTCTTTTCTGGGGAAATCTGCTCTAAAACTCATTAAGATATCCTCATTTTAGAAACAGAAAACCCGAATCTCAGAGCTGTGATTATTGTGCGTGACTTTGGTTACTATGGAGAAGTAAAACAAAAGCAAGGGATTCAAAAGTTGGGGTGGGGTGCAAAAACTCCCCCCAGATTTGTAAAGCACCACCTGTTTCTCACTGGACCCACAGCTCTTGAGGGAAGAGCTCCAGCCCAGGTTTTACAGCCAGCCTTCCCAGGCAGGGCTGAGCAACCCCTTGGAAGAACATTTTAATCAGCCACCTTGTAGCTGCCTCTCTTGGCCTTTGCTTTCATTGTCAGAGTCTGTGTCAATAGCTGGAAATCCAGGCACAGCCCACGGAGACATCTCCTCCCCATCCCAAGCAGAAATCCCACAAAGGGCAGGACTCCCCCCTTTATAGGGAAAACAAACAAGTCTGGGGGCTCCCAGGGGCTGTGGGCTTGGGGGAGGGGCGAGGGCAGCCAGCTGGCTCAGCTTGGCCCAGGCTCCCATCCTCACTGGCTTCCCACTCTTAGCTACCTCTCCAAGCAGATCAGGAAGTGGAGGAAAGCTGGAATCTGCAGAGTTCAGCAGACTCAAGCCTCAACCTGCTTCCAGCCTAGCAATCCCACTGGGTACTGCTGTCCCAGCCAGGGTGACCTCTGAGCAAATAAGGCACAATCTACTTCATGCAAAACCTCTCTATAGCTCCCTGTAGCCCCCAGCCTTGTCCTTTCCATCCCCGGCCTCCTTAGGTGGGAAGACCCCACCCCTTCCACTCCAAGACACTTTTCTTCTGTGACTCTTTATAGTACCTCCTTGGTTGGAAAACTCACTTCCCAGCTGTACTACCCAGGTGTGTTTGACTTGTATTGGATGATACCTTCACCCAGGGTGTCCTGCCCTTCTGCAGTTGGACACCTATAGGTCCCTCCTCCAGGAAGTGAGGGTGTTTAATGAGATCCAGAATCAGCTAGCTAGGGACAGACCTCTGAGCGTATCTGTGAGGAAAGTACTAGACTAGGTTACCCTGAGGTAAGAAGAGTCATCCGAAAGGTGGGCATCACGGTCCCATGGCTGTAGACCTGACTGAGTAAAAAGGGAAAGGCAAGCTGAACACCATCATTCACATCTCTCTCTCCTCCAGTCTGTGGGTGCGGTGTGACCTCGGTGCCGGCTATGATCCTTCCCCCGCCATGGTAACAGACTGGACCCTCAAACTGTGAACCAAATAAGTTCAAGTTGCTTATGCCCGGTGTTTAATCACACCAACAAGTCACCAAAGTGTCACCAGCCTGGCCTTCTGTCAGTACTAGAAATTGGGTAGTTTCTCTCCTAGGTTCCTTTGGCTTCCTTGGATAAAGACCACACTGTGCAGACAAGCAAGGCTTCCCAGGTGCCTCTACCAAGGATAGCCAATAACTACAGCCCAGGCCTCGGCTCTCTAGTGCTTTTCCAGTCCTTACTGGACTCAGAAATGGTTGATGGCTACCACTTGACTCCACTGCCAACACACACCATTTCCAGACCACTGGGAGGAGCCCCATGCTATTCCCTGACCCACCCCCACCCATCCTGCTGGTCAGGAGTTTTGCTTCTGGCTCTGCCTGCTTTCTCTTTCACTGCAATGCTGGGTCCACTGTTTGGGAATTTAGCTTCTGGGGTGTAGAGTGGGAAGGTACCCTCCTCCACCATCCAGCTGACAGGAATGGTAAGTACAACTGGGATAACAACATCTTGCACAGGCAACCCAGAAGTGGATGGAAGGGGCTTTCCACTCCTGCAGAGCTGGTATCCCCAGCCTACCTGAAAGAGAAATGAACTGGGAGCCCTCGTGTCTTCTGGTCACCACTCAGGAGTGCTTGGGGCACAGGGTGAGTAAAGTGGATGTCAAGGAGTATCAGAGTCAGATTCCCTGGATGACGACTGTGATTCTAACAGGCCATTTTTCTTCTTTGCCAGTAGTCAGTCTACTACTCGTGGAGGTTGTTGGGCATCATGCCTCTCAGCAACCCCAATCGCTGCACTGGCTTCCTAATTAAATCTAAGAAAAATTCAAGTTCTCTTGTGGTCCAGCAGGCCCTCCGGATATGTCCTGGTGTCCTCAACCCCCATCACTGGCTCATTCCTCTGTGATGGACATAGATAGCTCTCCCTACAGGCCTTCACGTTAGCTGATTCCAATTTGTAAGGTTCTTTTCCCGAAAACTCGCTGATCTAAGTGCACTGTTCAGCTTCCATTCCTTTCCAATGGAGACCTCAGCCCTGAGCTAGTGACCTCCCTGGTCACTCATTTAACACTGAAGTCAGCTTCACTCTGCCTCACCAATGCTGACACCCTCCTTACTCACAGTCAACCTAATACTGTGTCTTTATTTCCTAGCAAATCATGGAACTTGCTCAGATTGACTGTCTGTCCCCTGCCTTTGAAGGTCAGCCCCATGAGGCCAGTGCCTCTACCTTGCTCACTGCTGTGGCAGTACCCAGTACAAGGGGTAAGTGGCAGGGGTGTACTTAGCAAATACATGTGGGCAGAGGCAGGAACCTCAATGCTGGGCTGAGGCATTAACTCGGTCTCTAAAGTGCATGTCATGCGTACCCAGGCACCTGAATTTCATCCATCCCTGAACTCATGCTTAAAAGCCATGTGTGGAGCCATACATTTGTAATCCTAACACTGGGGAAGTGGAGAAAGGAAGGTCCTTATGGTTCATTGGCCAGGTGGTCTACCTAATCAATAAGCCCCAAGTCCTGGTGAGAAACCTTGTCTCAGAGAACAAGATGAATGGTCCCCAAGTGATGATACCCTAGATATTTTAGACTGACCTCTGGTCTGGTCTCCACATACATGCATGCATACATGCATGCGTGCGTGTGTGTGTGTGTGTGTGTGTGTGTGTGTGTGTGTGTGTGTGTGTGTGCATGTATGTGTATCCATTAGGGACACAGAGCCCAGTCTGACCCTTAGAAAGTGTATAGAGGATGTGATTAGGATTACTATGTTAAAATAAATAGGCAAAGAACATGAAAGTCACAAACAGCACCTCAAAATGAGGCAGGGAGGGCTCCTACAACTTTTCCTTCCTCTTCAGGTCCGAGGAGGGGACCCACTCAATGAGTGGGCCCTCGCCTGCCAAAGTCCTAACCTTCTATTCACCCAACTGCCTCCTCTGCCTCTGTCTACCCAAGGCTCCTTGGCCTAAGATCCTAGAATATCCTCCCTTGAAGGAACTTGGAAATGTGATGTCCAACCCCTATGCTACATTTTATAGTAGAGTACTAGGGCCCCGTATGGAAAGCAACTAAGGTTCCAGAGGCCTTGGTGGTACCCAGTTTTCCTACTCCCCTCATATCCAGACTTGCATCTGGCAAAGGACTTTCAAATCAGCCAGTCAGTGACATGTTTTAGCACGGAAGGCTTTACTGAGTAGCTTCAATCTTCACGTGGCTATGTTTGTACTAAATCACTTTTGTTGTAAAGAACAGAATGACAGGAAATCTGAAGTGCCTTGGCAAATCTGGGCTCTATTTGCATCATCCGTGTCAGCAGATATTTATTAAGGATATATTACATATATATCTTGGAGATGTAGAAGGGTAAGACACAGCTTTTGCCTCCAAAGAACTCTTCAGTGAGATCGGGCGATGGTGAAAGCCGCCCTACAAAGAGTACCAGGCTAGGGCTGGGATTCAGCTCAGTGGAGAGGCTTTGCCTAGAGTGTGTGAGGCCCAGGTTCCATTCCCACCATCACAGAAACCAAGCCAAACCACCATGATACCCAACAATCAGCCAGATAAGTTGAAAGCTTGCATTGTCCTAGTAACCTGCACATGGATATGCATAGCAACTTTTTTCATTTTTGCTCATTTATAATTTCCCAAATTGAGAAACAACCAAGATGGATGTCCTTGAAGATGCAAATGGCTACACTGTAGTACATACACATTATGAAATATTATTCAGAGACAAAAAAGGATATACACTGCTCAGCCCTGAAAAGACAGACAAGAAACCCAAATGCACAACACTGAAGGTGGCTGCCGTCTGAAAGGGCTGCAGTAAAATGGAAGGAAATGGCAAAATGTCGGTTACTGGTGTGGAGGAAGAGGCGGGATGAGGTGGAATTACAAGGGATATGTTAGAGCAATAGACCTGCCCTGTGTGAGATTGTGACAGTTGTCTATCATATAGTAAGACACCCAGTGTATGTCATATGCTGGGCAAATAATAGGTGTGCCATGCATTGTCAAGCCCGTAGAAAATTTGTTTCTGAAAGTAGTCCGAGGATGTATAACTCCCATGTGAACCGTGGGCTCAGATGATAATGGTATGTTGGTGCTGACTACAGCACACATATTATCTCCTAGGAGATGTTGCTAATGGGATAAGGGGTGCGGCGCGGCGAGGTGTACTTCTGAATCTTCTACTCCGTTTTTATTTTAATTTAAAAAGTAGAGCCTGGAAAGAGGACTTAAAAAGTTTAGACCACATGCCACTCTTGTAGAAGATCTGGCTTTGGGTCTTAGCATCCTCATAAGTGTCCGTAGCTCCAGTTTCAAAGGATCCAACGCTCTCTTCTGACCTCCACAAACATCAAAAACGCATGTGGTGGGTATACAGACATGCAGGCAAGAGACTCACCAGTCCACATAAAATAATATATTACTATGGGAGCTTCCATCTCAGCGTGACTGCGGAGGTCAGAGGACAGCCCTGTGGTATCCTGCCTCTCCTATCTTTGTGGTTTCTAGAAGCAGTGAGGTTTCCAGTGCAGTATGGGCCTTTACCCACCAAGCCTCCTCGATGGACCCAACTCTGTTTTTCCTCAGTCCTAGAAGGGTCTGTGAAAAACTAAAGTTTATTAGACTTTTGCTTTATTTATTTTTATTTTATTTGGGTTTTTTTTTTTTTTTTTTTTTTTTTTTTGAAACAGGCTTCCTCTGTGTAGTTCTGATTTCCCTAGAACTCACTCTGTGGACCAGGCTAGATTCAAACTCAGAAGACCCACCTGCCTCTAACTCCTGAGTGCTGGGATTAAAAGCATGCTCCACCAGCCCCCTGACTGTTACATTTATTTTTGAGACATAATTAGTAGAGAGAAGCAGCCCTAGAGAAGTTCAGAATAGATAAACCACACAGATCCACACTCCAGGAAAAGAAGATTGTAAAGACCCCATTTCCCCCTGTTCACTCAGTGGCCATGGCTTTCATGAAGGATTACCTTGCAGCTACACTTTTGCCGGCTTCTTCACTGCTGAAGCAGATCTTTTTGGGGATCCCAGTGGGTTAGATATTAAGGATTTTGCAAGGCTATTACCTGGGCTCTCTATAGTTTCAACAGCGCTGAGCTGTGGAGACCTGGGTGTCATAGCAGTGTGGTGAGCTTGAGGCAAGCCTAGGATACATAGCATACTGTCTGGGGGAAAAAAAAAGCTATCAGCATGTTGTATGAAGCTCTAGCTCATTATCATTCATTCTCTCCTAGTTACTTGACACCAGAGCTCTTGGCCAGGATATAAGGCTGTGAGATGGTTAGCTTTAATTGTTACGATGTCACTTGGAAAGAACTGTCTAGATGAGGTTGGTCTGTGGACATGCCTTTGACGGACTGTGTCTTCATCACTGCTTAAGGTGGGGAGGCCCGCCCTGAATGTGGTCAGTGGCATTGCCCAGGCTTTAAGGTCTCGTTGTCTTGACTTCCTCAGTGATGGACTGTCGCCTGGAGTTGTAAGCCAACACAGACCCTTTCTCGTCTACATTGTGTTTGTCAAGGGTTTTTATCACAGCAACAGAGAAATTGAAGACAAAGCCAGGAAAGAAACAGAGGCCTGGGGTGCTTACTTAAACTCATGTTCTCCAAAGGGCCCAGCCATGCCAGCAGCTCTGGTGTTCTGTGCTGTGGCTCAAATCCCAACACCTGTCCATTTGTTTAGTCCAGGGTCACTGCCCACAGCCAACTGATAAACTTCAAGAGGGCATTTATACCACAGTCATGGGCAGATGCCCCCTACCCAGAACCCACTGGGAATTGTTTTCCAATTGACCACCATGCAGGTAGCCTCTGCTGGAGACATATTTTTCTCTTTTGTTCTGTCTCAACTCCAATGGGGCTTCCTCTGGTATGAAGTCTATAGTAGAGACTTGGAAGCTGATTAGGATCCCAGCATTCACCCCAGCATGGGTTTGGTGGTAATCTTAACACTGGTTGGGGGTGGCTAGAAGGATCTTAGGGACTTGATGACCAGTCAGTTTTGGTGAGCTCCAGTTTCAGTAAGAGACTGTCCTGGTTAGTTTTATGTCAACATGATGAGAGACAGGAGCATGTGGGAAGAAGGATTCTTCAGCTGAGAAAATGCCCGCATAACACAACATGTGCTTATAAGCAGGTCTTGATTAATGATTGATGTATGTGAACCCAGCTCGCTGCAGCATGTGGTGCCATTCCTGGGCTGCTTGCTCGAAAGCAGGCTGAGCAAGTTCTGAGGAGCAAGCCAGCAGCACTCCTCTGGAGCCTCAGCATCATTTCCGACTTCCAGGTTCCTCCCTTGAGTTCCCACCCTGATTCCCTTCAATGGTGAACTATGATCTGGAAGTGTAAGCGAAACCAACCCATTTCTCTCTTTGGGTCATGGTGTTTATCATAGCAACAGAGACTTTAACCAAGACAAGAGATCCCATCTCAAAACCCAAGGTTGTTGACAAAGGAAGACAACTAGCTATGGCCATGATCTCTGGTCTGCACACATGGGATGTACGCACATGCTCATGCAAGCATGAGAGAGAGAGAGAGAGAGAGAGAGAGAGAGAGAGAGAGAGAGAGAGAGAGAGAGAGAGAGAGAGAGAGAGAGAGAGAGAGACTCAGTCTAGCTACAGAGAGGCAGGAAGTGGCCTAAGGCATGACAGGTGGGAGAAAGGAAGAAATGGAAAACACCCTCATGGAGAACCCTTGCACAGGATTTTCTGTCTGTTCTACTTAAGGTCCAACCTCCTCCCTGCACCCTCCTCCCAGCGACAGATGATTTCCATTTTCCGCCTCACTAACTTCAAATTCTTGCCTGTCTCTTAGGAGCTACAGGCACACATCCTTCCTCCTTGTCAACAGGAATATCTTAGCAGACCTGTAAGCCCAGCTTTGTGATTTTAGCAAAGCCCCTGGAAGCTGCAACCCACATTCTTATCTCTGCAAGTCCACCCCATATTTATTTCTGAATCTTCTCCTTTTCTAGAATCTTCTTTTCTCTGAGGCCTCCACTCTGCTTTCCGATCCCTCTTTCCTGCCACTTGTAAATCCTGCTTCTGAACTGGGACTTGCCTTTGGTCATTTACACTTAGGTAAGAGTCAGCGGTAGACTGTCAGAAGCAGGGGATGAGCTCTGTCTTCTTCTCTTCATTGGGGCTCAGCTCAAACCTTCTCCATTCGATTTTTTTCTTGGAGAACTGACTTTTTTTTTTTTTTTTCTTAGACAGAGTTTCTCTGTGTAATGGTCCTAACCATTCTGGAACTCACTCTGTAGACCAGGCTGGCCTTGAACTCAGTGTTTCGCCTGCCTCTGTACCCTAAATGCTGTGATTAAAGGTATACGCTGTCACAGCCTTTATTCTTGAGAATTGTTTTTATTTATGATGATAAACCTTTGTCTGTAACACAAATTCTATTTTATATTTAATGAAAACTCAGAGCCAGATATTGGAGAAAAACTGGGATATCAGAGAGAGGAAGCAGACCACAATCGATTCCCACCCAGTCAACTTCTCAGAGTAAAAGCATCAGGAGTCCTCAGCCTGGCTCTTCACTTCTAGAGAATACCACAATGTCTGCCTACACCTCCCTTAAATATCTTCTTCACCCATTGTTTCACTTCCGGGTTCAACTCTGGATCATAATTCTAGAGTTAAGACTAAAGATGTGAGCTTTAGTTAAGACTACTGTTTGGTTGTTAGGCCTTGAACTCCCAGAAACACAGAAAGATCTCTGTCTCCTGAGTGATGGGATTAAAAGCACAGGTCACCACTCAGTCATTCCCATGCTGGGATTAAAGGTGTGAGTCACCACTCTCTGACCCTCAATGCTTGACTGTGGGAGATTCTGTCCTCTGGATATTCCAGGCTGATTTTATTAAATATGAGATATATGGCCACATTTACCTATCATCTTTATAGTCTTGACAAGTTGTGATACCTTTTCCTGCTTGTTCGTTTGCTTCTCCCAGCCCAGTGCCTGCCACATCAGTGCTCAGAACATTTCTCCAGACTGCACAAGCATTGTTCCTTTTGTGAAAATCTGCTTCATCCTCTCGCTGTCACTGAGAACCAAGCTCTGCCCCCTGTACCTCCTCGTTCTCATCTGTAAACGGGGACAACAGTATCCACCTTCCCTTTTGGGCTTTAAGCCTGTGATAAGGATCAGATGTGATGTCCTGTGCTGTTAGGGTGCTAGTGTGTGTCAGTCTTTGTGACTATTCAAATGCTATCTGCTTCCCCACGCCCCTTCTCTGTGAAGGGCCGAAAGGTTTTTCTAGGAAGAGAAGAGAGAAGAGAGTTAATATCTGTGTAACAAATATCACAGTCACAGCCAAATAATAACCAAATGCATGCCGTCTAACAGCCTTTATTAAGTATGGAGTCAGATGCTATCCCAGGCTCTTTGCTTCTAGAAAAGACTGACTGTGGCCCCCATTTTACAGGGGAGAAAATGGGCAGAGAAATCGTTTGTCACAGCATCTAAGATGGAGTCAGCGTTAGGTTAGGTTTTCTTGTTTTAGCCTAGGCTAGCATGGAACCCATTACATAGATGAGGATGACCTTAAACTTCTGATCCTCCTGCCTCTGCCTTCCAAATGCCGAGAAGCCATGCCACACCCAGTTGTGGACAGAGCCTAGAGCTTTCTGCATTCTAGACAGGAACTCTGCCAAATTAATTCCATGTCCAACCCCAGGTGCTAAGCTTTGGTGGGATTTTGCCAAGGACTCCTTAATCTAATAACTTTACCAGTTAATTTCAAGACTGTTGAGTTTACATTCAATACAACTTTGCCCCAGTGGCTGGCACTGGAGACCCAGAAGCAAATGAGATTGATCCTAGAAATATCAGTGGGGGTGGGACAGAAGATGTGAACTGTCAGAGCTCCGGCTGCCCCACTCAACCTTGTGTAGGGCTTCATGGTGTGTGTGTGTGTGTGTGTGTGTGTGTGTGTGTGTGAGAGAGAGAGAGAGAGAGAGAGAGAGAGAGAGAGAGAGAGAGAGAGAGAGAGAGAGAGAGAGACAGAGTTTTAGGAAACTCCCTGAGGTTCCAGAAGGGGTCTTTCTTGTCATTAGTGCTAATTTGGGACAGACCTAAAGTCCCCAAACCCCAGAAAACGAGCACAGAGGCAGCTTCTCTGTCCCCAGATAGTCACAGGTCACTTGCATTGGTGCCAGGCTCTGAGATCAATGCTAAGGATATTGTGGAATCAAGTATCTTGGACCCCAAACCCTGTCTTTTTCTATTCCTTCACTCACCTCATGACCCTGTGGATGCTGGATCTCCTTCTTGTAGAAACTCAGACTGCTAGCATAGGGGTTAGGTAACAGGGACTCAGGTCAAACTCAGGTCATATCTTTTCAGCCCAAGACCCTTGGGTCTGCCAGAGAAGGTGAAGAAGAAAACAACCCTCTCCACCCTCTCCCTGCCTTCACCACCTCTTCTTTCTACCAGATCACAGGAGCCAGGATCTCATTATCTCCAGTAATGTGGAGGCTTTTCATCTTCAAAGCCCTTGGCAGACTGTTCATCGGCTTCCCACTCCCACCCCACCTCAGCAAACCCCATGAGAGAGATAAGTGCTCTTGGGTTGGGAGGAGGACCCAAGAGAGGCCAGGGACTTCCCTTAAGGATGCAAGGCTGAACAACGTCGGGGGGGGGGGGGGGGGGGGGAGGCTTGGAGCCTTGGATTCTAGAACCTTCTCTTTATGGACACTGAGCTCCTTCTTTTATGGTGGGAGGGAGAGATCGCTTGGAGCAGGGAGAAGGTCAGATTCCCTGCCGGGAAGATGGCTGAGCAAGGGTCCAGTACCAAACATGTATCAAACATGTTCATCTCTTTGACATGGTAACATGATGTTGTATCTGCAAAGGTCGGGCTTTATACTGTATAATCGATTTACAAAAAAAAGCCCTCATATTTTAAGCAATTTCATGACTTTGTGTTGGACACACCTGCTGCTGAGACTACTGTTTCTTTTGTGAAATAGGGATGGTGTCTAAGCTCTGATCAGACCAGGGCCAAGGAGGTGACTGGCACAGAGTAGTATCCCTTTGAGGTGTAGGGTAGATGGGTGTGCCACCGTGGATTGTGATAGGGGAAGATGGGAAATAGAGACAAGTTGGGCGATGGGTTCGAGAGTGAAGACAAGCTCTTTCTTGCCCCACCCCCAGTCCCTAACCCCCAAGCCATCAGTTTTTCTCAGAGAGCTACCACTCCCTGAGGTATTGTATGGCTGGCAGAGGGGAGCTGATGTGGTCATCAATGGGAGTCCCTAACATCCTCTGCAAACAAAATGGTCCACTTCCAGAAACACTGAATGCCACATGCACATTGCCAAGCGAGGTCACTTCTGTCTGCCCAGCCTCTTTTACTGAGTCAGAGAATCAAAACAGACTGAGGTCCAGGTCATGCTTCTGAGATGCCTAGAAATGATTCCCTATCTCCAGCATCCCACTCAGAGACAGGTGAGGGAGAGTCAGCACACCTCTGAGGAGGCCTGGGCAAGGGTCTCTGTGGTGGCCCGAGTTCTCAGTAGCTGTCCACAGACCTGGGGCAAGGAATGTGAGAGGAATCCTCAGGTTCTTGAGGAAGGGGAAGGCAATGGGCAGTTAAGGCTGCTTTGTTGTTTCTGGCCAACCGACTTAGATTGGTATGGGGACCAAAGAGGAGAGCTGAGAAATGTCTACCACCCTTGAAAGTCATTCTTTAACAGTCTGTTACCTTCAGCTTCTCTCACCCTATCTGGGAAAACAAGGAAGTTGTTAATAGTAACTAAACATTTTTTAGATTTGTTTATCTTATTTTATGGGTATGAATGGTTTGCCTTCATGCATGCATGCCTAGTGCTTGAGAAAGTCAGATCCACTGGAACCGGAGATACAGATGGTTGTGATCCATCCTGTGGGTGCTGGGAATCGAACTGGGTCCTCTGCAAGAGCCACAAGTGCTCTTAACTGCTGAGCCATCTCCCCAGCTTCCTTTTCTCCAAACTCACTACAGTAGGAATTAAGTAAGATATGGGCAGACATCTGTAATCCCAGTACTCCAGAGGTGGAGGCAGAAGTTCAAGTTTATCCTTGACGATATGGTGAGCTCATGGCCAGCCCCACTCTGGCAGCCCAGTAAATAAATAAATAGTATGGAAATAAGTTCTCTGTTCTCGCCATCTTTTTCCTCCACATCCATCTCAGTATCTCGATCACAGTAGGAGATCGATTGGTAAGTGTTGAATAAAATAATAATAATAATAATAGTAATAATAAAAACCAACCCTCCACTGGCCAATGTACAAGACCACTCCCTAGGCATATTAAATGAGAATACAATCATCAATTGAACGTGCTTCCTTCAAAAGAGCCATATATCCTAGAAGCTCCATTCCACACGCCCAGATGGCAGGGCCTGGGAGAGTTCTGAGTTATTCCTATTGAAACTGTTTCCTCTCAAAGGTCCAGAGTTCAAAAGCAAGGCATTTGCCACAAACAATTGGGCCAGTGTGAGAGGATGTGGCTGGCAAGGCTCCAAGGCCTCGGGAGACTTTGAGTAGTTGCTAATGCAAATAGAAGGGAAGAGACTTGTCCCAGGGGCAAATGTGGTCACCCAGAAATGCAGCCTTTGGCAACAGAAGGAGAAATGGGAGGTTAGGCTCTGTGCTACAAGGAGATTGTCCTGGGGCTTTGGAGAGGTCTCGGGATTTCAGTCAGGAGGTGCAGGCCTCAGCAAGCAGCTGGCTTTCAGATAAGGGTTTCTATCTCTCCTATGTCTTAAGCTTTGGGAGGGAGGGTTGGCACATGCCTGTGTTCACATGCTTTAGTCAGGGGGAGAGGACACACAGGTCTTGTTCCATACTCTCCTTTGTTCCCTTGAGATAAGTTCCCTCACTAAACTGGAGTTTGCTTCTTGGGGTTAGACTTGCTGGCCATCGAGCTCTGGCCATCTACCTGTCTCCAGTCTCCTTGGTACAGGAGTTACAAGAGGGTCACCTGGCTTTTACATGGGTACTGGAAATTTGAACTCAGGATCTCATGCTTGAACAAGAGATGCTCTTAGCCACTGAGACATCTCCAGCGCTCAGAACAAGGTTTCTGCTCATCCAGTTCTGACTCACTTCCCATAAAAATTTTCCAAGTTCAGAGCTATGTGCAGAGCATATCAAGGAATTTTCCAGATTGGTGAACTGACTTCAGAATGAAGCCCTTTTCCTCATTTGCTGAGAAGACAGACCCCTCTAGTGAAGATAGGTAATATCTTTGAATGTCCTTCAGCTGTGACTTTTGTCCCCCACTGCTGACTTGGTACATGGTCCTCCCAGCTACCCTGCCTGTGCCCTTGCCTCCCTTCTTCCACATCACCTCTGTTCATACACTAGGTTGAGTTACCACCCTTTACTTGACGGCTTCTCTCCTCACACAATTACTAGGGATCCAGAGAGTAAAAATGGAAGGAAGAAAGGTTATGAAAGAAACAGACAGCATTTGGAGTTACCTGGATGCTTGTACACTAAGCATGCATCTAGCATCCATTAGCAATCAGCACTAGGCGTGGCCTAGGTGCTGTGTGGCATTTACTACATGTACGCATGCCTAGCCTCTCACCCCGCAAAGGATTTTATTCTCACAGTTTCAAGTGTATGTGTTTATATGGGGGGGGGATAGTCACGTGCAACAGCACCTGTGTGGAGGTCAGAGAGCAAATTTACAGAGTTGTGTCCCTCCTCCCACTGTGTTTAGAGCTTGAATGCACCACCGGGGTCACCCCGAAAACTTATCCACTGGGCCATCTTGCAGGCTTTCATTCTTGGGTTTAAAGCCCACATTTGCAGTAGTCATTGGTACTGTTGCCTTACGTTTTTGCTTCTCCTTCTGGACACAGAGTGGGATTTCGTTTCTTGACCAGGAAGGGCTTGGGCAGAGCCATGGGAACAGATCCAGGCAATGATGTGGGGGAGGAAGTAGCCATTATTCTAGGGTGCTGAACTTTTCCTGTTTCTTCCAGCAGCTGGACTAGGTGGCTGTCTCCTTAGCTTTCCTGACCCAGGATGGATTATGGAAATACTAGCAAGAATTACAGTTTGAGTATTTACACCATGGCTGTGGGCTTGTCTCACCCAGTCCGTGCTGACCAAAGCCTGGTTAGAGTTTGGTGAGGGATGTCCTAGATCAGATCGGCCTATGGGCATGACTATGAAGGCTTCTTAGTTGGGTTAACTGAGATGGGGGATCCACTCTGAGTGTGTGGGCAGTGCCATAAATCATGGGCTGGGTGGACCCCAGGCTGAATGAAAAGGAGAGAGGGAGTGGCCTGCAAGTGTCCCAGAACTGCTCCTTGACTGAGAATGTAATGTGATGAGGAACCTTAAGCTCTGGCTACTGTGAACGCACCCCCCCCCCCCACGTCCACATGATTGCCATAAGCCTTCTCTCCATTAAGTTGCCTTCATCAGGGTGTTTATTACAGCAGCAGAAACAGCGACACTCAAAACCCCAAAGACCCTTGGGAAGATCTGGATAGTTCCAGGAGTGAGGTAGCACTGATTGAACATGGCTGGTGAAAGGTCTTGAGAGCTCAGAGCTGGACTACATTGTCACCTCTGAGGTGCAAGGGACAGGTCTTACAGTCAGGCAGCGGCAACCACGCTGGATTTCAGAAAGGCTACTTGGAACTCTTTTGGTTCATCTGGAAAGATCAGCCCTGAAACACATGCTTGGCACATGTAGAAACCTTTTGGCTTGTCTGCCCGGTGCACCCAGAGCGACCCCTCTGTGCTCTCAAAGAACCAAGCAGGGCTGGCAAAGAGAGGGTTTCCAGGAGGGTTTTCTCACTGCCGAAGGGGGCCCCTGGGCTTCCTTGTCTTTTTAAATGACCATGAAACAGCACGAAGACAAGTTCCAACTAACAAGGTTAAAGGAGCCTTAAAAACAAATGATGCCACCCCCCTCCCCAATTCGCTACTGAGTAAAATTTGTCACTTCAGTAAGCATTTTATTGGTAATTACAGAGTTACTTTATTTGCATATTACAGAGCTGTGAGCAGGCCTGGTGAAGATGCTTAATGTCCCTGAGCATCTTGGAAGGAATTACTCAACCCAGACAGGGAGAATTCAGTAATTATTCCCTTAAAACTGGAATTTGCTAATAACTTTGCAGTAGATCACATTTTTTTTTAACTACCCAATACAGCTATTAAATAATAAGCAATTAAGTGCCAAAATGACTCAAGCATAAAGGCCTGTCCCCAAATCTGGCCTCTGTTGCATTCTGAAGGGGCAGATAAACCTTGACTTCTGAAACATTGTGCACCAGAAACAAGTTAGAGAAGACTGGCACCAGGTATCCACCACCCCCTATCTTAAGGGGGTCCAGGAGACCAAGAAGGCTGAAGCCCCCCCAGCCATGGGCCAAGCCTGGGGTCCAGGAATCCAGCTGACTCCACACAGAAGACATCAGCACATGTTAAACTGGTAGCTTGTATAGGTGACTCAGCCCGTCCAGGTCTCCATGTTTTGGTCAGTACAGTGAGACGCCTGAAGATGTCTGCTTCACCTGGGGGCTGTGGTGATCATGATGTATCTGAGGTAGGGCTTAGGAGAGAGGAAGTAGTCAGTTAGGATCCGATTCACTGTCTCTGGCCCAGGGCCCACCAACCACACCAATGAGAAGAACTGGGTGTCTGCCAGGGAGCCTCATGAAAGGAGAAAGACCAGAAGGTGATTCCTTTATAAGGTGTGGAGCGGTGGGCACTCAGGGCATTTCTTCCATGGGTCCCTTTGCCTTCTAGAATCTAATTCCGGCCTTGACAAGCAAATGCTTTATGGAGTCTGAGAACACTCATTGTGTATTATCATCATTATCATTGAGAATGGGGGGAGGGGTGGATTGTATAGGTCCCAGGACTAGAACTCAGGTTAATGGGCCTGGAAACAAGCACCTTTACCTACTGTCATCTTTTTAACCCAATGCTAGGCTTCTTACACATAAGACAAGAAGAGTGATACCTCGCTGAGAGCCCAGGCTGCTTGTATCTTAAGCATATGCCCCAGTTGCTCAGTTTCCTGTCAGATAGAGTTCTTAGAGTTATCTTTCCGTGGACATGATCTTGCCCTCAGAAAGGAGCGCTACAATTTCAGGCTGGTTCTGTCTTCATTTCTGATGGATGCTTCCTCTGCAGTGGTTTGGAACATGTGGGCTTCCTGGCTCCCCCTCTGTTAAGTATTTAATGACTTGAAAACAAACACTCGAGGAGATGCTAGCTCTGAGCCCTGAGTGCCTCTGCAGCCCTGATCTTTCAGTGGTGACTGAGTTCACCCACTGTGTTATCTGTCTGCCAGGTCTGCTCAGCTGTGGTATAGTGATGAATAATGTAAAATGCTATTCCATGAAAGAGAGAGAGAGAACCTATGAATCTTTTAAAAGACTTGCTTTCCCACCCACCTCCATCAGGCCTGATGACCCTGCCTCCACACCATGCCAGATGACCCTGCCTCCACAAAACCAGATGACCTTGTTTCTAGGGATGTTTGAGAAAGAATAATCAGTAAGATTTTAAAGATAAAGACAGCCCCCAAACACAGCACATCTAGGACTCTCTCTCTCTCTCTCTCTCTCTCTCTCTCTCTCTCTCTCTCTCTCTCTCTCTGTGTGTGTGTGTGTGTGTGTGTGTGTGTGTGTGTGTGTGTGTGTGCACATCTGCAGGCACCTGTCTTTCTCTATCACTCCCCCTTTTTGCCTTGAGACAGGTTCTCTCATGTAACTTGTCATTTCATCTAGACTGGCCAGCAAGCTCTTAGGATCTGCCTGTCTCCAGCCCCCACTCCAATACTGGGGTTAAAGATATACACATACATGCCCATCTTTTTATGCAGCTGCTGGGAATTTGAACTCGGGTCCTCATAATTACAAGCCAAGTGTCACTACCCATGAAGCCATCTCCCCAGTGCCACCTTTGACTTTCGGATGTTGGCCCAGTATAGTCCCCTTAGCCTCAGACTCTGGGTTGCCACATGAGCAGTCCTTTGTGTTTCATGATGGCCTTTTTGTATGCTTTGTCAACATCTGATATCTCAGATCCAGTGGGGAGGTAGAAGGATCGTTGCGTGTTAACATCAGAACAGGGCACAGATGTATAGAAAGTACCACCTTCGGGGGCAGAGTGTGCCTAGCATGCATGAAGTCCTGAGTTCCCTCCTGAGGACCAAATCAACAATGAAGTGTTCTTCCTTTGACCTCTGAACCCTGTTAGCCACTAGGACTGGAGTAGTGAGGGTGCATGGATGCTGCCTCTGGTGTCAGCCCTGGTCCTATAACCAGAGCTCAACTGCAGAAATCTCTCTTTAACTCTACACAAAAGACAGAGTGCATGCCCAGGCGGGGACTCTGTTAACTTCCAAAGTCAGAGGCTCCTGGAATCAGAATATCACCAAACTGAGTGAGAACTGATCCCGGGGACCTGCCAACTGGTTTTGGAGATTGTTTAAGTCAGTGTTCTGTTGCTGTGAAGAGACACCAGGTCTATGGCAACTCTTATAAAGGAAAACATTTCATTACAGCTGGCTTATGGTTCAGAGGTTTAGTCTATTACCATCATGGAGGGAAGCATGGTGGCATGCAGGCAGACATGGTGCTGGAGAAGTAGCTGAGAGCTCTGCATCTGGATCAGCAGGCAGCAGGAAGAGAGAGAGACACTGGGCCTGGCTTGAGCTTCTGAAGTCTCAAAGCCCACCCACCATGACACACTTCCTCCAACAAAGCCACGCCTCCTAATAGAGCCACTCCCTATGGCCTGTGGGGGGGGGGCATTTTCATTCCCACCACTACAGGGATGTCATTGATTATTGGCACCAGGTCCCATTCTAGTTTATCTTCACACATTCCCCTGAAAGTGAGGTTGACTATCATTTCCCCATGGTAATATTGTAAAGGACCCAGAACTGACCAATGAACTACTCCTCTGATACTCAGCTAGAATGCAACAGAAAGCATTGCTAATCAAAGTTAGAGGTATGAGGGTGGAAGAAGCAGTAGACACTGGGTTGGTCTGGGCAGGGGTCACAGAGTCTTCTCACAGAGACTGAATCTCTGCAATAGCCAAGTTGCAGAGGGTTCAGCAGGAAATACATAGAAAACTGGAGAAGCATCACAAACTTGCATGGAGAGATCTTTTGAGGAACATAAAACACAGTGTTCTTCATGAGAAATGACCATGGACTGGCCACTGAGAACAGGGTTATTTCTTTTTACCCACCCACACCAAACTGCCCCTTTGCAAAGACCATCCCTGCCCCAGGGCTGTCGACATGTGCAAGGTGTGTGGCTGGCCCATCCAGCTGACGATTCTGAACTGCTCTGTCCCTTATTTCCAGTTTAATGTGTCATTCATCTCTTTCATAATTGGTCACTTATAGCCCTGGCTCTGTGTTAGACCCCTTTCTAAGGGGTCTTTCTGTTTAGATCAGGCTGGCCTCATGATCAGCTTCAGACTCCTGAATGCCGGGATCACAAGTGTGGGCCTCTCTATCTGATTTGATTTATTCTGATTTTGCATTAAGAATCTCTTCAGTGAGATGTCTTCTCTCCTCTCCTCTCCCTGACCCCCACCCCATGTGACATGTTTGCCATGTGATATGGAGTGTGTGTGTGTGTGTGTGTGTGTGTGTGTAGGTTGAAGCCAGGTTTTATAGGCTCTGTGGCCCCCTCCAGCTGGGATTTTACTTCTGGTTTCTCTGTAGGAGCAAGGTCTGGAGACAAGAAAGGTCATGGTGGAAGAGAACAAAAGCCAGGGGTTGAGAGCCAGAGAGCATATTTATAACCTGGAAGTTCAAAGCCTGAAGCGTGTCCTGGAAAGGAACCTGTGTGGATCAAGACATTGTCCTTAGACAGCAATTTCTCGACCCTCTAGGAAGCTAGCTAGCCTCCGCATAGCCTCTCCCAGCCTTGCAGACTGGTAGCCAAGCCTGAACTCAGCGGCACATGTTGGCCTTGGTTCACAGATGGATAGCCTGAGGAAAGCGCATTTGTATCCAGATAGGTGGTGTTGCAGAGTTTCTGGATGCTCATCTTCTCACTAGGGCTTCTGTAACGCTATCCACATGAAGATTCTGAGCACTCCAGGCCCTTCCCAAGTACTCGCCTCACAGAGAAGTCAGTCTAGACAGTGCTTTAGACACCTTTAGGAAACTGCTGATGCCCATGCCTTACCCCAGCCACATTAAGTCAGGGTCCCTGGTCACAGCATCTGCGTGTTTGTGAACCACCTGATTCCAAGAGGTTGTCACGTCTGAGAAGTACTGTTTAAGAGGAAAAGACCAGTGGCCCTTTCTACCCTCCTCAGACCTCCTTTTTAGTTGCCATGGGCTTTACACCTGTCTATAAAGACTTTACAGGCTAAGATCCACATCTGAGAATGTGTGATTTTTGTCTTTCTCCACTTGGATCACCTTGTTTAATGTTATATTTTCTGGTGCTGGAGAAGGACGAGGGAGAGGGAGTAAAATGGCATGGGGCCATGAGAGGGGAAAAGAGATGTGGGTAGGGAGGACCCACAAGGGATCAAGAGTAGAAGGGGGCAGGAGATGAAGAAAAATCACCACAGCTTTGTTCAAAAAATGTCATGATATCTAACACCTTAAACGGTAATTTAAAACGTGTTAGTTCAAAGAATAAATAAAAGCAAGTATACATGTGTACATGCATGAAATAAAACATTTAAAAATGTGTTTAAAAATAAGGGAGCGAGAAAGCAAAAGAGACACTTGATGCATAAACACATGCAAAAGCCCCTGGACACACATATACATAACTTCACCCCCACACACACCAGCATGTACACCTGACTCTCCTAACTCTGTATTCCCCTTCTCCCACCCCATTCTGCTGAAATGCAGGCATGTACCGCTGTTTATGTGGTACAGCGGGTGTCCGGTGGATCTTAGGACTCATCTGAACTATAGCTCCCAGATCATTTTCATCCCACACATTTGCTGCTTACTGACTATCAGCAAGGCTCTCTTGTGGGTCTGGGGAATAGACAAAGGGGTACGGTCCCTTCTGGGGCTTCATTTCCAGGGGGGAAGCGGGCAGTAAGTACCCAGATGAGGGCGTGTTTGGTGACCGCAGTGGTAACACCCTGGGCCCCGACCCTTCTTTTCACTCTTCCTTTGTGTGAGTCATGAAAATCCATTGATAAAATCCCCCACCTCTGGGTTTGCCCGTGTGGAATCCCTGAGAACAAAATGAGACTTTAAAATAAGGGACCTTGTTTTTCTTCTATTGCCCAACCCAAACAGGAAGGAAAAAGAATGACAAATGAAACATCTTTTATTTGTATACTTTTCCTTTTTTTTTTTCCTTTCCATTCTGTTCAAGACAGGATCTCACATAGCTCAGGCTGACCTCAGTCTGCTACGTACCCGAAGATGAACTTTTTGAGGCTCATGGTTCCGTCTCCCTAGTGCTGTGACTACAGTCATGCACCATCAGTCAGTCTGTCTGTGCAGTGTATGTCTATAATTCCAACTCAGGGCTCTAGACACGCTCTACAGCACTCTGCCAACCAAGGTACTTAACCCCGTTTATTCTTTATATATTTAAAAAAAAAAAACAAAACAAAACAAAAAAAAAGAGTTGCTCTAAGGATCCATGCCCTTTTCAGGATGAGAGATGAGCAGACTGTCCCTGGTAGCATAGAGTGCTGGACATGCTTACGGATTGTGGAGGAGAAGGAGTCTTGCTGTTTGATTGTAAGTGAACTACAAGACCCCCCAGAGCTGCAGCAACACAGAGTGGGTATGTCACTCTGACTGGAAGTGAAAATCTCCCCCTTATACCAAGGGGGCCTTGCCCTAAGGCAAGCTTTCACCAGGTCCCAGCAGCCTGAGACCCTAGGGCAGAGAGAGTGCACTTCAAATACAAGCTTTTGGATAGTATTTCTTTTTTTTTCTTTTCTTTTTTTTTTTTTTTTTTTTTTTTGTGGGTGAAGACTCACAAAGGGTCCAATTTGGGAATCTATAGAACGGTAACACCTCATTTAACGGGTGTCATTAGGGAATGAGGGGTTCCACATAAGTGAGTTTTCCAGATAATTGAACTTTATTCCCCTAAGAACCAAAGCTTAAAAGACATTAACCACATTGACAGAAGGCTTTCTAATGCATGTGGCTGTGCCTCCAGACCCTGGGCACCCAGACTGTGGTTTGGCAGCTTCTTGACAACTTGGGCTGGACCCTACACATCTGTTTCTGGGTTGGGTTGAGTTACAATGGCTTTAAAGAGGGTGGTTCTCAGCCTAAGCTGCATATTCAAGTCATCTGGAGAGCCCTAAAGACTCCCGATGCCCATGTTAACTTCAAACTATTTAGTCCAGAGTCTCTGGGTGGTTTACTGGGGCCTGAGGGCTTACCACGCCCCCTCCCCCTCCCCATGATGCTCATATGTAGTCAGGCTTGAAGAGTACCATATTTTTTTTTTCTCCAGTAATCAAAAGCAGCATCTAGGGCCCTGTGGTGGCAGCTTAGCTGGTAAAGTATGTAAGGACCAGGTTTGAGCTTCAAAACACATTTTTTAAAAAAAAAAAAATGGCAAAGTATAAAGCGTTGGAGAGATCTCTCAGTGCCTGCCTTTTCTGCAAAGGACCAGGTTTCTTTTCCTGGCGCTCATGTTAAGTGGCTCACAATCACCTGTAACTCCACATCAAGGGATATGAAGCCCTCTTCTGGGTTCTGGCCTCTGCAAGCATCACCCCCCCACCCCCAGCCTGCATTCCCAACTCCATTGTGGAGACAAGTGAATTCCTAGAGCTTGTTGGCTGGCCAGCCCAGCCTTCTGGGTGGTCTCCAGGCCAATGGGGAATCTAAAAAAACAAAGTAGATTTGACTAAGCAATATTCTCTGCTCTCCACATATCCATATGCATGCACAAACATGAGCAGACACACCGGCACACATGCACTCACAAGCATACACACACATTATCCAATACAGTAGCCAGGTGCTCAGTGGCCCAGGTGCCCTATATCCTTAATCTCTCCTGTTCTTTGCTCATCTTAGACCTACCCTTCAGATGGGAAAGGTGAGCTTCAGCATAGCAGGTATTTGTCCACTGTCTTTTAACTAGGCAACAGTCAAGTTGAGATGTTTAGCTGTGTCACCCCCAAACTCTGCTCTGTGACAGCCCCAGAAACAGCTCCATTTGAACCATGTTTTTTCCTTGCTTTGGGTATCTATGCTTCCTTCCTCACAGGTGGTTCGGGGTGACATCTCCCTTTGTTGCCATCTCCCTTTCCCTGCCTCTACTCCAGGCGTCTAGGGTTGGGGACTCACATGCCTATGTGCATATGTAGAGGCCAGGGTAAGACGCTAAGTATTTTCCCCACTGCCTCTTCATTTAAGGCTGCTCACTGGAGCAGGCTCTGAACAGGTCTCATTCACTAGGTCTTATCCCTTTGAGACTAAACCTGGAGCTAGACTAGCAAACAAATAGCCCCAGCCATCACCTGTCTCTGCAGTAGTTCTAGGGTTACAGCTACTCAGGTGAGTGCTAGGGGTTGACATTTAGGTCCTCTTGGGAGTTCAACATGTCTTCTTACTCAGGGAGCTATCTCCCCATCCTCCCATCATTCACTATTCTGAACCAGAGGTTTTGGTCTGCCGAAGGCTTTTCAGCTGAACTGGCTGGCCAGTGTGCTGGCACCAGAGCTTCACCTGTCCTTGCCTGACCAGCTCTGGGATTAAAAATGTGTTACCACACCTTTAAAAAAAAATGTGAGATATAGAAATCAAGCTCAAGTCCTTATGCTCATGTGACAAGTCATCCTTCCAGTTCCAAAAAGGTTTCCTTTCTGGGGAGAAGGTACATGAGCTTGGGGCAAAGGCTTTGGAAGGCTTGTGATTTTGCACAGTGTGCTGGTTGGGAGTTATCAACTTGACACAAACATAGACATATCCTGGAAGAGAGAATCATAATTGAGAAATTGCCACCATAAGATTAGCCTGTAAGAAGATTAGCCTGTAGACAAGTCTGTGGGATATTTTCTTGATTAATGATTGATGTGAGAGGGCCCAGACAATTGTGGGTGATGCCATCCCTGGGCAGGTGGTCTTTAATGTAAGAACTCAGGCTGAGCTCCTCTTTTGGGCAGCTCTGTTACCTCTCTAGCCCTACCCACTTCCTGTCTGGCTAAACCAGGCCCTGAATTTGTCCCTGCATATTTGAGTCTCTTTGATGCCTTTGTGCCAGGCTCTCTGGAAATTCAGCTTCTTATGTTACAAAGCTTTTCTCCATTGCCTCTTCATTTAAGTCTGCTCACTGGAGCAGGCTCTGAACAGGACAGAAGACTCCATAAGGACCTCTTCTCACCATGGTCCAGCTTCTGGCAATGTGCCTGTCTGTTCTCTATCAGATTATTTGTTTTTCGAGACAGGGTTTCTCTGTGTAACAGTCCTGGAATTCACATTGTAGGCCAGGCTGCCCTCGAACACACTGAAATCTGTTTGCCTTTGCCTCCCAAGTGCTGAGATTAAAGGCCTGTGCCATCACCAAAGGACTGTTCTTCATCAGGTTTGTCCCTGGTTTGGGCTATCCTTGCCCACCTCAGAAGACTTAGAATACATAAGATTGCAAACATGCTGGAGCAGATGACAGTCAGATTGTGCCTCATCCTCCTGTGGAAGCAGATCAAACCTCCCCAAATTGTGCTGTGGAGTAGTCCTGCTGCGCATGTTCTGCATGAGCTACCCCTATGCTCCTGGCTCACTTCATACCCCTGTGCATTGGGTTCTTCACAGCTAAGCCTGGACTCCTGAGTAGGGGATCCTCTTCAGCTCAGGTGGCTCCCACAGGCTGAGCCAGGGAGCAGAGGGTGGTATGTCCTAGCTAGGACCTAAATGCGTCTTCACACAGCACTTCCAGCCCCTGGGAACATTGGAACACAGGCCTTGAGAGACCTGAGCACTAGCAAGTTTCCAAGAGCAAACAAGGGGTGAAGTATTTCAAAACCTGCTCTTTCACCAGGAATGGCCCTTCAGAGGGGCCCAAAACACACAGCCCAGTGTTTGCACTTCAAAGAGAAGAAGGCCCAGCCAGGCTCTGCGGGTAACCAGGTCTTCCCTGTGTCAACAGGGGAAAGAAAAACAGCCGAGCTGTCTGGCCAACCTGACAAGGGGTTTCCCAGCCAATTGGAGCTGGGGGAGAGAAAGCGCCAGCTCTCCCGCAGTTCTGCAGGACTCTGGAGACCTCGGGGCTTTCTCAGTGCTAGTAGGAATCTCCAGGGAATTCCCCAAGACCAGCGTTGTCTGCCTCTCCAGACTGCTGCGCCTGGGATGTGCTACACTCCTCTCTCTAATCAGGCATATCCACTGTTTAGTGGATAGAAAGAGTGAGGGTCTGAGAGGCTTAGGTGACATATTGATAAGAGATAGAGCTGGCTTTCAGTGCAACCCACCCTAGGGGACAATGCCTGGGCAGGGATAGTTTTAAATCCAAAATGAACTTGTGAACATACTCTTCAAATATGAATTTGGATCCCCCCCCCCATGCTTTTGTTTGTTTGCTCAACTGTGTGGTTCTGGGACATGACCTTTGCAGATGACAACATGGCTTAACGGAATCACAGGCTGGGCATTCCCAGTTAGGGCTTGCCTTTCCTACACTATACTGTCCCCTCACAGCTGGGGTCCAGCGGAAGCTATAGAGAGAAATTGTGCACAGTCTCTGCGTTCAAGGAGCTGGGAAATAAGGGGACATGGGACTATGGCCACTGAGACAAAAAAGCTCTGAATTCCCAGCTAGAGCATGGAAGCATTCACTGCTACAGAGCTGTGCCTAGAAGACTCATCATACTTACTGGGTAGTAAGTAGAAGGCACAGCAGGCAGCCTAGCACCAGCCAGGCCCTGTCAACTGTTGTGAACCCCAGCTTATACCCAGGTAGGTAGGTATAAGCTGCAGGCAGAGAACCACTTACTCTCAAGTTGGGTGGGTGGCACCTCTGGAGAACTCAAGGGACATTAGGGAGCCTAGGTGGCTGTGATCCCTGAGTGCTAGGGTCATGACCCCTCTGGGCACAGCAGCTGCCAGAGGACTGCAGTGACCATTTCTCAAGGCCAGAGGCAGGCAGTAGTAACCCCACAGTACCTGCTAACTCCAGTGGGTCCAAGGCTTGCCAGAGACTCCTTTCTGTGCCCAGACCATGAGTTCTCCTGCCTTTAAGAGACAGATTGCAACTGGGCAATGAGACACCTCTCTTTGTGTCAGGAGAAGGGACTGCCTTGTGGTATGAGCTGGAGGAGACCTTTCACTTCCCTCTGGGCAGTTCTTGAGGTAGGCGGGGAGGTCTTTGAATTCCTGGCTTGAACACATCTTCTGGGTGGAGATGAGGTGAAGGTGCCCGTGATCAGTTCATGTTGGTGCCATAAAATGGAGATAATTACCCCTCTTCTGGCTCCATGTTGGGGTTACCATGAACATCAAATGAAGCAGCAAGCACAGAAGTGTCCTATAAACTGTCGAGTACAGGAGAATGTTGAATCACCCTACCGCTTTAAGGACCTCAGGGACCATTTAACCCAGTTCACTCCCATTTCAGGAGAGTAAACAAGTTTAGAGTGGCTTCAACTTGCTCAAGTCCAAGTTAGAAGTGCCTGCTCTCCCCCTCACCGTGCTGTTACTTCTGTGATTCAGAGGCCTTACAACATTGTGTCTTAAAAAAAAAAAAAAAAAAAAAAAAATTGAACCACTACCCAGCTGACCTTCGGCTCTGAGCATCTCCTTGCCTTCAAAGGAAAAGGGGAAATTTTAAAAGGCCAAGTGCCACCAACCACAGAACAGTTGATCCCAGGAACAACCAGCCACACTCTGCCACCAGGAATCCACCCTGAAGGAAGCTGGCTTCTCTGCTTTCCACCCACTAAACGTGGTCTGTTCTTGGTGGCTTGGTGGTCAGTGTCTTCCTGTCACCAAGCTCCTCTAAATCACCCCGGAGGTTGTTTTGACATTTGATTAGCCACAGCAAGTTACTTGTGAGTGCTTGAGCGAGTCAGCTCTTTGCAATCACAGCGCTGAGTGCTTTTGCCTGTTAGAGATACAGCTCTATCTGGAGGAAAAGTGATGGCGGGCAGAGCTCCAAGAGGGAAGATAAGTGGGCTGTTGGGAGAAATTAATACGAAGAAAGGAAGTGGCGAGTGAAGCCAAATGAAAGCCTGCTCTGACGATATCCGTGACTCATAAATTTCGCTGATACTGGGGATGTGACATCCCTGCCCCTCTTAGCTGGTAAACCCCGTGTCCTCAGGACGACCCTGGGGGAGGAGCAGGGAGGGATAGGCACTGGAAAGCCCATATAACTTTTAGAGCTTACAGGAAACGTCCTACAAAACGTAAATTTTAGGTTAGATTCAGGACAGAAGGCTGACCCTGGAGGAATGCAGGGGTGGCAATATTGGGGGTGACAGATGTTGGGTGGACTCAAGGCAGCGGGATCTGATGTTGTTTATTTATTTTTATTTTCTTTTTAGCAAGACTTCTCTGGTTAATCTAGTCCCAGCTACTTATCAGAGGTACTCCTTCTCCTGAGAACAAGCACCATGCATTCCAGTCTGGCCGCTAGCTCCCTATGTAGCTGAGGATGACTTTGAACTCCTGACCTTTCTACCTCTACCTCTTGAGGACTGGGATTACAGGTGTGTACTAGTAGGCCTGGCCTCATGCAGTGCTAGGGACTGAACCTTCATGGTATTCTACCCACTGAGACACACCTTAGCCCTGCTTCATTATTCTTAACCAGCATAAATGCCCTGACAAAATAAATCGATGTGAATTGGGTTCCACCTACATCTCAGCCCTTGGAGTCTAGCATGCCTTCCATAGAATCTAAGTTTAGGCCCAAGCAGGGTTTTTGAAATGTTGGCAGCCTCTCAGGGGCCCCACATTTTCTGCAAACTCAAGGCAGATTGGTAGATGTTGGTCCAATGCCCATCACCAGCATGCCTAGAATCAAGTGCCCCAGGCCTGATGCCACGTTGGGGCAGAGGGCGGGGAGAGAAAGCCACACTGAGAAACTAGGGCCGTGTGTGGCCTAGGACACGAGGGTGAGGGAAATGGGCTGTCACGCTGAAGGATTTCTAGGAATTTCAAGTTCACTAATATTGCTGTCGTCACTGTGGCCCTGTGACCTCCCTGCTTTAGACAGACTGTAAGTACAGAAAGGTTACCCCCTTTTCACTAAGGGAAGGCATTGCCTGGAGATGGACCCACTTCAGAGTCCTCAGATATGTGCCCCCAATAAGGTCAGCTTCAGAACACCAAGCTGTGCTGGAAAGCCCACAGGAGTCTGAACAACAGGCCTTTCACAGAATACAGAGGCAGAACCGGTCAGCTCTAAGCTTGGGTGACATTTCCTGTGACCATCTCAACCCCCGGCCTACAATGGAGACCTCAGAGTTGACTCGGGCTGATAGAGTCAGTTGTTTTCAGGTTTATGGTGACTTGTTCAGCACTGCACAGTGGGCACCAAGTTTAGGCTTGTCTGAGTCTGCCCAAGCCTGGAAGTCACTGCACCATATTCCTTGGATCGTCCCTGGTACACTTCAGTTTTTGTAGCTTTCTTCCCGGTGAGACTTTGAGCACTTAGAAGGTGGAGCACTACCCAAGGATGACTCCATTTAAACACACTTATGGAACCGGAGAAATAGCGCAGTCGGGACAATGCTTGCCTTGTGCACCTGAAGCCCTGTACTTGATCCCTAGCACTGATTAAACCAGGGGTGATGATGCGTGTCTGTAGTCCCAGAACTTGGGAGCTGAAGATAGGGGATCAGGAGTTCAAGGTCATACTTGGCTACTCAGCCAGCTCAAGGCCAGCTCGGGATACATGAAACCTTGGGTCCTGAGCAAAAGAGGACAGACTCTGTGATAAGTGGGATCAGTCCTCAAGACTTTCAAAATGGTGACCCTTCAAGTTAAGGCAAGTGCCAAATACAGGGCCTGTTGAGAGCAGCCTGTCAAGCGGGCCAGCTAGTGAGGGGTAGAGATGAAAGGCGTGACCTCCTGAGCTATCTGCAAGATCCTCCAAGAGCAGGGAGAGCACTTATACACTGGTGCGCAGAGAAGGGCACAGAACCCCAATAATATTCAGTTCAGAGGCCTGCACCGGGCCCTTGCAGATTCGCAGCATGCCCAGAAAAGCACCTTGGGGCATCTGATCTCATCGTGACAGCACCAGAGTGACATGTATGTCACAGAACAGACCTTTTGTGCTACGAGCCAGCCCTTTTCTGAACCTTTCTGAATATTAAGCATTTAGCTTTTTACAGCCCTGTGATGTAGCCACTTTGTTCTGTCTGTTTCACAGGTTCATGTCTTGGGAAAGGTACAGATCAACTTCAGATCAGTTCCAAGAGTCTGGCTACCGGACTTTAGAAAGTGTTAGAAACATCTCTGGGGTCTGTAACTTGCAGTAATGAGCTAATGAAGCTGTGATGGAGCCAAAGGTGTCTGGGACCCAGACAGGGGCACTACATGGAAAAGCAGGGTGAAGGTGAGGATGGTTAAAAGATACATATTGCAGCCTTCCCATTTTAAAGGGGAAAACATTGAAAAACAGTATTAGAAAAAAATACAGTGGAGAAACACATCCATTGTCGCAATATCCCAGTGCTGCCGATCTTAATATTTTAAGTATTCCCTGCAACTCTTGGGAGATTCGGGGAAAGTGTACCATCTCATGTTGCAGGGGAAATACAAAGAAACATAATACTGTTGGAAGCACCCTGGCAAACAGCTCCTAAAATAAAAGTAAAAATAATAAAAGTTCACACCCCCTGTGGCCTAGCAATCTCCCTCTGGGAATCTGGCCTAGGGAGACAGCTATCAAGCGTGAAGGTTAAGTATGAAGATGTTTAGTGGAGCATCATTTAAATGGTGCTCATGTGTGTATCTGTGTGCGTGCCCACACACACACACACACACACACACACACACACACACACACAGGGATGTGGGTGAGGAGGGAGAAAACACAGTACCAATGTCCTGTTAAGAAAATGTTGAATACATAATAATACATAAACGTAGACCATGGACACTTATAAACCCATGAAAAAGAATCAGTGCCAATTAACTGGGGATGGGGAGATAAAGTCGAGAGAAAAGCAAAAGGCGGGAAACTGTGTGCACCGTGATCTGCACTTTGGATAACACTACGTCCTGCTTTTGTGTTTCTTATGTAAAGTCTATGTAGGATTAGACACATCTATGCATGAACACTGAAGACTATATTCTAACTTCACTGGGTGGCCTAGTTCAGCCCTAATTGTTCACTTAAGACAGCCAGACTAGAGACCTCTGAGAGGAAAGCCTGGGCTAAGGAATTGCTTAGATCAATTGTCCTGTGGGGTACTGTCTTGATTGTAAACTGGTGTGGGAGGCCCAGTCCACTGTGGGTGGTGCCATCCCCAGATATAGCGGCCAGGGCTGTGTACGGAAGGTAGCTGAGCATAGGTCCATGAGCAAGCAGCGTCCTTCTATGGTTTCTGCTTCTAGTTTCTATTTGAGTCCTTGCTCTGACTTCCCTCTGGGATGGACTGTGAAGTGGGAGTACACGCTGAATAAACCCTTCCTCCCCCAACTTGCTTTCGCCAGAGTGTTTTATCATGGTAGGAGAGAGACTATAGCACATGGTTATCTGATATAGGAAGTGGTACGGAAGAGAAACTGGGCCAGAGGGGACATGGTCACAGAGTTGATAGCGTGAAAAATGGAGGAGACAGATTCTCTCAGAACAAAAAGAAGAAAAGCAAACTACTACTTCCCCACCAGTCTCTTTGCACTATACAATCTCCCTGCAGACAAGTCCTAGCTTGTTTCCTAGGCCTAGGTAGCCAAGCGATGAACGAGGGGACACAGTCATACAGCACACAGGAAGCCTCTAGTATCAGCCCTAAGGATATGCAGTTTCAAGTTCTGTCTACCTCTCTGAGACTGTGCCTGTCCGGTGGCCTCATACTATGACGTTTGAGGACTCTTTCTAAAGTGACCATTGCCTGCCAAGCCCACGTGGGACTCTCTGAAAACTACTTTTGAGAGGAGCACTGTCCCTACAAACAAGACATGGCCCCTCGAGGCCGTGGAAACTGCAAGGCCTACACACAGTCCGTGCTGATTCCTCCTTCCTGGGGCTCCTGGGCTTCACGTAACAGGAAGTTGGACTAAATCAGATGAGAAGGAACTTAATGGAAGAATCTGGAGAAGTACTGCACCTGAGTGTCCCTGGAGCAGCAACTGTCTACCTACAGGACAAGGGGAAGGAGCCCAGCCTTACCCTCACAGCCTCTGCTGAAGATCTGTTGGTCCTGAGCCCAGTGCTGGCAGAAGGGGTGGTAAGTATATGCCTTTAATCCCAACACTCAGGAGGAAGAGGGAGGTGATCTCTGAGTTTGAGGTCAACCTGGTCTACAGTGTGAATTCTTGGACAGACAGGGCTACACAGAGAAACCCTGTCTTGAAAACCCCCAAAAGGGTCTACCGATCCCATACTTCATCCCTGGCTATAGCAGAGCAGGGGGATGGTGCTCCCAGCAGGGTGACCCTAGTGAGGAACCACAGCCCCTCATGTTTGCAGCAGCTCAGAAGGAATCTGTGGTGCTGGGAAAGTAGAATAGAATACAGGGCCTCAGAGACATAGCTGCCTATTTATCACTGCCTCATCCAGGCCGCAGCTAGCGAGATGGACTGAGATGGTTTTCACTTAAGATTTGGGGGGTCATAATTCAAGTCAACTTTATCATGAAAGGTCCTCTGGCCTAAGGAAACACAACTTGTGGAACTCAAAGCCCTATGAAGGGCCATTAGTAACCCGCTCCTCTCTTGGCCTGCCTATTTAATGCTGCTTCTCCAACTGGCTCCTCACTGACTGTCTAAGTCTCTCCAGATGACTGTTAGTCTATCCTTCGTGTCCATATACCTGGAACTCTTCCAGCCCACAGCGCTGCCCTTCATCTCCACTTCCAGTGTCTGAGAAAGCAGCCCAGCTGTCTGACTCTCGCTCGATTACAAATTTCCCAAAGAGGACAACTGGATTGGCTGTGCTTGGATGTGGCTCTCATCTTTGCTTCAATCATCTGTGAGCTGAAAGGCAGGGGCAGTGTAAACAGAGCAGCCAAGGAGCCTGGGGCTGGGTGAGAAGCCCTCACCCTGGGCAGTGGGAACCCAGGAGAGAAAGAAAACCAAGATTGAATCACCAACTCAGACCAAGAGTATCTCTGAAACCACAGAACATCAGAGACCAAAAATATGGACACCCTATAGGGGATCAGAGCGAGGAACAGGAAAGTGAAAGAACCAGGCTGGGAGCTAACAGGAAGCCATACCACAGTCCTATTCAAGAACTGAGTAAAGTACTGAGTCTTGCTTCTTGTATTTTGCAGTTACGTTGGGGCGTAATGTGGAGACGGGTCAGCATGGCATCAGAAACCACACAGGGAGCTGACGTTTACAACTGAGTTGGAGGAAATTGAAAATTAATTTTTACCTTTCTCAAAGTAACATAAATAAATCGAAACAGTTTCGTATGCAGACTAGCTGGCCTCCTGCACCGGAGCGCACGCACACACCTCCATTACTTTCCAAGGAAAACAGTTTCCCAGTTCCCCTTAGCCACTGTCTCTCATTTATCCAGTTCTTTGCTTTACATTTATTTTCTCGTGCGTGTGCGCGTGCGTGTGCGTGTGTGTGTGTGTGTGTGTGTGTGTGTGTGTGTGTGTGTGTGTGTGTGTGTGAGTGCGCGCGTGTGTGTGGTGTGTGTGTGTAATGCAGCACTAGTGTTGAGGTCAGAAGACAGTTTGCATAGGCTTCAGCGATGGTCATCAGGTTTGGCAGCAAGCACCTTTTTCTACTGAGCCAGTTTGCAGGCCAGATTTTCCCACTTATTAAAAGGTAGTTGGGAGCTGAGCGGTGGTGCAGCCCTTTGATCCCAGCACTCAGGAGGCTGAGGCAGGTAGATCTCTGAGTTTGAGGCCAGCCTGGACTACAGAATGAGTTCCAGGACAGCTAAGGCTACACAAAGAAATAAAGTCTCAGTACCCAAGCCCCCCAAACAACAAAAACACCACCCCACACACAAACATGAAACAAAAAAATAAATAAATAAACGATATACTGGAACTGGGGGGGGAGGGGAATAACTCAGTCAGTAACCATTTTATGTCATAAGGGCCTGACTTTGATCCCAGCTCCCCTATTTATTTTCATTTATTTCTAAATGCCTCTCTCTGTGGTTGCCCGCATGACCTATTGACTTCTGGCTTTGGTCATTGAGGTTTTAGCCTGGTGTGCCTGCTCAGAGGCTCTCTCTCCTCTTCTCACAGTTTGGGCCTGTGTTTACATTACCATGGCTGCAACACCACTGCCCCACAGCTAACATTCCATTCCCCTTCTGGTGTGTCGGTCTGGTTTTTCTTGGTATTACATCTTTTTGCCTTTATCAATTGCTCGCTTTTCTCTGTTCTAAGAGCCCCACGGAATGTCTACCAATATTGCTTTCTAAAAGTCTACAATGGCACCACCCTGGATAATTTTTAAGTTTTTCCTCCACACATCTCCCTCCTCAGGCCTTGGTTGCACTTCTCCGACTGTTGCCAATATAGTTGGGGTGTGGGCCAGGTGTTTCCAGGTTCTTGGTCTTTTGTTTAGGATTTGAAGTGAAAGCTTATGCAGATTGCATACGTAGGGAGGGCATTTCACTCAAAGGAAAACTCCAGAAGGAGCCAGAATGTAGTGCCAGGGAACAGCAAGCCCCAGAGAAGGGAAGTTCCCCAGCACGCCAGCTTCTGTGTAGACCTCTCCTTTGTGGGACAGAAGAAAGGTTTGGATGCTAAGGGTAGGATGACGGTGGTTTTATGTTTTGATTGATAGATTCAGTCATATATAGTTTTCTATCATGTATATCCTTTCCCATAATGCATCTAACTTTAATCAACTTCATACCTAATTATATGTAAGATGGCAAGTAGGAAACTCTCCCTTAAAAGTTCACTTACTAGGCCTGTGACCCAAACCAGTTCAGACTGGATTGGTCCTCCTCCTACTCTTAGGCCAGGATCTACCAGAGAAACAGAAACTGTCCATTGTTGATGGTGGGTTTCTGAGGTTTCTAGGAGCAGTGTTTAGAGAGGCGTGTGTGTGTGTGTGTGTGTGTGTGTGTGTGTGTGTGTGTGTGTGTGTGTGTGTGTGTATGCACGTGCAATGTGAAGATAAAGGTAAAGCCAGGTTGTTCATCCTTTATCGGAAGAGGGGAATGGTCATAGCCTAAGCCGAGCTCAATGCCACGTTGCCAAGCTATCCTGGGTACTTGTCTGCCTCAAGACTGCTCCCTGGATTCTCAAATGCTCAAGGTCCCCTCCATCCCAGTCTTCTGAAACGCTGCCAGCTTCCTGGGTGAGACCTGCTTCCCATGTCCTCCAAGTTTCCATTTCTTTGTTGGCTCTTTTGTTTATCTGAAGCACACTCTGTAGGAACGTCCTAAGAAAAGGTGCATGGGATTCAATCAATACCTTGCTGGTCAGAAATGCATCTATTACACTTTCATACGTGATTTATAATCAGACTAAGTACAGATTTCTTTCTTGTGTTGAAAACGATGTCATCATTTTCTGTTTCTGTGGTTCCAAACGAAGTCAGACACCTTGACATGGCTGCTGTGGAGGATCTGGAGAGGGCAGCTGCCCCATCTGGAGACTTTTAATCACCTTCAACTCTGCACATCACTGTGGAGCTTTGCAGACAAGAAGCTTTGCCACTAAGAGTCTCTGGAGACTCCTTAAGACAGACCTGTGCTTCTCCCCGGGAACACTCTGTGGTTTGTAGTGTTCCCCACTTTGCTCAGCATTCTGCTTCCCAGAGCTCAGGTGGTCGTTGAAGTCACAAACCACTTCAGACTTTGGATTTCAGTCATCTTCTTCCTTTACTGTCAGTTTAAAGAGATGTTGCTGTTGAGAGAAGGTAGAGATATATTTAGTCATCTATGTTAAACCAGAGTGGAACCATGTTAAAAACACATATTTTCCCTTGTAACTGAGTTTTATGGACTTCTTTCTTTATTGTGATATAATATTTTATATCTCATCAAGAAAATGTGGGATGGTTACTTAGCCAGCAGGTCCCTTATTGCTAGGCATTTATTTGGTTTTACTTTCCACCACCAGCCTGTGTGTTTGTACACACTCTGCCCTTACCTTAGGGTCCTACAAAGGAGATGAACTGTTGTGAAACCCTGTCACATTCTGCCAGGCTGCCATCTAAGAGCTCTCACACTGTGGGCAAGAGAATGAAACAGAGCCTTGAGGAACCACCTGGCCTGGTTTCCGGTGCCTGTATGTGGCGTCTTATTTACAGTTCCGATCACCTGTGATCTTCCGTGGCACCCTGTGCTGGAGAACCCGAGGAAGCTGACAAAGGCATCCATTCTTGCTGAGAAATGTCTGTATACTTGTCTCAACCAATTAGGAAAGAAATACCAAGCGAAGAAAAGAATGTGGTCTCTCTCCAACCTACCCTCCTTTATCTCCTCTTCTCCCCTGGTTTATCCCCTTCCAGTTCCTTGTGTCAACTGAACTGGGACAGATTCTTGCTCCATATCCCAGGCTAGCCTGAATTTACAATCCTCCTGCTTCAGTCTTCTGAATGGCTTTAATGTTGGGGCTATAGGTATGCATCATGGTAATGCCCCTCCTCCCAGCCAGTCCTAGGGATTGAACCTAGGGCCTAGAATATACCAAGCAAGCTCTCTAACACTGAGTGACATCTTAGGCCCTGCCCCTGTTTTTGCCTTTACTGTGGAATTAGAATCTCATTAAGTTGCCCAGGCTGGTCCTGAACTCACTACCTTCCTGTCTTACCCTCCTGAGTACCTAAAATTACAAGTCAGTTTGTACATCATGCAGGACTTGAGCTCCCTTCCTTACAGGGTTCCATTTTGTAGATGGGAGACAGGGCCAAGATGCTGGGTCAGGGCCACAGAAAAGCTCATCCAGGTTGGGAAAGAACCCAGGGTGCTGGTGCTGAGGAAATCTCGGAGTCAGGCAGGTCTGGAGCACGGCTGGTATTTAAAGCATCTCTGTGGCAATACAAGGTGGGCTCCCACTTTCCTCCAGCACAGTGCTCTGGAAGAATCAGTACTGCACTTAGCAGGATGCTCTTCTGGAAGAGTTGTAAACGGGGGCTTCTGGTACCCGTGCTGTCAGGTCTTCCTGTGATAAGAGCTGATTTGAGGCTGACTGGGCGTTGACAGTCAGTGTGAGACCCAGCATTGCCAAGTGCCTGATGGTTTGAATGCTATGCGGGCTAGTGGGTGTCCCTCCCCATGTTCAAAGTATTGCTTTGATCCTTACAAGATCTTCCTAGATTCCTAGCTGACCGTGGCTTTGTGGTACCAAGAGCTTTAAGTTGGGGGTGTATGGACACACAGTGGAAGCAGTACTTCTCCATCACCCTTTCCCTCCAGAGCCTGGGGCTTCTCACAGACCTCTGTACTTCACAGACCAGAGAGACAGGCTTTGATGCTACCGGCCTGGAGCCATCTTGGCTCCACCATTGACCCTCAAACCTTGAGCATATCAGGCTGAGTCCCAGGGCCCTTCTCAGTACAATAGAAAGTGTGAGTGTAAACATGTGAAATCGTGACAATTTTTCCTCCCCGGTATTTGAAATTGGACCTAGGCCCCACATAGGTAAGTGCTCTACCACTGAACTATATTATAACCCGAGTTTTTTTTTTTAGTTTTGTTTTGAGACAGGATTTTAAAAAGTGTCCTAGTCTAGTCTCTCTCTGACTGTCTTCCTAGTGGCTGGGATAATAGGCCTATGCCATCAGACCCGGCTTGCATTGATTGGCTGATGGATTGAGACATGGTCTCATGGACTCTAAGAATGCTTCAAACTCCCTTTGTAGCTGAGGATGACCTGAACTTCTGTTCCCCCTGCTTGTACCTTCCAAATATTGGGATTACAGGCTTGCACTACCCCTTCTGGTTTATGTGGTACTGGGGAGGGGACCCAGGATCTCACATATGCCAGGCAAGTTCTCTGCCAACTGAGCCACATCTCTAGTCCCTTTATTGCCATCTCTGACAATAGAAACAACAGATCTCGGAGAAACCGTATCCTAATGCTACCTGCCTTTGAATGCCGTGGGGCTAGAACAAAGTCCTCCACACTCAATTCCTAGTCTGAAATGAGGTAGCAATTGACATCAGGGCCATCTTCTAAACCCAGGGCTTATGTGAGGAAGAGGACAGAGCATCGTCGCTCATGAACAAAAGGTTGATTCAAAGCTGGTATTCAGTCTCTCATCCAATTAGCTTTGCTAGGAAGCATTGGGCAGCTGATCTCCATTTTCCAGGTCAGGGCACTAAGGTACAGGGAAGTTAAGTAGATTGCTCCAGGACACATATGTGGTCAAGCTGTGTCTGCAGTCCAGATTCTCTCCGGAGCCTAAAGGCTTACCCTGAAGGACTCTGCACTTCCTGAGTCCCACTGAAGGAGGAGACCCTGGTGCTCAAGATGCTGTGGTCTTCCCTCATTTTTAAAAGTCAGAATGTAAGCGAGGCTATTCAGTTATTCCCTATAAAGAAATACATCTCTGGTGTATGTTGTTCGGTGTGTGTTTACAAGATAAGATCCATCAAATTGTGCTGTGGGGTGTCTTGTCTCTATTTTACAAAAGAAACTGCGGACTAGGTCACTAGGTCACGCCTCAGGAATCAGAACAGCTAGATCCACTTGCAAACATTCAAGGCTCTAAACCCTATGCTTACAAGGGAACTGGTCTATCCTCTTCCTGTGTGGGGCCACCGTGTAGCCTACCTGGTTGCTGGGATCTTTTCTCCATCCCAGAGACAAGGAGGATGCTCTCTCATTCTGCCCATCCTGTGTGCACTCTGCTTTCAGTTGGAGCCCAAGAATCATCTGTCCCTGGATCACCCTGCCCCACACTTCCCAGCAGCACCCCCTTCCCCCAGCACACACCACAGCCCTGGGGGGAGGTAGAGGCCCTCCTTGCTCAAAATAGCTCTGTGCTATTAGCTGCATTTAATTGAAGGTGTTTCGAGGGCAGCCTCCACCGGGCCCAAACCAAATGGAAAATGACACACTGTCAAATTAATGTCCCCAGACCATGATAAATGGCTGGGCTTTGTGAGCAATGCTTCCATTTCTTGCTTTAAAGGGGAAGATGCAACCAGGCTCTCCGCATCTGTCTCTGTTGGGAAAAGGTCAGGGCCAGCCTCAGGATAAATAGCAGACCTTCTAGCCTGTCGGCTTGGGTTGGGCTTCTGGCTTCTGCTATGCTGAGTCCTCTCTCTTCCTGTCTCTTGAGGCTTTGAGATTCTGAACAGCTTGTGAACCTCCAGGCCAGCATCAAGGGAGGAAGGAGCCGGAGATAAAGCTAATCCTTCATTGGAACCCGCACTTTTACCTAGCAGAGAATGGTCACTCTGTTATTTGTATGACTCGCTGGTATACTGGGTCTGCTCCTGACCTCCAGCTACACCCCAATGCCGTTGGTTTCAGCTGCACAATTGCACAGTCCTGCCGTATATACTGCAACCTTTTGGGCAGATGAGGCTACAGTTACCAGTCTGTTGTGCCAGGCTTAACCCCTGTTCTGGAGGACACAGAACAAAAGGAGCTGGCCAGGTCTTTTCAACTGTCTGCAGGATCGCCTGAAAATAAGCAGGATTCTATAACAGTACTGTCAGACAAGACCAAGAGCAAGAGACAGATAAGATTGCTCAGTAATGTCTGAACTCGGACAATAAGCAGGAATATCATTTTAAAGGGATTGCCGCACATTCGCAATCCTGGCTGGTATTAGGGTCCATGGCTTCCTTCCAGATCATAACTTCGTCCTTGACGGATCCTTCCTCTTGGATGAGATTCATGACCACCTTTCCATATGGAGGAGCCCCTTGCTTCCTTAAATCCTCCCCTTGTGGGCTGGAGAGATGGCTCAGCAGTTAAGAGCACTTTTCCAGAGGAATGGGGTTTAATTCCCAGCATCCCCATGGCAGCACACAACTGTCTGTAATTCTATTTCCGGTGTGTGTGTGTGGTGGGGGATCTAACACCATCATGCAGACATACATGCAAACAAAACATCAATGCATAGAAAATAAAAAGATTAAAGAAAAATCTTCCCCTGGCATGATGCTGATGGGGTAGGAGAGAGCTTAGAGCTTAGTTCTTCCACCTGTCATGGAAATACCACATTATTCCCACATTTCCTGCCTCACACATGCTTTTTAAAAAAAAAAAAAAAAAATTACAGGTAACCCCATCTTTGTCTAGCCACAGATGTGCTCATGGCGGCCTATGGCTGAATAGTGCTGTTACTCCCAACCTTGGCCACAGAGAGCCAGGCATGATGGAAAGACCCAGCTCAAAAATCATGTTACTAAAGCAACGGTGTTGGACCTGTTTGTTCTGGGTGGGGAAGGATGATATGAGCTGATTGTCAAAGGCAGTGAAAAATAAGCAGGCAAGGTATAGAAAAAAAAAGAATGCAGGACCGATCCTTCAGGAAGCAGGAACCTGAGCAAAAGCTCTGTGTGTGCATGGGGCGTGGGGGAGGGAAGAGGTAGGCAGGGCTGATTCTGTGGTCTGCACCCACAGTCCTTTCCAAGTCTTCTTGGAAGGGCTGATGAGGATGCTGGGAAGAGAGATAGAGGCTAGGAGGTGCCAGTTCCCCAGGTCACATGGTCTGTGAAGGGCTTGCCTGGTGGAGGGAGAGGAGGTTCAAATCTAGCTCCATCTACCTTCCCATCCGTCCATCTATCAGTTCCTCTGGGCTTGGCTTCTTTCCTCCCCCACCCCGTGACTGCCTGAGACAATATTGAGGGCACACAGTAGCTCTCCCAGTTCCTTTGCCGCCAGGGAACGAACGGACCATCAGTCCCTGATGATACATCGCAGAAAATTGGTTGTCAGGCCAATAAATGTATCCGATTGGATTTTTGACATTGAGCTAACCCATCCGCAAGGCATTTGATTAAAGTGCTAAGAGCTAGTAGCTGGGCAGAGCCTGCCCTGAGTGGAGCCTAAATAGGTACTGTCTCCTCTGCAGGCGAGAAGCCCTTCCGTGCCTGTCTGCTGCTCATTTCCACCCTCTTTCATTTCCATCCTTCACTGCTCTGAAAGGGCCCAGTTTAATCAGGGTTCCCCGAGGGGAAAGGGACAGCCAGCTCAACTGAGAGGGATCACCTTTACATGGCTGCTGCTGGGTGGCTCCTGGGCCCCATGTACCTTGTCTAGCATCCCGCCGCCTGGGCATCCTTCCTCCCAGGTCTGGGCTGTCAATAGGCACCAGTCATCAAGGCCACTTCTTGTCCTGAGGAATGGAGTTAAAAGGCCCTATTATTTATTGCCCAGGCTGTTTGCAAAGCTGCTCAGGCCTCTCTCACTAGCTAAGTATCCTTGAGTTTGTCTGAGACCCATTTTCCCACCTACAAAGATAAGATCATAAACCAGGTGGAGCAAAACACACACACACACACACACACACACACACTTTCATGACTTGAATTGGAAAAGGTGGGGCTGATTAATTGGGAATCATGGGACCTATTACTAGACTGCCGTTGAGGATGATGTAATCACAGTGGGTGATGACGTAATGTAGCCTCCGTGCTGGGAAACATGTTGTTCCTTTTGGGGGGAGGGGTTCTGAGACATTTTAATTATTACCATGGAGAAATCCTTTTTGTGATTCCATCTCCATTAGACGATTTTCTCCCTTCTGCAATCTCTCCCATTCTTCTTGCAATTTTTCTTCTGTAACTTTTGTTTTTCTTCTTAAAACAAAACAAAAAACTGCCGTGCCTCTCAGAAATCAGGCATTTATCCAGTTGTGCTGAGGTTTGGGAAGACACAGGATGGTGAGTGGAGGGGATCACAATATACAGTGTCTGACTGTATGCGCATCCTGCAGACTCCTGCTGTCCAACATTTTAACGTGCTGCCTTATCACCAGGGCCCCTGTGACAGTCCAAAGGTGGGTTCACTTTCACTGCTTTAAAGAACAAAGAAGATGCTCAAGGGGCCCGTCCCCCATGATGCAATGGACTTCAGATTGGTGGACCCCAACCTCAGCCAAAGTAGTACAGGTGGTCAGAAAGACAGGACCCTGGGCTCTGGGCTACTATCCAGGTTCCTCCTCTCTAGCCTGCTCTCTGCCTCCCTGATTCCTGTATCTTGTACTGTGCATTTCCCTTCCACACACTTGAGTCTCTTAACTGCCTCCCCCACCCCCAGCCCTGTCCAAGGCCTCTGGCTCCAGAGAGATACAGGTACCAGGAGAGCACACCCACCCTGGTGCTGGCTTCTAGACTTCCCTGCTCAGGGCAGAGGAGCTGACGAGGTACAGTAAGCAAACAAGGTAAGTACATTGTCTTGTTTGTCAACGTGCAGCTCATAGATCTTTCCATCCTCTCCCATTTGTAAATGGTAGAGTTGAAGGACTCAGGGGCCCTGGCCTATAAGCAGGGGCTAAAGGTGCTGTGTCTGAGGGGGTCTTCAAGGTCTCTTAGACCCTCAGCACTCCTGAGGCCAGAAGAATTGATTCAGACATGCCAGGGAATGAAGGAAAAACAGAAGAGAGGTTTAACCAGCCATACAAGTAGGAGAATCTGAGGGTTAGATTCCACCCCAATGCTCTTCCATCCCTTATTTTCCTTATCTTTGGGTCGTAAGCATTGACATTGAGGGCTGAATGAATGAAAGAATGGAGGTGCAGCCTGAAGTACAGAGGGCAGAACCTATCAGGGGCCTCAGTGTGTGTGTCTTTTCAATGCATCCTGAGTTGGTTGTAGCTTGAACGAGCCTAGGGCCTGATTTACAGTAGGCAATAAATGTCCATTGTCCTCAGTGGTAGCCTGGAGCCAGGGCAGACTCACTCAAGCAGTCTGCAAGGTTCAGGAGGAGGCTGGGCCTGAACATTCCAGGCATGAAGGAGGACTGTGGTGAGGCCAGTCTTCAAGGGTTCTCATCTCAGCAGGGAACTGCCATATTTTCATGAGTCAGCTTGAAGTGAGAAGGCAGATTAGTGACTCTCTTGCTCCATTCTGCCTCTGTAAACACAAAATTGAGACTAAGGAACCATTGGCAGGTTGACTCACTGGAGGCAGACTGCTCTATCAGGCTCAGAGGAGGCTAGGAGAATCTGAGGGTTAGACCGTGAAGCCCTTCTCTCCTGTGGAGCCTATCTCAACAGACGGCTACCTCACCAGGCTGCCTCTAAAAATAACCTCCCATCTTGGCTCAGTATTGGCCCATGCTCAGGGCTCCCTCCTGGCACCATCCTTGCCCTCGCTTGGTTCTGCTCTGACTTTGTGTGGGGCTTCTCCAAGCAGCACCAAAGACCTGAAGATCTCAGCAAGGCAGGTTGGGCTCAGCAGTGAGCTCTGGGCCTTGGAGGACAGAGGTTGAGGGCAAACTTTTGACCAAGCCCCAGGGATCCTCTGTTCCTCATCTTTACCTCACAGCTAATGTTGGGAGCATGTAAGGAAGGGACCCTCATCAGCCTCTGTCTAATGCTGTCCATCTCAGGAGGCTCAATGGAGGGAGGCATGACACGGGTCTGGAGGAGCCAGTGAGAGCCCTGTGGCGTTTAGAAGCCCCTTTCTAGCTAAGATCTCACTCAGCCTTCACATGTCTTCATTGCTTGAGTGAGGAGTGTCCATCCATTCTGTGCTAGCTGGGACAGAGCTCAGTTCTCACTAGCCATGCAAGCTTTAACTCAGGGAGCAGGCAGATGAGCAGGCAAGTGCGAATGGGGTTTCTCAACAGGGCTTCCAAATTAGACAAACAGAATGACCCCCCCCCCCATATACATAACTGAGGCTGACTTCCAAGTTCCTACATGGCCAGGAATGACTTTGAACTTCTAACCTTCCTACTTTTACCACCAGAGTACTGGGATTATAGATAAATACCATCACATCTAGTTTATGGACCATTGGGGATCACATTCAGAGTTTTGGGCATACTATGCAGCACTCTACATTCACAGAACACCCTTTCTCCCCCACTTTTTAAAAAGGTCTGTCCCCATGCTGTCAGGCTGGTCTGGAACATCCTTGAGGGTGCCTTCACCTCATAGAACCCCATTTTCCTCTTTCACAATCATAGACATAATCTCGGTCTATTTCTAGACATATTATTTTTTATATAGATCTCTACAAAGGCCCACTGAGGAGACCGTGGGGGTGGGGATGGGGTAACAGAAGCTATCCCTAAGCACAGAGGGAGTGCGCACACACAGATGTTAGTTGATGTCCCCTAGATCTTGCTGAGTGTGCTCACTTCTCTTCAAGGATTCTCTTCAAAGCTGGGCACCAGTGACAGTTTCAGACTGGTGAGGTTATCTAGGACCCAAGAGCTTTGCTTGAACCATTGAGGGTGAAGAAGGGGGTAGCAAAGACAGGAGAAGTGTAAGGAATGCAGCAGAAAGGAGGTGGTGTCAGCATGGCCAAGTGGAGCCCTGCACAAAGAGAGAAGCCTCAGACTGAGAGAAAGATCTCTGACTACAGACATCCTGAGAGACCCCCAAATGCCCTGGGGCTTGGGAAGTACTAGAGGCTACAGGGAGGCTCTGTGGTGGTTAGGGAGGTCCCAAGGAACAATCAGGGCTGCTGCTGTGTGGGCAGCAAGATTCCTTTTCTACTCCTGAGGCCTTAGCTTTCCTCATATCAGGCAGGGTACTGTGCGCAGAGGGATTACCTCAGGGCCCAGCAGGACCTGGGTTTTCATCAGCCTTCCAAAATGGGAAATCACTTTCCCTGTGGGGATGGATTATAAATCTGGTGATTGGAACTGTTGTGAGGGTGGGGAACTCTTGGGGGCCTTCTTGGGTTGGCAGATGTGAATAGGAGATAAGTCTACCACAGAAGGCTTCTAGTAAGGCCACTAACAATCAGCAGCATCAGGATGGTGACACAGAGGCATATGAATCACAGCAGGTATGTAATGAGCACCAGGAAGCACCCAAGTTATTCATTCAAACCACCTTGGTTGAGAATCACAGATGCAGCCCCATGTGGCACCAGAGGAGAGTTCCCTGCCCTGCTGAACAGACTCCTAGGCAGCTGCCCCATGGAGGACAGTGTGCCTTCCCAGCTGGCTCAACCCTGGCGTCCCAATTCCAGCCTTGCCCCAACTGACACTCAGCCCTGTTCTGAGGGCTGGATCCTGAGCCCCAGATGAGGGAGTTGGAAACATTCAAAGAGGGAAAGGAAAAAGTGAAGCTGGTAATTAGCTGCAGAGGATACTGGGAAAATCTCTCCCCAGCTCCTCCTGGGGCTCCAATTGATGAGGAAGCAACCCCCTGGGGGCCGGCTTTGGCTCACTCTCTCCTTTCATTACTGAAGTTTTTCCATCCTGGAGTTTCCATGCTGGGCTCTCTGGCTTCCCCTGGGAGATGCCAGGTGGTGTGGTGGAAACAGCCAAGGCTCTGAAGTCAGAGGGTCTGCGTTCAAATCCCACCTCGGACATCTACTAAATACTGTGTCTTTTTGAGAAGATGACTTAACTTTTTAGGATCCTGGTTTCCTCTGCTATGACTCCACAATGACAAGTCATACTTAATTTAAAATTAAACTGATACTCAGCCCACGTGCAGTGAATCTTTTTGCCCAGTGTGGTCTCACCGGCCCCCACACAGAGAAAGGAGAGGTGAAGGTCATAGTGATGGTAATGATGGTAGTGCTAATTATTGACTTGACAAACTCTGCAATTGCCTGGGAGATGGGTCTTCGGGCATGCCTGTTGGAGGGGATATTCTTAATTAAAAACTGGCCCGCTGTGGGTGGGACCATCCCTAGGCAGGAAATGCTCAACTGTTTAAAAGGAGAAGGGCAGCTGAGATGCTGGGTGCACTTGTCTCTCCTTTAACTACAGGTGCAATATGGCTCCCTACTAAGTTATCCTCATAGAGATATTACAGGGCAGGGCAAGGCTTGGGGAAGCAGGAACAGCAGATTGAGGAGAGCCAGAGTGAGCTAACCTGAGTAGACAGCGGAATCCCAGGCTCTCTGTTCTCCTGAGGGACCCTGGGTCCCCCTTCCTATGAGTTTCTCAGAATGGAACTATCCTTTGAGGCCAGGCTTCGGGTGGGATCAGAGTCACTGAATACTAAATGGTAAGAATGGGCCAATAGGGCTGGTAGGCCGTACCCTAGACCAGGAATTGGGATGCTGACTCAATTCTTTTTTTACATTTAACTTCATCTGAGGAAAATAGATCCAGTACCAACTACCCTCCAGGGCTGCCATCTAAGAACGCAAATGATGTAACTCTTACTAGCTCCCAGGTTTCTGGTACCCATATACTCTGTCTGTAAAAGTGTGAGAACAACCCTCTCGGGGTGAATGACATGAACTGTCCAGGAGCCTGGAAACTTTCACAAAGAGATATTAGTGAACACTCAGTGGCAGGCTGTGTTAGGGTATATGTATGTGTATATATAGATATAGATATAAAACACTCTACAGCCACTACCCACTGGGGTACAAAAAGGGTAAAGTCTGAGAGTGTCTAGCTCCAAGAACAGCCCTGTTTCCTCTCCTCCATGGAGCCATTTGTGAAATATACCAGTAATATTCAGAGCATGGCTTTGGTCTGAGATGGTGTATCAGCCAGCATTGCTATGGATCAAGCAACTGGAAACTTAAGGGGCTTGCTTTTACAGTTCTGTCAGCTGGACAGGTAGTGATATTAGTCTCGTAATGCTCACCCTAACGCTGCATTACCTTAAACAGGAATGTCCACCAAAGATCTGCCATTGGCTGTCTACTGAGTGCGTTGTATGCTCTCTAAGTCTTCACATCACAGATGGGCAGCGCCGGGGTGGAATTCTGAAGGGGCCAGAGCAGAAATCCTGCAGCCTTTTGAGGTTCCAGCTGAAAAACATCCTTCCCATCACATGCCTAGAGTCACAGTAGGTCCAGGTATCAGGTGAGTGGAGGGAGGGCATACATAACCTCTCACTAGATGCTCAGGCTTAGTGTCAGTCTGGATGCTAAGTTGTGAGTATGGGCTTTTTTATTTTTATTTTTTACCTGCCTCTGTCTGAGCTTCAATTTCATCTGCAGGATAGACAGTGTTGATATCTGCTTGTCAGGGGCTCTTATGACCAAGAAAGAGGTTGGATGAAGTGTTGTGTTATCATCTGACAGCTGCAAGTTCCACGGTGGCAGGATTAACAGCTCCTGTTGTGACAGTGGAGGACTCTTGGGAGCCTTCTTGGGGTGGCAGATATGAATACCCATGAGTCCTGAGCAGGAGAGGCTTTCAGAGAAACAGGGGCAGAAGGTCTTTGGCCAACTAACCAACCAGTCTCCTGGTTCAGTGCTCTTTCCATGATGCAAGCTGCTATTCAGACTAAAGGCAAGAAGACAAAGTTCCAGTGCTTGGCTGGCACATCCATCTCCTCATGTTCAGTGGTTATGATTGACCGTGGCTGGCTGCCCAGGAACCTACACCAGGTAAGCTATAAAGATTGGTTCTAGCTCAGCCAGGATTGATCAGTGGAGTTGGATCTGGTGTAGGAACAGAGAACAGGGGAACATATGCCACTTATTTGACACCCCAGCTCTGCCCTTAGCCTTGACCTCACCCCCCTGTAGCTCTTAGTGCAAATGGGGCAAAGTCCATCAAAGACCTTTTTTTTTCTGTCTCAGAAGAGACAATGAGTAGAGTGGTCAGGGTTCAAGGGTAAGTGAGAGTGTAGCTGCTAACATGGCAGCACTGGGCACAGGAGTCAGGTGCTCCACACACAGCCCCCTGAGGTCAGTCCCCTGAACCAGCACAGACAAGCCTGGTGGAGTCCGGATTCCTGGAACTTGGAACTTGTTGGCCTGCCTAGACAAATGGTAAGCCCCAGGTCCAGAGAAAGACCCCCGTCTCAAAAGCAATGTGGAAGATTCCAGGAGAATGATACCCAATGTTAACATCTGGGACACACACACACACACACACACACACACACACACACACACACACACACAAGTGTGAACAAGAGGGTTGTATACCTGACCTGGACAGCAACCCGAGTTCCTGCCAGGAGTTCTAGTCTTGATACCAGAGCAGAGGCACAGGTTGACCATCCCTCAGACAGAAACTCAGCTACAGATTTGCATTCTGTAAAGCCTAAAGAGCCTTTGGGATGAGTGGGCTAAGACCCTAATTTATTAAATTAGGTGATGGCTCAGAAGGGGTCCAGACTTGCCTGTATCTGAGCCCTGCCTTCTCCACCCACCCTGTCTTCATGTGACACTAAGGAACCCCGCCCTCCTTTCCTGCGGAATGCAAACTGTGGGAAATCTGTGGGCCCAGACAGGACCAATGCCAGCTTGAAAATTACCTTTGGGTGACTCCTGGGAAAAAACAAAACAAAATAAAAAACCTCCCCTCCCTTGGTAAAATAGAGTTTACACAGTAAGCCAGACAGATTGTAGCAATTCTGTCCCCATTTGACCCCAAACCTGAGTGCCTTGTATAGTGCACAACCTACCTACCCTTCCATGGAACCCTGGCCCATGTCCAGTATTGGAGACCCATATTAACATTGGCCTCCATGAGCTGGCCACGAGCTACAGTTTGCCAGAGTTAACGCCAGGCCCATCTGTGGATGTCAGCTCAGTCAGATCCAGTCATCCAGTCCAATACTGCTCTGCTCTCAGTTCAACAGGAAATCTGGATTTTCATGTGAATCCTGCAGTTTGCAAAGGTTGGCAAGAAACTCCACCCTCCTCCCCTTAACACCATGCTGGCCAATCTTCCTCAGACCACAGACCACATGGGACAAATCTGTGGGCTAACAGATCTTACTGTCTGACTTATCCCAAATGTTCCCCAATACAGATGTGAGATGACAGGGTAGTGACGTGTTCAAGATGACACTGGAAGCCAGTGACAGTCTATCCCCACAGCCTTCTCTGGTGCCTATGACCCACACTGTGCCTGCATTTCACAAGTCAGCATGAATCGCACACACACCTCCTGCCTGGCCCTGGCCCCAGCTGATATTTTTACCAAATGTCACAGCAGTTTGCAGGAAGGCCCAGGGTCTAGCTTGAGCCAGTGAATTATGATTGCCTGCCAGAGGGCTGTAAACACGATTCTGATTAATGAATTTCTTAATGGCTGGGCCCTGGGTGCAGACCTTGCTTGAGTGTCACCCCCGGCAGATGCATAAGGAGGAGTTGGCCCAGCAGTTGGGAAGGTTTGTGTCATGTCTCTGCCTCTGAAAGGGTGCTCCAAGTTTGCTGGCTCCAGAAGCTAAGTAATCAGCCCTCCCTGGCTATAGATCCCTCTGGCTCTGTCTGTGAGCACCAGCCGCCCTGTGCCTGAGAACAGGGACAGCCTTGATTGATCTTTGGGTGGAAATAGCACTGGCTGGCTGCCACCTTGATCTCAAGGAGCTTGAAAATGCGCTTATCTGAATCCAAACACAGAGAGGGGGAGGCTTCCTCTTGTATGGGTTTGAGGACGCCCTGCCTGAGACCTGAGCCAGAGCAGAAAGCCCTGGAATCCTGAGCTAGAGATGGAAACCACAGTAAAAGCCTAGTTCAAACCTGCCCAGACTTCCCTAAGTTCCAGGAAACACAGAAACATGTGGGGAAAGCACCAACCATGGAACGGTCTCACTGTGCGACTTTGGGCTACTCTCTTGGCTGCTCTGGATCTGTGTCTCCTTGGAAAGGGCAGAGAGTCTGCAGGACATTGATGGTGTTTCTGCCAGAAGAGGAAAGGTCTTTGATGGACTTTATTCGCTCTACACAAGTGCAGCAGGGAAGGTGAGGTCAAAGTTAAAGACACAGCTGGGGTGGTAAATAATTGACCCAAGCTCCCTGCTATGTGTTCCTGTACCAGGACCAACCCCAGTGATCAATCCTGACTGAGTTGGGACCAGTCCTTATAGACTCCTTAGTGCAGGTCCCTGGGCAGCCAGCTCCTGTCAACCATGATTGTACAGCAGGTGGCTGATGACATCTCCCCAGCCCCACCTACACTCATGATTCTCAGGGCAGCCCTTAGGGTACATCCTTCACAGTGACCAGACATCCACCAAGCTCAGGACCAGGTAAGGTTCTGGGGCATTGATCCTTCCATTCTATACTATACACATTTGGAAGTTTGTCCAGTTCCCACAATTCCCAATCTGCTCTGGAGCACGGAGGAGATAGAAGTGGTGTCCCTTTTCCTCAGCTGTGAGATGTTGGATTAGGAGAGGCCCTTAGAGGAAGGGACTGTGGAAGCTGTCTGGGAGAATGACTCTAATATAGGTCAGGTAGGCAGTCAGCAGAGATCTAGAGCCCTGAAGCCCCCCACTCATTTCTGCAGGCTCCCTTGTTCTGAGTGCCAGTGACTTTCTCTAGGGTGGCAGGCTTGTCTCCCCACCCTGCACACTCACCTGTCTTTCCTTCTGGCCCTGGCATTCTTGAAGCTGGGGGTTGGCTTTCACAGGGACAGCCCCAGCTCCTAAGCATGTACCATAAGCATTAAGTAGCTGTGACAGAGACACCATCAATGTCCTGCAGACTCTCTGCCCTTTCCAGAACAAGTTTGTTGACTACGCACTGCCTTAGACCAGAGCCTGAGACAATAGTCCTGAAAGAATTATCCACACAGTTTTCTTGTTTTACAGAGAGAAATAGATTACAGAGAGGCTTAGCAAGTGACCCATGTTCACACAGCAAATAAAAAAAGAAAAAGGAGTGACCCTGGGGTCCCAGATGGAGGGGACCCTGTGACTCACAAAGGAATAAATGGGCCTGCCACTTCCCAAGCCCAACTTCGTATTGTGGAGGCATTATATTTTATTCCATATATAAAATATATATTGAGGCATATTTTTTGTTTTGTGTTAATGGATGAACTGATTTTATTTTATTTTTTAAGAGATGTCCCAGGGCTAGAGAGATGATGGTTCAGTGGGTAAAGTGCTTACCAAGCAATTGTGAGGACCAGAGTTTAGATCCCCAGCATCCAAGTAAAATCCCAACACAGATAAGAGGAGGAGGTGGGAACCAAAGAATTCCATGGCAACTTACTGGGCAGCTGGTGTGGCCAAGCAATTGGCTCTCAGTTCAGCAGAAAGCCCTGTCTCACAAGATGAGGCAGAATGCCATCGGAGAAGACACACAAAACTGACACTAAAAATACATGGGCACTGTACCTGCAAACACATGTGTGGACACACACACACACACACACGCATACATAAACACACACATATACACACCAATATACATACACACATACACACACTAATACACATACACACACTAATACACATGCACACACATACACGTACACACACATATATAATCTCACACTTTGAATTCATTCCTGGGTAACCAAACTCATTAAAAAGTAGTGATTTTAAAAAAATGTACACAAAATATTTTATATAAGACCCTGGAACCATTCTTACCATGAGCCACTGGAGAATGGGGGCGGGGGTACTATTCCTGCTCAGATTGAATAGGTTTCTACAATAACATGTTTGCAAGATGTGTTCTATATGGTGTGTTTTGTCGCAGCTCATAAATTCTGGCTCCCTTGCCTTGAACAATAAGGGAACTGGCTGAAAAGGTAGAGAATGTCACAGCAACGCACCAAGTTAACCTTTAGACTCAGAATCAAATGCCCGAATAGAAGCTGCAGCCTTTCCTGGAAGCACCCCTTCATGAGCTGATGACTAAAGGCATACCCATAAGCCAACAGGCCAGTGAGAAAACACACCTCTCTGAGAACAATCGTCTGTTCGCAGAACCGACCAGCTTTAGGCCATTGGCAATGCATTTAATTATATCCGATAGCAAGCTCAGTGCCGGGAAGGCCTAGGCTTGAAATATTAAAAACAAACCTGTAACTCAGAAGGTCATTTTGGATGTGGAAACTCCTTATTCTGTGCTCTTAATGCTTTCTGATGGGGACCACGTTTACTTCTGCAGTACTTGGAATCCACGTGTGTGCTTGACATTGCGGGTGATACAGCCCCACTTCACAGCTGAAGAAGCTAAGGGCCAGGAAGGTAGAAGCCTTCATGGGTCCAATCCTCTTCCACCAGCTCACCGGCTGTTCACACAGCAGCTCTTTGAATGTGCTGGGACTTTGGCTGAGACTCAGCTGTACTCTTCACTCTGTTTCTGCTCTGATTAATTCGAAGGCCTTCCTCCAGGAAGCCCACAGGGAGGTTCTTGCAAGCAGAGCCATGTACCCATGGCTGTTATTGGGTCTCAGGCCCCATGGCAGATATTGGTATCCCTTCCCTGGGATACCAAAGAAAAGACAAGGAAAGAGGCTTGGTTGCAGAGTCAGCATGAAGGCCCATCAGTTTGTCAAGGCTTGGGGGTACATCAGCTTTCTGGTGTCTCAGTTCCTCACCTTCAGAATGAACACAGTGCCCACTCCATCACTCCATGGGGGAGACCGGAATGACAAATGAACATAGGTTTTGGTGCACAGAAGCCATCCCAGGCAGCAGTTTTTACTTAGGGCAGTTCATTGTGGTGGCTCAAGTCTGTTATCCCAGCATGTAGGGTGGTTATGGAGAATGGGAGATAGTTAAGTGAATAAATTACTTGCTGGTGCAAGCCTGAGGGCCTAGGTTCACATCCTGACACCCATACAAAAGAGTGGTTGATACCTGTCACCCAAGTACTGAGGAAACAGAGACAGGAAGCTCCTGGGGCCACATACACACACGAGAGAGAGAGAGAGAGAGAGAGAGAGAGAGAGAGAGAGAGAGAGAGAGAGAGAGAGAGAGAGAGAGAGAGAGAGAGAGAGAGAGAGGGAGAGAGAGGGAGAGAGAGGGAGAGAGAGGGAGGGAGGGAGGGAGGGAGGGAGAGAGAGAGAGAGGGAGGGAGGGAGGGAGGGAGGGAGGGAGGGAGGGAGGGAGGGAGAGAGAGAGAGAGAGAGAGAGAGAGAGAGAGAGAGAGAGAGAGAGAGAGAGAGAGAGAGAGAGAGTTTATTCCGTACATTTTATTAGGAAAAGTCATGCTGTTTTCTATCCATCCCCATGTGTTAGTCCGGGCTGCCCACTCAGCTGGCTCCCCATGGTCTCTGGTCAGGGAATGGATGTGTCTGTGAAGTTCCACAGGTGAGTCCCATGCAGTGTCAGGCCTGAGATCTCCCAGAACTTTTCTTTTTCTTTCCGGGACACCCTAACCTCCCCTTCCCCAGAGATTAGTAAGTGTACCTATTGGTCTTATTGAGAAGCTGAGCTACAGACCAGCTCTGAGCCATTCAGAGGGGCAAGGACAGAAGGTTCCTTCTAATGGCAGGCAGAAGGTTCTGCAAGAGGTCTCTACTTGGGAGAAGACTGGCTTTGTTCCTCCATGCTTTCCTGAAATCAAGCCTGAGAGTCTCAGATAACCAGTCATAGAAAGACTGCAGGCTCCTGGTGGGCATCCTCTGGCCCTTGCAACAGCACTCTCTCAGAGTCTCAGCAGGTTCACTAGCAGCTCACGGTTCCCCTGAGCACTCCAAGTTAATAAATCCCAGGCCCTCTCCACGTGAACGGGGAGAAATTGCTAGCCCAGGCACTTGGCTGGCGCTGCAGAGTCTCTACACACCTCATATATCACATCTGATACATCAGGGAGGTATAGGCTAGCTTGGAGTGTTAGTTGTGGGGTGTAGAAGCAACACCCCCTCCACTCCTGTGCCCCTTTCCCAGCATCCTCTGCCTCCACCTGGACCTCAGAGCCAGTGGGCCTTTAGGGTACTGTTGGAAGACAGGCATTCCTGCTTTCATGAAGTACATAGCTCTCTCTCTGTCTTTCTCTGTCTCTCTCGCTCTCCCTCTGTCTCTCTGTATCTGTCTCTCTCTGTATCTCTCTCTGTGTGTGTGTCCAATGTCTGTAGGACTTGTAGAGAGACCAGTGTACTGTGGTGTATGTACATGCTTATGCATGTATGGATATGTAGGAGCCAAGCTGGGAGCTGAGAGACCAGGGAGGTAGGGACAGGGGTAAGAAAAAGGACAGAACATGTAGGGTTTCATGGAGCCAGAGGTCTCCAGTGTCTTCACTCTCTAGCTGTCCTCTTCAACTGGAACAGGGTCAGAACCAGTCCTCTAGGCCTAAGGCCACAGACAGGCAAAATCTCAGGAGGTAATAATACACAACAGCCAGGTGGCTCCTTCACAGACTTGGAATGGGACAGCTGGCCCTTCCTGTACAAAGGTCTCAGCCTCCACAAGGCTCCAGCTGACTCTAGCCATGGGGAACAAGAACATTCTCTTGCCTGGATTTTTGTAAAAATTTCCAAATTTTAAAGATGCCAAACAACATATTCTGGAGACCCGATTCTGCCTGCTCAGCCTTGGGCCTGGACTCTGTGCAGAGAAGGAGACAGTTGGAGGCATGTTTGCCCTGCTTCTGCCACTTTCTACCTATGAGGTCCTGGGCCCAAGAGTTAATTTCTGAACCCTTGATCTCTTATCTGCAAATGTGGATAGGGATGACTGTCTTGTGAGGCTGTGGTGGCCGGAAGATAACACTCCCAAGAAGCCTCCTGTAAGAACCAGCAGCTGGCAAGCAGCACAGCAGAGATGGTCACATGCTAGACCCTTTGATCTGCCGCTCTTCTCAGGTTAGGGGCCTTAGAATCCTCCTTTCAGATGGTTTTCTTCCTAGAAACCACCTTTTTAGGTTTAGTACAGAGATGTGAAAGTCTACCCAGTGCGGTGGCACCGGCCTGCTGTTCTGGATCTCTGAAAGGCTGAGGCAGGAGATGTTCAAGGACAGCCTGGATAATGTAGTGAAACCTTGTCTCAGAAAGTTACAAGGGCTGCTGTGAGGAGGCCTGGGGAGGTGGTTCAGTGGGGACCTGAAGGCCTGACTTGTGATTCTTAGCACCCGTGTAAAAGCTGGGCGCGGTGACAAGTAGCTTTACTTGCAGCTCTTAGGGGAGATAGGAAGATCCCTAGAACTCACTGGCCAGCCAGACTAGCCAATAATGAGCTCCAGGTTTAGTAATATACTATCAAAAGAACACAGAGAGAGAGAGAAAGACAGAGAGAGGTTAAAAAAGACACTTGCCAGGCAGTGATGGCACACACCTTTAATCCCAGCACTCGGGAAGCAGGAGCAGCCAGATCTCTTTGAGTTTGAGGCCAGCCTGGTCTACAGAGCAAGTTCCAAAACAGCCAGAAATGTTACACAGAGAAATCCTTTCTCAAAACCCCAAATAATAATAATAATAATAATAATAATAATAATAATAATAATAATAATAAATAAAAGGACACTTGCTGTTGACCTCTGACCTCTCCACTCAGGAGGGTTGGGGATAATGCTCAGTGGTAGAGAATTTCATTTGCCTTGCCTGTAGGAGTCTCTGGGTTCAACATAGCAAAACAAACAAATCCTGTGGACAGTCTACTCCTTTAAATCCAGGACTAGCCAGGTTGGGTTACAGTTAGTCAGTATCCCTCATCCCTCTCCCAGCTGTGAGTCTTCCCTAGACCCGGGGGTGGGGACTAGAGTAGGCCTATCATTCATCTGGGTGAGCATGGAGCAAATGTCAAAGCCTATGGCTCGGCACATATTCATAACAGCTCTCCCAAGCCTTGGAGTCTTGAGATGGTGGAAGAACTGGCCAGCCAGGCCCGGCCTGAGCTGCTGCTTCCCTGGGCTCCCAGCCATGCCTCTGCACCCATGCCCTTTCCAGGCACACTGGGTCCATCTACCTCCTTGGCAGACGTGCCCATTAGTTCATGGTGAGAACTCTTTCTTAATTGCCTCAGGACTTCCCCTGATTAACCAGAGGAAGAAGTGCTGGCATCCTGTCTATCAAGCCAGCAAAACCAATATGAGAACAGAAGCACCGAGTGCTGGCAGGACACAGGAGGAGCTGGCACACTTAGTTGGAATGATTATGTCTTTTAAAAAGGCAGTTGTGCAACCTGTAAAGTATGCAGTAGGGACCCGAGTGCCTTTGGCATCTGCTTCTGGGATATGCAAACTGTGTATTTTCTTTAACCATATTCTCTCCCCCACGGTTCTACCTACAATGTGAATAACCTTTTTTATATTTTTTCTTGTGCTTGCCCATTGACTCCTGGAATCACTCGATGTTCTTGTCAAGCTGCTTTTAAAGAAAAATTAACCCACAGGCTGTGTTAATCTTCACTTTGAGGTCTGGGGATGTAGCTTTGCTGGTAGAATGTTTGCCCAGTATGCACAAAGCCCTGGGTTCTATTCCCAACACAAACTGGGTGTGGTGATGGACTCCAGTAATCCTAGAAAATAGGAGGTGGAGGCAGGAGGATAGAAATTCAAGGTAATCTTCAGTTTGAGACCAACCTAGAATACTGAAACCCTATCTCCAAAGGGGAGGGGAGGGAGGGACGAGATACACTTTTGATTTTTAAGCATGCTTAGGTACGATTGTAGCCTAGATCAGAGGCCAAGGCATGTCAGCCCGGCTTTTCCTATTCCAGGATGCACTGAATTTGGGTAGGAGAAGGCCCTGTATCTTAGCTACCCTCTACCTCCTCCTTCTACTCATTCCCTCTCTATCCACAGTCCTCACTGTCTCTTAGCAGCTGGAAACCTCTAGGGTCTTCACTGGAGGTTAGGCGATGTTTCCTCTCCATGGGAAATCCGTCCATGGTATTAACTCTAGAGAGAGAGAGATTTGGAACCCATGCCCAGTGTCAGGCAGATATACAGGCAGAAGGATAGGAAGTACATACTTTCTGTGTGTCTCAGGCAGCATGCATATGTGTGCCCATGTGCATATGTGTGAAGGCCAGAGGCTGACACTGGAATTTTTCCTCTAGCTCTTTCCTCATTATTGTATTTTATTTTTCAGGCAGGATTTCTCACTGAACCTAGCACTCACTGATTCGGATAGGCTGGCTGGTCATTGAGCCCAGGGACCCTCTCCTGTCTCCCTCCTAGTGATAGGATTAGAGATGTGGTCATTTTCTCTGAGGTTCTTGGTTTGTTTCCCACTTCTCTGGGGAGCTGTTCCCCCTTTCCTGCTATTCCTGCTATCTGCTGCTGAGTCTGGGGCTACCACTCTCTCCTCATGTTCCCTGACAAGGGATGTCCAGGCTGTTGATATTCCTGTCCCATAGATACCTGTGCAGTGGTCATCTGTGTGCATGTGTCATGTGAGTCACTTATTTAGATGTAAGAAAGCAGGGGTCTAGTCCCACTTGAGTCAGTTGCTCTACAGCAGGGGGTTGTAGAGGAAGAGCTTGATGGATGGCTTCTGGCCACCTGGTTGGATTTCTACTGGATGATTCTGAGGTTCCAAGACCTTAGGTGAGTGATGGTCCCTAATATTCCATCCAGTTGCCGACAAAATCAGCATTACAACCTTGGTCTCCCTGCCTGGGCCCCTACCACTGAGTTTGAAAACTGACAGGCCTGGCACCTACATAATGTTGGGGTTAAATCCAGGAAGGGGTACACAAATTTAGGGCAGGGCAGGGACAGGGCATGGCAGGGCACAGAAGGGCAGGCTAGCAGTGAGAACACACACACACACACACACACACACACACACACACACACACACACTCACTCACTCACTCACTCACAAAGTGGGGGAAGCTCAGTCCGTGCCTCTTAGTAAAGTAGTGGAGATGCTACCTGTAGCAAGGCACAGGCCTGGAGCAGGGCACATAGGGACCATGGAGGAGCCACCAGTGAAGCCTGCCGTCCTTTGAGCTGCATGGCGGTTTCCGATCCACCTGCGTGATCGATTGTCCATGAGTGACAGCTCAGAAGGGGTTCTCCTAGACACTTGTATGCCACCAGGAGGTGTCTAGTAAAATAACACAAGCCACAGTGGGCTTGAGTCTTGTCAAAGTGCCTTATCTGCCACCATGTGAATTAGTTTCAGGCCTAGGTGTAATCTTACATGCTTAAAAAAAACAAACAGGGCCTGGAGAGATGGCTCAGCAGTTAAGAGCATTTAAGGATCTATCAGAGGGCAGGAGTTCAGATCTCAGCACCCACAACAGGTTCACAAATGCCCGTAACTCTAAGGAATCTCACGGCTCCTTCCGGCTTTTGCAGGCATATGCTCACATAAATAAAAACAAAAACCTTAAAAAAAAACTATAAAATGCTAACTTTACATTGTTAAAAATTAGAAAAACACACAGCTCTGTTACTTAAAAATATTCATATTCTTTAAAGTATCCAATATGTCTAAATAGTAGAAAATGTGGTTCCTACTGTACATAAAGCACCTATTTTTTTCCACCAAATATTTTGTTATGTTTCCTTTTTAAGTGTCTTTAAGTTTTTGGCGATCATTATTTACAATTTTTTACATTATTTATGTGTATGGGTATTTTGCCTGCTTGGAGGCCAGAAGAGGGCATTGGATCCCCTGGGACTGAAATTACAGATGGTTCTGAACTGTCTAGTGGTTGCTGGGAACTGAATTTGGGTCTTCTGGAAGAGCAGCCAGTGCTCTTAACTGACGAGCCATTATCTCCAGTCTGGCGAGCATTTTCTTTTTAAGGCTGCACAGCTGGGTGTGGTGATGCACAGTTGAAATACCATTTTATGGGAAACTGAGGCAGTAGGATTGTGAGTTTGAGGTCAGCCTAGGCCACATAATGTACAAGACTCTCTCTCTTTCAAAACAAGACAAAGCAAAACAACTATATATGGTGGCCATTGTGTGACTAGAGACTACACTATAACACGAGACCATTTTATAATGCCATGTTGTTTTCAGATGTTTGTCGTCATGAATCTCTAATATGTATACTTGTATGTGCATTCCCCTTTGCCCCAAATCAGAACAATTTCCTTGGGTTAGATTCCTAGGAGATTTCTAGGTTGCAGCCTCAAAGGAACTTCTTTGGGATTTGTGGGTGGGAGGCGGGGGTGGTAGGTACAGAGTCAATGCCAGATGTCTTCCTCAATTATCTTGGGGTAGTTTGAATAAAAATGGCCCCCATAGTTCATAGATTTGAGTGCTTAGTTCCCAGCGAGTGGCACTATTAGAAGGTTGTTAGAATACCGTTGGCCTTGTTGGAGGAAATGTGTCCCTTTGGGGTGGGCCTTAAAGTCTCATGTACTTAAACCCTCGGATCCAGATGGATCCAAGCTATTTGTCATTGTTTATTTGAGGCAGGGTCTCTCATTAAATGTGAAGTTAATCAATTCAGCTGGATTGGCTGGGCTGTAAGACTCAGGGATCCTCCTGTCTCTGCCTCTCCAACTCTGGAATTACAGGTATATGTTACCACTGCCTGCCTCTTATATGGGTACTGGAGATCCAAACTCAAGTCCCTTACTCAGCAATACCTTACCTACTGACACATCTTTTCCAGTCCTTTTATTGGGGCTCCTTTTTTTTTTTTTTTAAATGATTTATTTATTCTTGTTTTATGTGCATTGGATGTTTTGCCTCATGTTCATATGAGAGTGTCAGAACCCATGGAACTGTAGTTGCAAACATTAGTAAGTGCCATGTGGGTGTTGGGAATGGAACCCACATCCTCTGTAAGAGCAGCCAGTTCTCTGAACCACTGAACCACAGTCCTCTTTGGGGTTCTTAAAAGAAGCACAGAATCACTTTCTAATGCTTGAAGGTGCTGGCGAACCCTTCTCTGTAGCTACATAGAATAATGTTAGTTTCAAAGGTTTTGCTCATTTAGTTAAGGCATGATTTTTAAATTATCTGTGTGTCCTGGAAAGGTGGCTTTAGTGTTCTTGCAGAGGACCTGAGTTTGATTCCCAGCATCAATGCCAGACAGCTTCAGGGGATCTGATCCCCTCTTCTGGCTTCCTTCAGCACTCACAAGTACAGACACATAATTAAAAATAAAATCATTTACGGGCACTCTTTCAGCTACTTCCATTTTAATGGCTATAATCCACCGTGTGCTGTGTGGATTGTTTTCCCTCAGCATTTCAGCACCTTTATTATCAATGGGATTGGACTGATTTGAGATGTAACCTTCTGGGTTGTCACCCGTGTCTCCAGGTTTGCAGGGACCTTTCACTCTGTTGCTGACGTTTCCCGGGTTGCAAAGGCTCTGGTTTTCTCTGGTCACCCGTGTTTGTTTCTTTTTTAATTCCCTCCCCTGTCTTTTTTTTGCTCTGGAGCCTTTTTCCACCACATTATAGAAGCTGGTAAATATTTACCTTTGTTTTCTTCCAGATTTTTATGGCTTTGCTTTTTTATGTTTAGCTCTTTAATCCTTTGTGATTTATTTTGGCACCAACTGTCATGAGAAGAGTTGAATTTATTTAATTTTCGAAATAGTTAACCAATTGCTCAGCACCAGTTAATCAGTAATGCTTCCTTTCCTGGCAGCTGGGCACTGCCGCCTTATCACCCACGGACTTCATGTGTCTGGCCCAGGCACATGCTAAGTTCTGCTTTCTGCCTGGTGGCATGCCCTTCCCCTCTCCATCTATTTTACAACTCTTGTGCTGTGACCATATTGATTTATGATGATCATAACTTGGCACCATCCTCATCCTCATTGCAGCCATTACTATTTTGAAATTCTAGGGCTGAACCCAGAGTGTTAACTATGGCAAGTACATGCCTAGCACCGAGCTACATCCCCAAGACTATAAACATTTGCATTCTTCCCCTGGCCTCTCCCTCCTTCTCCCCACTCCCCCATTCTTATGAGACAATCTGAACTATGAAACCCAGGCTGGCTTTTACCTGGAGGCAAACCCCAGCCCCAGCCCCAGCTGCCGGGATTACAGGTGTGCACCATTACATCCAGGACTGTGTCATCACACCTAATTTCCTGACTCCTTTTGGCTAGTTTTTCTTCATTTTTCCAGAACAAACTTGGAATACCTTGACCAAGGCCAAGATTCCATAGTTACTTTTAAAATTATTAACCTTACACATTGATAAGCATCATGGTATAACTCAGCCCTCTATGACATGCCGCATCACGGATTCCTTCAAGTGTGATAGGTCTGGTTTCTCCTTTTTTGTGTGATATCACACAGTCCATGGCCAAAGCCCTTCACACACGGTATTTCCTGCTGTGCTTGCCTATCTTCTCTGTGTGCCTACACAGTAGGATACTCCACACCCAGGAGGTTTAAGCCTCATCACTGCAAAAAAGCACCAACAACCCCAACTATCCTGCATATTATATTCTTCTAAAATGATATGTTTATTTACTGGGGCAGGGGAATGCTCATGTGAAGACTTGGTGGTAGTCACCTTTACCCACAGAACTATATTGATAACCCAGTGTGATTTAAAAAAAAACAACAGACACACACACAGAGAAAGAATTTACTGTTACATTAAAGATCTCATTTTAAAAAATCTAAGTGAACTAGAAATAAACTATGTTTCTCCCTATCTACTGTGTGTGTGTGTGTGTGTGTGTGTGTGTGTGCTTGTGTGTGTATAATACGTGTGTAGATGTGTATCAGAGGCCAGAGGTCAATGATGGTTGTCTTCCCCAATCATTATTTCTTGGGATATGCTCTCTCACTGAAACTGGAGATCGGTGATCGGTTGGCCTGGCCAGCCAGCAAGTCCCAGTGATCTGCCTCGTCATATCTGAGATAATAGCTATGCCACCACCATGTCTACCTTTCTGTGTGGGATCTGAACTCAGGTCCTCATGTTTGTGTAGTAAACAGTTTACCAACTGAACCATTGCCTTGATCTCCCTTCTTCGATGCTTTTAAAATTACATACTGGTGATGCAGTTAGCAGCCTGTCAAAATCAGAGAGAATAGGCCTGAGGATCTCTGTTCCATGAGTCACAGCAGATACAAGAAGATGGGGAGTCAGGACCATGGCAAGCTGACCTTTGACCTCCACATGTGCGCCATGGAATAGGCATGTCTGCACACACACACACACACACACACACACACACACACACACAGTGTAACATTTAATGTTAAAAAAACAGTCTTATTGTATTTTTCCTATGACATTTTGATGTGACATTTTCCGTAGACAGATTCCCCAAGATTGAATCACGTCCACATTTCTGAGAGAACAGGTTATTGTGTATCATTCATTTTTGCTTCATTCATATTTCATTTAGGAGTGTGTGTGTGTGTGTGTGTGTGTGTGTGTGTGTGTGTGTGTGTGTAATAGATAAGAAAAGCAAGATAGAGCATAAAGCTGCCTGGATTTGAATTTTGGATCTGCCACTGCTGTCTGTGTGCCTTTCGGCACAATTCTTGCAAAATGAGATCCAGTTTTGGCATCAAGCTCAGCTCCAGGGTCACAAGGATTCAAGGCCAATAATGTTTCAAGCTCTCCCGGTTTGTCTATTGGAACCTAATAGCCCTGCACACTGGGCATTGCTAGTTCATCTAACAGAGTAGAAGCCAGAGGCTCAGACAGGTGAAGCGACTGCCTCAGAATGACTAGCTGGTAAGTTGCCGATGATACACATGCCTTTTCCACCAGTCTCCCGACCACCTCCTTGTAGAGGAGACCTACTTGCAATTTCCCAAGAGGGCTGTCTGACTTCTGTCTGCCTGCCACATGCAATAAGTACTCTTTGTCCTGAAGGACCTCATTTTCTACATCTGAAAACAAAAATCAAAAAAGCCGTTTACTTCTCTTCAAAACCCAAATCAAATAACTCCTCCTCTGGAAAATTTTTGCACTTCTGAGGTCCTTTCAATTATGACAGCATCCTCTGTCAATGTAGTCAGCATGTTACTCAGCGGGGTTACATCTGAGGTCCTGATGACCTCCACCACCACTTGCTTGGTCCCTCACCCCAGCTGGCAAGCTGAGTCATGAACCCCAAGTATAAAGCAGTGTCTTGGGGGTGGGGGGATTCATGCTTTGGAGACTGACTGACTCCTTTTTTTTTTTTTTTTTTGTATTGGTTTTTTGAGAAAGGGTTTCCTGGCTGTCCAGGAACTCACTCTGTAGACCAGGCTGGCCTTGAACTCAGATATCCATCTGTCTCTGTCTGGAATTAAAGGCGTGCCCCACCACTGCCTGGGGACTGACACACGTGTAGTTCTCCTGACACTGGAAACTTCTAGATACTCCACAGGACTCATTTTTTCTCTTCTGTCCTCACAAGGCAGTTGGAAAAATTATACACGGGGCGAATTCCTGAGCTTCAAGCCTACTACCTAGTAAGTGTTCGGTAGACATGAGTCACCCTCCCCCTCCCCCAAGGCCCCTTCTCTGTGAGCAGCGACATTTCTTACTTGTGTGTCTCCGGCTAGAAACTAGCACAAGCCAGGCCAGAAATGCTTCTGCAATGTAAATGTGTGAATGTGTGTGATGTCCGCACATGTGAACGAGACACTGGCGGTCTCTCTTGTTGCTCTCTATTTTATTATTTTTAATATTTATTATTAGAGAGAGTTAATGTGTGGGCTCTAACTCGGTCCTTTTGCCCAGGGAGTACTCATTTTCTTCAGTGTTTTCTTTTTGTTTTGAGATAGTGTCTCTCACAAGCCTGGAGCTCACTGATTTGGGAGGACTTGGTGGCCTCAAGAGCTCCAGGGATTTCCCTCATTTCCTATTGCTAAGGTTACAGTGTGCTACCACTCCCAGCTTTCACATAGGGGGTGGGGATTTGAACTTGAGTCTCACACATATGTGGCAGGCACTTTACCCACCTCCATACCTGCAAACTCTCCACAGAACTGGGAACTGGTGTAAACACTCATGGGTGAAAACGAGGACACTTTCTGCAGGAAACCACCTGTCCCTGATCACACAGGAAAATGGATACCCAGACCGAATCTAAGCCCAAATTCCGTGTTTGGGAATCTTCTCAAAGGCACTCTTTCTCTGTCAGGTACTTCAAGGTCCCTCACCTTCCAGAGGTCATGTCCAGAGGGAGATGTTGAAAGAGAATTCTGAGGGTGGGGGGTGGGGTGGGGAACCCTGGGTCGATGGTGTTCAGCTTCCATTGCATTCTCCAGGCAGGGGTGTCCAAACTCTGGTTCTATGTTGCCAGCCTGTCTAAGTTCTACTTTGGCTACTGAACTGTGGTGCTGGGCCATTGATTAGCTGTGGGGAGAATTAATAAATGGCAGGATCATGAGCTTTGTCTGACCCTTTGTTTTCCAGACTTAGCAACAAAAGGTCCAGTCAGAAGCAGGACACTTCAGCCAGATGAACACCCCTCCACTGTCACCAGAGAGTTTTTTGCTTTGTTCTAGATGAGGAAAAGGTCCTAGGCTAGTAAGTGAGCTAGTTCCTAGAGAGGCAGGGCACCTGGCTACAGAAGCTGTGATGATTTTTGTGGTGGTCATAGACCAGAGTTTGAGGGGAGGCATAGGAGCTCCATTTTGACAGTGTTCCTATTCAGAGTTTCTACCAGATTTCACCGAGAGGCAAAACCAAAGCATGGCCATGAGGAGAGTTGTGGACTTGAAAACTGATAGCCTAGAGACTTGGTTGCCACTGTTGGGGCAGAAATAGCAGGCTCTGGCCTGGTCTTGCTGGCCCCACCCTAGGTTCCTGGCCAGCACTTCAGTGGCCTCCAGAGATCATCTTCAAGCCTCCATTCTTGAATAACATGAGGATGATAGTGAGGCTGTGCCGTCAGGTGTGACTTCCCTCACCTGTCCTTCCCCACAAACAGGAGTGACTGGGCTGAACCATCCTGATGTGGAGGGGTACCTATATCTATGTTCTTCCTTTACAAGGCCTGGCAGCATGCCTTCCTTCTGTCTCTCACCTCCAGGCTTCAATGCGTCCTGGACAGAGCTGTCCTCTGCCAGAGTCTCTCTCTACCAGAGTAAGCAATCCCCAACACACCTGGCCCTAACACTGTGCTCACACACCACATAGCATACATATACTCATACCACACAATACACATACCCCATTCCATTTACCACTCACATAAGTACAGAGAACCTCCAATTGTACATACATCAATGACAAATCTCTCTGTCTCTCTCTCTCTCTGTCTCTCTCTCACACCCACACAGTCCTCCCAGGGAAGTCCATATGTCTCTGACAAAGGCCAACATTAACTGTCACCCTACAGTCACATTTTGTGCTCTCTCTGGAAACCCTCCCCCCACCACGTGTCCATTCACGGCTTCCTGTGACTGTTGCTCCTTTTGGTCCTGGCTGGATCCTCCCCATTCTTCAGCTTCAGCAGCTGCCCCCTCCCCTCAGCTCTTCCTACCCCAGCATCACGCTCCCCTCCCTTCCCCCTCTCCCATATCCCCTTATCTCTATCTCTCTAGCAGCACTCAAGGCTGTCTACCTTGTGTCCCGGGGAAACAAGTGCTTGCCTAATCCTCTTAAGAACAAGCCACTTGGTCAAAGGAGATCTCTTGATTTTTTTTTTTTTCTTTTCTTTTTTTTTTAAGACAAAGTCTCAAGTGCCTGGCTGGCCTAGCACTTGCTATGCAGACCGGGGTGTCCTCAAACTCAAAGAGATCTGCCTGCTTCTGCCTCCCAAGTGCTGGGATTAAAGGTGTGCACCCCTATCGCGTCTGGTCTCTTGGTTTTTAAAACCCACCCTCAGAGTTGGAAAGGCAGATGGTTTTATCAGTGCTATTAGCAGGGAGGTTGAGTAACTAGCCCCATGGCCACACAGCTGGCAGTTGATTTTGGCCTGACTTCAGGCCTTCTAGGTGGATCTCCCTCTCTTCTCTCTCCCAGCTGCCTCCTGCTCACCACAAGTCCTTAAGGGCAGGGATGAGGAATACCTTTAACCAAGATTGCAGTCTGGGCAGCTGGGACAGGTTTAAGTGTGTGAAATCCCATTGAGCCGTTTCTTGAATGTGGGAAAGCTCAGGCCCTGGCTGATAAAAATTACATTCAGTTCTTGGTGTAGCTTCGGAGAGTCCAGAATTGCTGAGACTCTAAACCAGTTCCAAACAACCTTCCCAATGCTGTGATCTTTTACCACAGTTCCTCATGTTGTCAACCAACAAATTATTTTGTTGCTGCTTCATAACTATACTTTCACTACTATTGTGAGTCATAATGTAAATATTTTTTAGTGATAGAAGTTAAGGGGTCAAGATCCCGCAGGTTGAGAGTAGTTCACTACACTCTCTGGGCCCAGTCACCCTTACCCAGGCTGTATTTGGTCATGACCCAACACCCTAGAGCCATCTCCTTCCCCTGACAGCCAGTTGGCAAAGTCCATCATCACTGTATCCTTCAAGATTATCTTTGGCTTCCTCTCACTCACTGTCCCCAGCTTGCCAGGGCACTCCCAAGAGGTGTGCAGTTGCTTCCAGTGTGCTAGCTTCGGGCACTGGCTCCTCACAGAGTTATCAGAGGGCCTGGGGCAGAAAGCAGTGGAGGGGAGAGAGAGTAGAAGCAGGGGAGGGCCATGCTTCCTGAACAGATGTGTGCCTGGCAAGGTTCTGGAAGAGCTGAATCTACATCCTGGTCCTGGGGAGGAAGTTTTGGAGGAAGAGAGTCCCTGGCAGGATCTCTAAGCCACCTTTGCTTCCTCTAAGAGACTCCTTGGCTCTTAGAAGGATGTTCTAAGACAGGAGCCCCGAGCAAGCGATAGTCACCGCCATGGCTTTCCTTATAGATAGGACACTGCTTCCACAGAAGTGCCCGGACACGTGGGAACGATGAACATATCAGCAATTGCTGTATTCAGCCCCAAGCTCCCAGTTTCTCTGCTGTGAAAAGAGGTTTGGACTCAGGATCAGGGCCAAAGTTCCTGGTTCTAAGTTCACCCCTGTGTTCGCCTACTGTGTCTTGAGCAAGTTGTGTGACTCTCTGGACCTTGGAACCTTTTTCCACTTTACAGCAGCCTTTATTTCTCTCTTTCTGCATGCCCCTCCCCCCAGAAGAATGGTGTCCAGCTGGACTTTAACCACCCATGTTATTTCTAACATCCAGCCCACCCAGAGCCTTGGATTTCACATGACCTCCCAGGCTGAGCACATCCCCAAAGACAACATAGGCCTTGTCGCAAACCCAAGCTTTCTCAAAAATCTGTTGTAAAAAGTGGTGGGCCTGCGAGATGTCTCAGTGGGTAAGGAGGTGTGGTGCCAAGGCTAATGGCCTTAGCTCAGTCCCCAGGACCCACACAGTGGGAGGAGGGAACTTACTCCCATGAGCTGTCCTCTGACCTCCACACAGGATGCGGCATGTCCACCTCCATCTTCTAAAATAAATAAACATATTAACCTTTTTGGTTTTAATGGAGATTGGATCAAGTCAATCAACGTTGCCAGATAGGAAAAAGCTCAGATGATGCAGCTCGAGCTAGAGGCTCATCCAGTGTGTTGACAGGGGTGTAGTCTGACCTCAGGTTTGCTCACCCAAGATTAGATGTGCTATTCATTTCTCCCATTAACTTGGAATCATGAGTGAAGTCCTAACTTCAACTCAGAGCCAAAGCAAGCAAGCAAACAAACAAACAAGCAAACAAACAAACAAGCAAACAAACCTACTTCCAGCCTACCAGAAAGTCATGCATTGCCTATTTATGAGGGGAACACTCTGGGGGGAGGGGGTTCCCTAAGGGAGCTGGTGGCTGTGCTGTAAGGGCAGGGTGGAGGCTGGGGGACAGGAGGAAGGGAAGCTGGCACATAGACAGAAAGTCCTAAAGAGCTCAAGGAGATGAGCTGGGGGAGGTGGGGGAGGTGCCAGGAGAGGTCGATTCTGAACCTCCTCTGCAAAAAGACTTCAGGGCCCCCGTCCTATCTCAGTGCTGGGCCTGGGAGGCAGAACCTGATGGGGCCTGTTAGATATGTTACAGGCCCAGTGCGGGAAGCTGTTTTGATTAAATTTGGGAACATAATTGCAGGGTTTGTGCTGTGGCCTCATTATGGCTTTTTTAATCTTGTTAACCTCTCCCCCCCATCTCCCGCCCTCCCTCCACAGCCACAGGCTGTGGCCTTAGAACAATAACAAGAATATTTTCCATCTCCCCATCATGGTTTCCTCCTCCCCCCCCAGATCGGCTCCCAGAGGCAGGACAGGGCAAAAGAAAACAAGGTCGCAGTGAGGATCTGAAGTGTGGCTTTCTCCCCAAGAGCATGCTTTTGTTCAGCTCCCAAGCATGCCACAGCTGGTCTGAAGTTCTGGGGGGAGTGGGGGTGTTAATAGCTTCAGGAGTTCCCCCAAATCAGGCTCAAATTCCTCTTTTTTGAGGGAGAACGGAAAAGCTGTGTTAGTAGTTAGTGACAAGGCCGAGGCCGTAGAGATGAAGAGGGCAGTTGGGGAGGTGGCAGGGGTGGGGGTAGGGGTGGTAGACGGTTAGGAGGAAGCTGAGAACAATCTGGAGCTTGGCCTAGACAAAGGTTCATTGGTCAGCTTGGACTGGCTCTGATGGACTAAAGCTCTGGGGCTTCCTACGCCAATAGATGACTTCTTTTTTTGCAAAAAAGCACACTGCAGGGTAGGTGCTGCTGGGTGTAGTGGAGAGGAACGGATAGATTAGGAGGGTTTGGCAAGTGGGGTCAGTGTTTGGGGCGCAGAGAGATGGCAAGGGCTTCTGGCCTCAATTCTTCATGGCCCCAGTGGTATTGGTTAGTTATTAAGCTGTCACCTCCCCAGGAAGATTGCCACCACCCAGTGGAGGATTTTGGAGAGGGTGTTGAGGGGAAACCAGAGCCTTGTTAGTTGTACTGAAGCCAGAGGTCTTTTGAGACAAAGGTTGTGTAGGAAGTGCCCAAATTAGGATGAGAAGGTGCACTTCACACTCCCACCCTAGGCTCTCTCTCCAGCTCTCTAACCATGCATTTTCCCATCATCACTTCGTTAGCGGCCTTCATCTTCCTCTTAAACCCCCAAACTGGACCTCTCCAGGATAAGATAATGCCCAGTCATGCAAACCCTGGAGCCAGATTGTGGGCACTGACTTCAGACTTTGCTCCAAATTGCTCTTCCGGTCTCCAGACCTACCATGAGGATGTTTATCTGTCACCCTGATTCGAACTATCCCCAGGAACCCCTTCCTTGGATGGATCTCTGCTAGGTTGTTTCCCAGATCCTCTGTCCTCTCACGTGTTTCTGGGCAGTTGTCCTTTTACCGTTTCTATCAACTTGACACAGACTAGTCACCTGGGAAGAGGGAACCCCAATTGGGAGCTTGCCTCCATCAGATTGGCCTGTGGGCATGTCTGTGGGGGCATTTTCTTAATTGTTAATTGATGTAGGAGGGCTCAGTCAACTGTGGGCGGTAAGACTGATCCCTAGGTAGGTGGGTCTGAACTTTTATGAGAGAAGTACCAAACAAGCCAGGTAGCAGTTTCCTGATCTGCCTGATTCCTGCCCTGACCCCCATTAACGATGGGCTATCAGTGGGAATTGTAAGCCAAATAAGTAATAGAAAGTAAATTAATACTTCTACCACTGACTCCTGCCATTGCAGCCAATAGCGTTTATTTTTGGTACTTTAGTCTTGAGCCACCTTGCTTTGTAACCTTCTCTAGCTCTCTGTTAATACCATTCAGTGTCCTTTTGAAGGTCTCCAACTCAACTCCAGGCCCTAAAAGTCCAGCCAACCTGGTCTTGTAAGTATGTCATATTTTCCTGATGCTCTGAGCCTGGATGGAGTTCCCACCTCATCCTATCCTCCAGGTCCAGCTCCGAAACAACCTGTTTTAGCCAAGCCTCCCAGGGTTCACAAGTAGAATACCAATTCCACCCTTCACACTTTGTAGAAGTGTGACCTTTTACCAGCCAATGCAGCCCACTTTTCATCCATGTTTTCTTGGCCCTTCAAAGGTCCTGACCATCAGGCCCATCACAGCCTGTCAGAACTCTGACAGGGAGGCAGCTGCTTTTCAGTGGAGCCCCAGTGAAGCCCCAGGGTATTATTGGTGTTATTGAAGGGTCTCAGGCTTCACAGCCCAGGAGATGGAACTGGTGCTTGCTGAAGCAGTTCAAGTACCAGGCCAAGCAGGGTAACCTGGTGACCTGTCTAGTCTGAGGCAGAGGAAAACCAGGTGACCTGAAGCCAACAGAACTATCTGAGCTACTTCCTGCCAGGGTCCCAAATCAGGTGGTAGGTAGGAAGGGACAGGTGCATGTGTTAGTTCCCTCAAGGCAGGGTCTGGGCCAGATATGGGAAAGGTGTTTTCTCCCAGAGCTGACCTGGCAGCATGGGGCTATGACTCAACAGCCACCTTGGGAAATACTAACTGGGTTTTTCCCAGCTTAGAAGGGCCAGGAACAGTCCCTGGAGCACATGGCCAAGGGCCAGCTAGGCCACAGTCCCTACCCTCTGTGGCAGTGTTGGGTATCATTCACAGGGCCTACTCTGTCCATCAAAGCCTTTGCCCCCCACCCCCCTGGCCTGTCTCCCACCTCAGCCACCAAAATGGTTTTCCTCAATTTTCAGCCACAGAAACTGGGACTCTTCTCCCAAGAAGGTGTCTGTCCCTCTCTCTCTCCTCCCCAGAACAATTCCTCCTCATCAGTTTCTGGATACTAGCCCAATCTCCTGGCAGTCAGGCCACTGGAGGCGGAATGTGAGTTGCTCTCTATGGGTCAAGAGCTGCTTTTTCTAGGCCTCAGTGAAACTGTGTGGCATTTCAAGAGTACAATGAACTGTGGGTCAGGACATCTAGCTCTCTGTTAATCCTGTTTGTTTGAGGCAGAGGAGAGCCAGGTGACCGGAAGTCAGCAAAGCTATATGAGTTATTTCCTGTCAGAATCCCAATCAGATGGTGGGAGAGGACAGGTGTGAAAAATAGTCTCCTGAGGGCAGAGTCTGGGAAAGGTGTTTTCTCTGAGGCCTAGCCACTGTACGCCTTCATCAGAAAAATGGGAATTTGGTGGCAGCCCTTCTCCACAGGCCCAAGGTACACATTTTCAGCACTCTTGAGTCAAAGTGCTGTCCAAGAAAGAGCAACATTCACTAGGGGTTAAAAATAGTACTCAGAAGGATTTAGGGCAGGGAAGTGGCTGGTAAAATGAGAATATAAGATTTGTCCCCAACACTCATGTAAAGGTAGTGTGGGTGCTCATCTGTAACCCCAGTGCTGGGGAGATGGAGATGACAAGAACGTTTTGATAGCTTAGCAGGATCTGCATTTCAAGGCCAGTGAGAAATCTTGTTCCAACAATCAAGGTAGAGTGTTCCCTGACAAACGACCTCTGTCCTGTACAGGAATGTGTACACACACTCACATGTAAGCAAACATATGTAAACATATTCATATATTGAGCCAACCATGGCCAGCACAGCCTGGATTGGGCCAATTTTCCCAGTATTGACTCTATGGTCTTTAGTTCCCAGAGGGACCTAGGCTGTACCTTTTCCAGAGAGTTGGTGACCCTTTCTTCTTTGGATAGGTTGGCTTCAGGAAGGCTGGGAGCTGAAGCTGATGGCCAGCTCAAACTAACCATCACTTCCTAAAACTGAAACTCAGCCGTCTGGGTTGAAAGACTACGAAGTGTTCCTGAGCATACTCTACATTTCCTGGCAGGGCATGGGCAGTCACACACAGGCAGATCTTGGCTACCCATCTGGCAGCTTCCTTGAGATGAGAGGCTGGCTTTAGTACCTTGACAGCCCTCAGCACTGCCTACAATCAAGCTCCCTGATGGTGATGGTAGCTAGAATGAGTGGGAGGTAGGGTAGCCCTCTCCCCGGTCCGAAATGGGTGTGCTTCTGGAATCTTCAGCTTAAATGGTTTCTGACAAAGCCTGAGAGGCAGGGGGAGGGGCTGCCTGCCTCCCCTAAACTACATTGTTCCTAATGGGCTGTGTTCTCAGCTGATGAGAGAGATGTTCGACAGAAACCTGACAGAAAAGGCTACAGACTCAGTGATGAGTGAGTAATTAGACGCTAATTAATTTGCATTTCACAAGAGAGTCAGGGATGTTAAGGGGGAAAAAACCTGCAAAGATTAAAGGCCTCATGTAGAAGGGAAATCTGGGACGAAGGGCTGGTAGGCAGACATAGCTGAGGGGGAATGTCAGCGGGAACAGGTGGCCATGTGGGCATTCACTGGAGCAGGTATGGCTGTAGCCAGGGAGGTCAGAAAGGCCTGGAGTGCCTGCTGTGCTCAAGACTGTTCCACATATTAGCCAGAGCTGCCTGTTGGGGGTTGTGGCTAAGTGCCCCCCCCCCCCCAATAAAGAAAGGCTGGCCTCAAACTTCTGAGAAGCTGAAAATGGTCATGAACTTCTGATCTTCCTGTCTCTACCTTTGCAATGACTAGGTTACAGGCATGTGCCACCACGCCTGGTTCTGTGCAGTGCTGGAGATTGAACCCAGGGATTTATGTGTACTAGGCAAGCCCTCTACAAGCTGAACCACATACCAGCCCTGCTGGGCAGCTTCTTATTTGTATTTAAAATAGAGGAGAGAGATAGTAAGTGGCATGTGTGAAAAATGGAGTTTCTGTCTGTAACTTCTCTGTAAAAGATGCAAAAATATAGTTTTATAATATAATTAAAATTATTTAAATCTATATTTTAAATAATATTTTATTATTTTTATGTGTATAATACATGTATGTTCATGTCCCATTTAGTTATAGTGTCCAAGGAAGCCAAAAGATCTCCCATGAGATGCTGGGAATTGAACCTAGTTCCTCTAGAAGAATAGCCAATAAAGTATTATTTCATTGTTTTTATATGTATGGTGCATGCATGTTTGTGCCCCACTTAGGTACAGTGTCCAAGGAAGTGAGAAGATCCCTATGGGACTGGAGTTATCGGCAGGTGTGAGCTGCCACATGGATGCTGGGAATTGAATCTAGGTCCTCTGGAAGAAAAACCAGTGCTTTAAACCATGGAGCTGTCTCTCCAGCCCCTAAACCATATGTATTGATAGAAATTTTTGAAGTAGGGTTTCTTTACACAGTGTGTTTGTCCTAGAACTCACTATATAGGCCAGGCTGGCCTCAAATTCATAGAGATCCACCTGCATCTGCCTCCTGAGGATTAAAGGCCCGAACCGTGGCACATGGCTTATATTTTAATAAGGCTGTAACAAAGCATATCAGTGCTATCCTTGGTCTCTGGTCAAGTGATTGCTTCTTAAAACAGAATACAGGGGTCAGGAGATGTCTCAGCAGGTAAAAGCGTTGGCTGTCAAGCCTAATGGCCCGAGTTCAAGCACTAGGATCCTCGTGGTGGAAGGTGAGAACTGACTCCCACATTCACACCTTTACATGCCCTCCCCCAATAAATAAATAATTTATATATGTTTAATTGGATGTAAGGCCCAAGATGGATTGTACATTTTTAACAAGCTCCCTCCTTGGGCATGGAGGGTCTATGGACATTGGATGCTTTCAGAGTCAGGCCATCCAGAAACAGATAAAGGCTGCTATGGAAGAATCTCTCCTTGTTTTCAGTGAGACACGAGTGACACAGGTTGTCAGGAACCACCTTGGAGTGGCCCTGTCCATACGTGTAGCAGGCCATCACCTGCAGCTGTGTCTCCTTGAATTCTGCACTTCATTCCCATGCAAGAGGCAGGTATCTCAGTCAACTAGCTGCTGCTATAACAGAGTATCTGAGGCTGGAGAGTCTATAAAGAAAAATGTTTCCTCAAATCACAGTTCTGGAAGCTGGAAGTTCAAGACTGGCCAGCCACATGTTGCTGAGTCATGACACAGGGGAAGAGTGGGAGGTGAACAGACACTTGTGGGTGTAGGGTTGGAACTGAAGGAGCAGTCTTGGTTCTAACAGCTGGCTTTCAGGAAAATGAGCCCCGTCCAGGGAGAAAGACATTCATCTCTTTTTAGCCACTTAAACATCTTTTAAGAGCATGCCTTCTAATACCTCCTCAACACTTTCATCATAAGGCCTTGTGCAGATGGCTTGCATTGCACATGAGTTTGATTCCCAGAACCCAAGTAGAAAATGCTGGGTGTGGTGGCATATATTTGCAATCTCAGCACTGGGAGGCAGAGACAGACAGATCTGCGAGGCTCATTGGTAGCCAGTTTGGCCTATTTGGCAAGTTCTAGGCCAGTTGAGAGTCTCATAGTCAAGTTACATAGCACCTAAGGAATGATACTTAAGTTTGTTCTTTGGCCTCAACACACACACACACACACACACACACACACACACACACACACACACACTCTTAGCATGACTTTCTAAGAGTCAAGCCACAAGCCACATTCAGACCATGGCAGTATATAAACTCTCAGCCACCTCAATGGACAACTCCTGCCTGCCTGGGTGGGCTGATGATTCATCAGACCGGTGTCACAATTCCCTGGCCTCATCCAATTTCATTTCCTTCTTCCACTAGGGTAGATCTTTTATAAACTGTTGCTCACTCCCCAACTCTCTCCCATAAAACCTAGCATGGGACTCAGATGGGACTCAGGAGACAGGCAAGTGTCCAGCCTATGGGCAGTGATGGCCACTCTGGGGCAGCTGTAAGTCACCAATGCAACAGGGTGCTTCCCTATCTTGGTCTCTCTGGGTCTCAGCGTAGTCAAGAGGAAGCAACAGTGATACAGGACACACACTGACAACTTGGGTGTGGCCCTAGAATGCTATGTGTCTTGGGTATGTCCAAACCGGATTAAAATGATCTAGCCTGCAGGATCTGCCTGATTCTCCTATGACTGCTGTAACAAGACACTCAGAGCATGTTGCCTTCCAACCACAGAAATCTTTAAGTTTTAGAGGTCACAAGACCAAAATCAGTGTCTTCTTCACAAAGTTGAGCTCCCTCCAGGGGCTTCAGGGGACAATCTATTCTTTGCCTCTTCCACATCTTGGTGGCTGCAGGCGGCCCTTGCTAGGTTTGTGGACCTGTCCTTCCCATCTCCAGCACCTTCAGATCTCTCCTCATCTGTCTTCCCGTCAGCTCCTCGGCTGGTGTCTGCTTACCCAGTCTTCCTGTTCCTGGACACTCATGGTTACTTTAGCTTCACACTTCGCCCTGATAATCCTGGATCACTTTGCCTCCGGGCCCTTATCTTAATTAAAACTGTAACAATCCTGTCTCTAGATGAGGCCTCATCATTTCCAGGTTATAAGGATAGAATGTGGTGTCTTTGGTCCTCCAAAAGAGCAGGCTCCTGTCACCTTTCCCAGCTGTACTTGCGGGCATGGGCCAGACGGTCTTAATCTGCTGGAATTATTGTCAATGTTTATGGACTGACTCTCCTGCTGCTTTGCTCATGGTCGTCTCTTTTAGTAACTACCATCCTAGCCAATCTTTTCTTTTTAATGAATACACTTATATATTTATTTTAGTGTGAACACACTCCTGCACACGTACATACCACAGTGCATGTGTGAATGTCAGAGGCCAGCTTGAAGGAGTCAGCTCCCTTTCCGCAGTGTGGGTTCTGGGGATTGGGCTCAGTTTGTCAGGCTCAGCTGCAATGTCTTCACCTGCTGAGCTGCCTCACCAGCCCCAGCACAATGCATCTGAAGGAAATACAGTGTGTGCTTGCTCTGTGCTTCGCTCACATTCTGTCACTTGGTCTTGCCTGGGGAAGTCAGGACGATGAGAATCCCCTTTCTATAGACAAGGCAAGCGGCAATGGAGTTAAGCAGCCAGTCCACAACCCATAAATGAGTCAGGGATTTCCCTGACTCTCAGGCTCTCTCCTCACCCACTGAAACTGCCTTCCCAGCATACACTGGGGGTCTCTAAAATGACTTAATAAAGTTTGGTCCCTTTTGAACTTTGAAGCAGTCTCTTATCAGATCCAACACATGGCAGACATGGCACAGAAAACAAGGCTCTTCTAGAAAACTGAAAATCTAATTACAAGAGTCGGGAATGCTGGCCCCTTGGGGGCTGCATTTGTGTAACCTCCACCATTAAGCAAGACCTAGACCTAGGCAGGCAGGAGGGGACAAGCCAGCATATCTCAATGGCCTTTATTATTCTATGTGTCCGCACTTTTGGGGGCTTTGCATATCAGTTCAGATTGAACTTCATGGCTAAACTATTTGTGGGTGATGCCTCCTCTCCCTCCCCAACCTTGTGCTCTCTCTCTCTCTCTCTCTGTGTGTGTGTGTGTGTGTGTGTGTGTGTGTGTGTGTGTGTGTGTGTGTGTGGTGTGGTCCACCAGTCCTTACATTGCTTTTGGGGAAGAGGGGGTCCATATTTCCCTTGTGTCCTGACTTTAGTTTCAGACCCTGGAAGTGCCTATGACTAAAACACTGTGCTTGTTTCAGAGAGGAACTTGCTGTGGAAGCCTCTACAGTGAATCCCTTGTGTTCCACGGTTTCCAAGGCGGGAAGGTGGCTTAGCCCTTGGAGAACATTCCTGTGGAGGGAATGGAATTCAAAAACAAGTCCACCAGCAGACTTTGAGGTGAAAGGGCAGGAAGCTGGTCTGAGCACATCTTAGTCCTCTGGGTTTAGGGGCAGTTGGAAATGCCATGTGTTTGTCCAGCTGGAGCCAAGAATGGGTGTGGTCATGTGGAAGGTACTGGCCATGGTCAAAGGAGCTATGTTCACCACACCAAGAGCTGGAAGTTAATTTCTTCCAAAATGCTTGTCTAGCCATGACAGTATATCAAGGAAGCTAAGGAGGGTATCAGCTCCTGGTATCTGGGAGGAAGAGCTGAGTTGTGTGTACAGATGTGAACACGTGTGTGCATACATGTGGAATCCAGAGGACACCTTAAATACTGTTTGTCCACTTGGGGTCTCTCACAGGCCTGGGGTTTGTCAACAAGGACAGGGGGCCAGTGAGCCCCAGGGATGGGCTTGCCTCCGCCTTCACAGCACAGGAACCACAAGCCCATACCAGCACACCTTGCTTTTTACATGTGGGGTCAGAGCAAGCACTTTACATACTGGGGTTTGCTCTCCAGCCCTCTCCCAGTGTGCTTTATACATTTTCTTTACACTTTAGCTGGTTGGTGGATGCCGATGCTCACTCCGTATCTCTGCCGCTGCTGCAATACACAGCACAGAGGTCTCTTTTACAAACAGATCCTGTTTGCTCCAGTTACCAACCCATCGCATCACAGCACTATTTCAAATTTCCGAGTCCTCCTAGTCTCTCTTCGCTCATGGTCGCCTTAACCCACCTTCAGGCTGGCAAGTGTTCGAGGACTTGGCCTTTTTTTTCCGTGCCAGCCAGTACTCCGTATCTTTGATTTTCTTTCTTTTTTTTTTTTGTTCACAGCTGAACTAACAGGTATGGGAAGATCTATTATTATTATTATTATTATTATTATTATTATTATTATTATCATTTATTTGAGTGTGTGGAGATCAGTGGACAACTTCTGGGAGTCAGTTCTTTTCATCCATTATGGGGTCATAAAGGCCCTCAGGCTTGGCCGCGGGTACCTTTGCCTATATGGCATCTTCCTGACATGTTTGTTTGTATTTGCCTGCCTTCTGTTGAGCAGCGTTCATTCAATCCTTTGGCCGTTTTTAGTTGCTTATTTGTTTTCTTACAATGGACTCACTCGAGCTCTCCATGCATTTTGGATGTCAACTCCTTTTCACATGGGCAGTTTGCAAATGTCTGCTTCCAGTCTGTGGGCTGGTTGCCTCCTCTGCTGCGTAGAACCTTCTAATTTGAGACAACCCCACGTTTTCTTTCACTGCCTGCGTCTTTATTTCCTATCCTAAAGTTCATTGCAGGAGCCAGTGTTGTGTGTGTGTGTGGGGGGGGTCGTTTTCCCCTATACTTTACAGCTTCGGGCCTTCCACATACGTTTTAATAAACAATCTTGACTGCGGGCGTGTGCTGTGAGATAAGACCTATGCTCATTCTTCTTGTGTGACCACCATTTACGGGGGAGACTGTCCTAAAAACATTTGGTTTTGTTAAAAGCATGAGTTTGTTTCTGGGCATTCTGCTCCATTTGTCTCCATGACTCTTTCTATGTTGTATCATCCTGTAGCTTTGCAGTTCTTTTGAGCTGATGTAGTATGATGCCTGAAGCAGTTTGGCTCTTTGTAATCAAGATTGCTTTGACCGGAGTCTTTGTCAAAAAGTCAAAAAGGCCAAAAACTTTGTCAAAAAGTTCTTTCAGAACTTTTTCCATTTTTGTAAACATGTTCATTGAAATCTTGAGAGGAACAGTATTAACTGTAAATGGCTTTGGGTGGTGTGGATATTTTAAGAATATTAATTGTTCCAATTCATGAACATACAATATCTCCATGTACTTGTATTTTCTTCAGCTTTATTCACCAATGTCTTACAGTTTTGTGACCTTTCACCTCTTTGGTTAAATTTATTCCTAAGCAGTCTTATTTCTTAGTTTAATTTATGTTATTTTATGTATGAATGTTTTGCCTGCACATATGTGTGTATACCATGCACATTCCCGGTACTCATGATAGCCACAAGAGAGACCCCTGGAACAGGATGGTACCTGTGTATTGGGAGGATGACTGAGTGCTCGGGGATTTTCACAGAGATGAAGTATGTACTGTGGGTCATAGCAAGACTGTGCAGAAGGAAAGGTATCGGGGAAGTTTTCCCATGAGTCAGAAATGGCCAGTGCCTGAGGGGACAGAAGGCTCAGGCTACTCCTTCCATGTTGAGGTGGGATACCAAGAACTGCAGCTGAGCAGGGACATATATTAGTAGGTGACAGTAGCAGATGGGACAACCCCTGGGTGCAAAATGCAGGCGTCATTTTCCATGACTCCCTGGACCCAGTAGACACATACGCTCTTTTTAAATTTATTCTTATTTTATGTATATGGGCATTCTGGCTGCATGTATATTTGAGCACGGTATGTGTCTCTGGTGCCAGCAGAGGACAGAAGAGGGCATCAGATCCCCTGGAACTAGAGTTACAGATGATTATGAGCCACTTTGTGGATGCTGGGAATCTAACTCAGGTCCTCTGGAAGAGCAGCCAGTGCTCTTAACCACTGAACCATCTCTCCAGCCCCAAGTCACATTTGTGTCTCAATTTCATCATCTGCAAAATATAGAAGTTGGGCCATATCAAGGTGTTCTTTAGCCAGGTGGTGGTGTCACGTGACTTTGATTCCAACATTTGGGAGGCAGAGACAGGCAGATCTCTGTGAGTTCAAGGCCAGCCTGGGCTACACAGTGAGTTCCAGGACAGCCAGGACTGTCTCAGAAAACAAGAGAAAGAAGATCTTCAGGGTTTTATGAAAGGTGGCTTGGCAGATAGGGGTGATGGAGAGCTTAGTACCTAGGACCCACATGGTAGGCGAGAACCAGCTTGGGACGGTGTCCTGGGCCTTGTATTAGTTGCTTTCCATCGCTGTGATGAAGCTCCAGAACCAAAAGCAACTTACAAAAGATGCAGTGTATTTTGGATCATGGTTCCAGAGAGATGTGAGTCCCATCCATCCTGGTGGGGAAGTGTAGCAACAAGTGGCCAGCAAGATGGCCAGAGCGGGAAGCTGAGAGATCGCATCTTTAGCCTCAAGCACAAAGCAGAGAGGCTAGAATTTAGAATTGAAAGTAGGGTAAGAATACGAACTCTCAGATCCTACCCTCAGTGATTCGCTTCTTCCAACAAGGCCACATCTTCTAAACCTTTCTAAACAGCCATACCAGCTGAACACTACGTGTTTCAAATGCTGAAATCTAAGAGAAAAATTCTTCAAGGAGTTTCTTCAATGGAAATAAGCATTCTCTCTCTCTTTGTTTCTCTCTCTCAGAGAGTTCTTGCCTTCCGGATACGGTATGTAAAACTGAGGGCATATTTTTCATCCATAGAGAGCCTGGCGGCATCACCTGAGGAGAAGAGTGACATCAGACTTCATATGTCACACCCAAAGTTGGAGATCTGCTGGTGAAGGTTCTCTTTAAATATGCTAGGGGTGAGTCTTGCCTCATCCAACCAGTTCCTGGAAGGCAGAGATATGGGCCATAGGGTACCCACATCTCTGTCGTGATGGTTATATCTCAGGGCTCCATGTGGGCCTCACACACCTGAGCCTCTAGGCTGCTCAAAACACCTGAGATCCTCAGAGGCATTATCTCAGCCCAGCCCAGCCCAGCCCAGCCCAGCCCAGCCCAGCCCAGCCCAGCCCAGCCCAGGCAATTCTTTTTGCTAGTGCCTGGGGCCTCCAGGCGGCTCTCTCTCCCTGAACTCCTCTGCTCATCCTCCTGAGCCCCCAAGAGTTAGTAGCACTGATAACACCCACAAATGAGATTCTACAGGTGAAATACACATCACTCCAGCCTGTTAGCCATCTGTCTGAGCCAGACGGCATTTGCATATTTAATTGTCTTTTGCCTCATGAACCTTTTTGGGTAGGGACTATGTGCCCAAATGCCACCCTCAGCAGCTAGGGCATACTTGATTCCCAGAGAAAATTCCTGAAGTCATAGAGTGATGCCAGCAATACTGTAGTTCCCATTTGGGCCCTGGGGCTTTACACAGAATCAAGTGTGTGTAGAGATGGGTCTATAGGAGGGTACAATGCCCCACTTCAGGGCAAGGCACACCTTGTGAAATGCCCCTAGGCTCTTCTTCACTCAATGATGATGAACATGGAACAAAAGATGGCACAGGTCTTGTTGAGCAACATAGGGGGTGTAAAGAAATGTCTGTATTGGCATCATGCCTACATGGCACACTGGCCTTGGGCCAGGCCCTCTGTGGAAATGGCTGCAGGGACTGAACAGAACAAGCCTGGCTTTATTAAGACCATCTTGTAGAGGAGAAGCAGGACCTGAAAGTTTGCCACCTTGCTGGAGCACAGGCTGCTGCTCTGTCTCTTCCCCCTTAGGTGAAGGCCACCTTAGCATGTGGTGTGATGTTTGCCTTGGCACTTGGCAGATGCTCTTGCGCCTACCTGCACAGTCCAATTGGAGATCACCCTCCCACACATCGCACCTGAAGGTCCAGCCAAGATCCACTTCCCTCTCTGCTGGTCGGATGGGTCCAATCCCTTCTTCTCATATGCTTCTGACTGGCTCAGAACCAGCAGGCTGGCCTTTGAGCCTGGCTGTGTGCTCTGGGAAACAGGCTCTGCACATGGCTATATGCTTGAGGAAGCAGGCTCTGTGTCTGCCTGTGTGCTCTGGGAAGCAGACTTCTGCTGAGGCCAGGACAGGGCCTCTGGGAGCCACGTACCAGAAGCCACCACCATGTTTGAAGTGCCCAGAGGAATCTAGACGTGGTTCTCTGTTCCCAGGGCCAAGGATGGTGGGTTAAGGGAAAGAACAAACCCTGTCATGAAGTATGAGAAGGCTGCCAAGCCCCAGGGTCTGGCTGATGGCAGCCTGGCTGCCAGGGCAACCCCATACCAGCTGACAGAGCCAAACAGACAGCAGGGAGAGGCCTGCCCTCCCAGATACGTGAGAATGAGGGCGCTGACTCACCCGTCCAGCTGGAAGCAATCATTGCTGAGGGATGGAAGGCAGCAGGGCGATCCCAGCCAGGTCCCAGGGCTTCAGGATGCCCTGGAATTAGGCAGGCTTTTTGAGCTGGCCAGGGAAGGTTTGGCAGACTGAGTAGAGGTGTGCTCAGTGCCTGTTCTTGGGCCAGGCTCACAGCCCTATGGACAGCCAGAGCCCTGAATTTGTAAAGAGACATACACCAGTTCTAACCTTGAGTAAACACTACTATCATCTCTGTAACCTTCAACTTTGTTCTCTGTTCTGTGTGGTCAAAGCAGGGGCTACACTCTTAGCCACCCTGGAAGGCACATACTATGGTCCCCTGCACACAGGTCAAGGTACCTGCTCCACACCTTCCCGTTCCCCTCAGGAAAACAAAGTAATATGGCCCCCATCTTGCAACCTAGTTATTTTCCCCCTCTTGACCAGATGGTCGTTACTACGGATCCTCCATGGGGATCAGCACTTGATCAACCACTCTTAGGAGTCCAGGGAGGGACTGGAGTCACCTCTTGACCCAGCCACAGGCTGTGGGCAAAGGAAGGAATGACCCCAAAGGCAAGGCTGGCCCCAGGAGCTCAGGCCCACCTGCCCTAGTATTATGCAATTGAAGAAGAAGAAGCAGCAAACCCTGTAGCTATCTCAGCAAAGACAAGTAGCAACAAGCAAAGCCCACTGCTCACTCTGCTCACGTTCCAGGATGCCTGAGTCTGCCTCAGAGATATAACAAGACACCACTCTGGGATCTGATCTGTGGTGAAGTAAGTTCATTGTTTATTTGTCTCTTGAACCTCCCAATTTATATAGTGTGACATACCTTCTAGAACCTTCTATCATAGGGTGTTTCCCAAACTCTCTATTGAGGATGCTTTACTGAGTCCTGAGCAGACAGGAGAAAGTGGCCCTTTAGACACATGAACTCATTGATAACCATTGTCCACATTGGACAGTCAAAACAGGGACCTAAATGTGTAAAAATGTGCAGAGAACTTGGACTAAGACTCCACATTTGTAATTCTTTAATTTGGATGTAGAGCAGGTCATTTGGGTGATCAGTGCTCAGACAGATGAGACCATGTGCACAGGACAAAGGAGTCTTCTGAGGTCTAAAACTCCAAAGACAGGATCATGAGCTTGTGGTTTTGTGAGTGGAACACTGAAGTCACAGAGCTCGCTTCCTAGGTCACAGGTCCAGGGCGGTTTCTCTGTGTGATGACTGTCAGAAGCTGGCTGTGGGAGGCAGAGTCCCACAATAGAGAGGAGCCTGGGCCCTTGTTTACAGAGCTAGCTCATCAGCCCTAGACAAGCTCCATGATTAGGGAGAATGCTCCATACTCAACTAATGCCCAGGGACAGTTTGTTGCATGAGCTACAGATCTGGAACCAAAGAAGCAAACCTGTGTCAAATCAACTTAAATGCCCTCACATCACCACTGCCACACATACACCATGCTCAGGGAAAGATAGCCTAGAACCCTTTCGCGTTTACAAGTCTTTGTGGGTCTGGAACAATGCCCAGTGTCACTGATGCAGCTGTGAACAACCCAAGGCTTTTATTAGACAGGCCAGGAAAGGGATCAAAGTCTCACAAGACTTCTGATTTTCATTATCTTTTAATTTTCTTATGACACATCATTACATAAATGTAATCCTTCCCTGTCTCATACCCTGCCAAGTTTCAGCTGTATGTGACATGCTTAAGAGGAACAGGGTTACTGGAAAAGGTAAAAACATGGACAACATCCCTGAGACTGGGGCAAATGAAGTGGGTGTCATTCGAGAGGGTACGGATGGGGAAAAGGCAGTGAACCCCCAGTTTTAAGTGTATATTTTGTATGCAAAAATAGGTCATCTGGCCCACTGATGCCGCGTTTAGGGAGACAAGGCCTGGTCCGCATATAACCAAGGAGGCCTCTGAAATCTTGAGGCTCTGAGGATGTGAGCCTAATCTTGTGAGGTAGAGGAATGGGACACTCAACTCACAGGTAGTGAGTCCTTCCTAAGTCATAGTGGTAGACAGTGTTCCTTGTGTGGTGCTCATCGGAGGCTAGCTGCTGGACGCAGGCTCCCAGTTTCCTCATAGAGCTGGAGGGGCCTGTGTTCGTGTTCACAGAACTGGCTGACCAGCTCTGGACAACTAACTACCCACAATATGGATCACTATAGATAACTGCCTACCTGAACTAGATAGGTTGAGCATGACTGATGCTCATATGTAGGCCTAATGTGTGCTGTGATGACAGTCTTGGCCAGAGGCTGGCCTGGGTGGGTGTGTCAAGGGAAACATGGTGAGGGGAGGTAAGTCAGGCCTTCTCAGCCTGGCTTGAGAGATCAACCCGAGGCTAGCCTTCCAGAACCTCAGCAAAAAAGGTGAAGGGAGTAAATAGGAACTAGTCCTGATTGTGAATTGATAATGTAGTATCCTCACAGACGTTCACAGATTCCGATTCTTGATGATCTCGTGTGTGAGTGGGCTAAAGAATGTACACACACACACACACACACACATACACACACACACACACACACACACACACACACACAGAGAGAGAGAGAGAGAGAGAGAGAGAGAGAGAGAGAGAGAGAGAGAGAGAGAGAGAGCATGAGCACAACCCTATTGTAGCAAGGCATCATGGGAGCTGAGAGAACTCGGTTCTGGCAAGGCAGTTCCTTGTACCGCCAATTAAGTACCGGCTGACAAGGGTAGGTTCTAAGCAGGTGTGGTGAAAGCTGAGCGAAGGCAGAAGGAGGAGATGCTTCCTGAAGAAGATCAGACCTTCTGGTCTGTTGTGAAAACGTCTGCGCTTAGCCTCAGGGGTGAACTGGATGTGAAGTCACATTCCTGGCCGTGGGAGCAGGCTAGGCCTGGAGCTTCAAAGCTCTGGGGTCAAGTCTGGATGGAACCAGGAGCTCCCATGAGGAGCCTGGAGGGAGGTTGTGCTGCTGGAGCACGTATGTCGGTCTTCCTCCCCCAGCATGCTGTGTTCTAGGCTGTGTCCTCATGGTCAAAAGCCTTCAGGATGCATCATCCAGGAAGGCCCTCCGGACCTAGGTAAGATCTGCCTGCTATTCTGAAACACAGGTGACTCCAAAAGCTGGAATTCAGACATCCCACCCCTCCCTGAGCTGTGACTCAGCGGGTCATGGGTAGAGCCCAGGGGTGTGAATTTCAAGCTAGTTTCCAGGTGCTGCTGAAGCAACCCCTTGGCCACAGGACTGCAACGTGAATGGTATTATAGGTCCAGTTTGCTCCTGGTAGATTCCCTGGGGGGTGGTCAGCTGGAAGTTCCCCTTCTCAGTCTAGAAACTTCTGGAACTGTCGCTGGTGTTGTGAGTCCAAGTATAGGTGATGGACCACGGAGGTATTTCCACCTCCATAGACACAGCCATGCTTTGATAATGATTATCCACCTAGCAAAGGCCTGAGCTCACTGTCTTTACTTGGGTTTCTATTGCAGTGATAAACACCATGACCAAAAGTAACTTGGGGAAGGAAGAGTCATTTAGCTTACAGTTCCGCATCATAGTCTCTCATCAAAAGGCAGGTAAAGAAGCCCACTGGCTTGCTCTCCATTGCTCCCAGCCTGCCCAGAGATGACACCACCCACAAGGGCTGGGTCCTACCAAATAATCACTAAATAAGAAAATGCCCTGCAGCTTGTCTACAAGTCAACCTTTTGGGGGTATAATCTTAATTGCTGTTCCCCTTTCTTAGATTGTTCTACGTTGTACCAAGTCTATACCACCAACAACCAAAACGCACACCCCCAAACCAGAAACAACAACAGCAAAATCCACAAAAAGCAGCCAGGACAGTTACTTTGTGGTGTTCTAGGGACAGGCCTGAGTGGAAATATTTAGTCTTTAGCCTCTTGTCTAGAAATCTGGAGGAGATCACATCATCCATTGCATCAGGAGGCTCCTGGTGGAGAGGAAAGGAGCATATATGGGTTGTTAGGATTCTATCTTAGCCGCTGAAGCCCAGTGGCAGCTAGCCAGGCCTAGCCAGGGTTCGGACATCAAGCTCCATTTATAAAAGGCTCTCTACCTTTGAGCCACCCCCCCCCTTTTTTTTGTCTTTCCTTCTCCCCATCCTGCTAGAGGCTGAGCATCCCTGATTCTCCCTCTCCCTTTCTCTCCCTCTGCCTAACTATTTCTATCTGTATCTATCCATCTCTCTCTCCCTGTTATAATAAAGTCCTTCTGTGTGGGCCCAGTCTAAGCGTCTCTCGCCGTGATGCCTTCCGCCTCACTGCATGAGCGTTGCCATCCATCGCCAACCGCTGCCATACAGGGTATACACCTTATATCATAACATAACATCGGTACTTTTCTCTTTTCTGTAAAAAGATAAAAAAGGAGAAAAAAAGAAAAGAAAAACCAAGAAGATTAGACAAAAGCCACATAAGGTGGAAGGGTTTATTCTGGCATAGTTTGGGGATACAGTCCATCACAATGGGGAAGTCATGGTGGGAGAGGCAGCTGGTCACTTTGCATCCACAGCCAGAAAGCAGAGAGCAATCCGTGTTGGTGCTCAACCTGCTTTCTCCTGTTTACTCAGACTACCTCACCAGCCAATGGAATGGTGCTGCCCTCACCTAGAATGAGACTTCCCACCACAATTAACCCAGCCTACACTTCCCTTGCAGACATGCCCAGAAGTGTGTCTCCCAGGGGATCTGATGAACCTGCACAGTGGTACTTTGCGAGTGTGTGCACACCAACAGTTCATGATCACATGGCTGTGTGCACACCCCATGAACCAGGAAAAAAATCTAGGATTGGTTAAGATGGTGGCAGGTCCTTCCGCTTCCCCACTGTCACTGTCCTCAATCTGGAAAAATTAAGGGATGTAGATTAGATGGTTCCTTTTGAGGGAGGCCTGGGGGACCTTGCTGGTAACCGCACCATCATCTGATTAGTGTTCAATTTAAAGCAGTTAATAGACATCTGGAACTTCGCTGGCCAATTACTAGGCACTGCTGGAAATCCCAGTGCCAGTGAGCACACTGAATCCTTGGGGACCATTCTATATATCAGGGTGTCATCAGCCACTCTAGGGACCTCCAGTATAAATAGCACCACCAGAGGCTACTTGTAACGCAAAACAAAAGGAGCTTTCCCCCAGCAGCTCCCCAGGGAAGGTAGAAAGCTCAGAGGCAATTTTCTGGAGTCCCCACCAGGCTTCAGGATAGCTGAGCAGTGGTCTGTGGAGCCTGGCGGAAGGCAGGTCCTCCTCCTAGACTCTGCCTGCTGCCTTGCCCAATTAGCATCCTTCTGAGAGGCTGGCAAAGAAAACAAAGGAGAGAGGGGACCCCAGGAGAGAAGACCCTGGCTGTGGGGGTTTGGAAGGCCAAGCATAGGTCTTGGAGCCCAGTCCTGATTGGAATTCCTCAGCTCTACTTTGTAAGCCCAGCGACTCCAGACAGCACACTGGCCTGCTGGTTGTTTGGTCTTTAGAATTAAGAAACAATGAGATTTAAGAAAGCCATTGAAAGGTTGAAAATAGGAATTCACTGGAACCTCCCTGGTGCCAGCTTGCAGATCCAATGTGTGGCTCAGGGCATGGCGGGCAGTCTGGGATCTGTGTTTGAGTCTGGAGTGCCTTGCTGTGCAACATCTGAAGACATCTCACCTCTCTTGATGTCTTCATCTGAATCCTGAAAACAGTTACGGTATTTCCCCCAAAGGAATAAAGCGGGGGTGGGGGG